>JBBCBC010000009.1:25168482-25755527 GCA_037126765.1 Stenogyne calaminthoides | reverse complement strand
TATTTCAAAAGGAACGAGGTAGAATATTGTTCACGCTACAAATTCATATGTTTTGTGAAATAATTATTCTCTACTAAAACTTACAAGGGACAAGTGGTTTCAGAATCTGGGATCGACTGAAGGTATAAAAATATTAAAAATATATTCAGAATGGATATCATCTATTGGAGATGAAAGTATATGTTACACAAACTGAGTATGGTACGGATATAGAAATTCCGGATGACATTTTGTCGATAGGTGGTGATGATCCGATCGGTATTATATTGTTGATAACATTTATTCTGATTTTAAGAACTTGGACGATCACAATTATTTGCATAATAAAGCAATTATGTCTCCTACATTGGATGTTGTTAGGTCCATAAATAAACATACTATTTGGTTGAATGAAAATGAATCACATACTTAGTTGAGTTGTTATAGTCGTTGCCAGTATGATTCAAATGCAGATCATCTTTTCTGATGTGCATACTCTTCAATTCTTGATTTTTCTAAAGTGTTCATGTGTTCATAATCATGAATTGAATCTAAAAGCTGAAATAACGGTAAAATTATTGGCTTGCGCAATGGAACCAAGTTTAACCTTTTTTAAAATTTATTTTTATTTATTTTTTAATTTTTTTCATCTTTAAAAAGTTGAATGTGTATTATTTCTTTAAATTTGTAATATGATATCTTTTTTCATAAGTAGGTTGCTTATTACAAGGATGAGTAATAGAGTTCTTGAATTTAAGGTTTTAACAGGAAATAGTGTCAGATAGTTGACTTTGATACCCAAGCTTACGTTGACACTGCTTAGATCCTAGATTGTTGTTCAAATTTCAGTGTAGACAATTTTTGTTGATTGTTTCATATGTCATATCTATAAATAAAAGTCGAGGGCAATTATTTTCTCAAGTAGTGGTACTTTTGCATAAGCCCATTTTTAATCATGGTCAATTGTACGTAGTTATGTCTCGAATAACAAATCGCCTGGGTATGAGGATCCTATTATATCATGACGATAATTATAAAATATAATATCAATATAGTATTTCATTAAATTTTTAGGAATATATAATTTTATAATATAAATTTCTAATGTCGCAACATTTATGGATTATGATATATTAATGAATTATTATAATTTCTTTAACACTTCATAATGAGTCTACTGGTTGTCAAATTATGTTTAACATGTCAATATGACATTTTATATGCGTAAATATACTATTTTTGTGAATATTAATATTATAACAAGATATCGATATAAGTTATTTGTTGTAAATTTAGTTTAAAAAAGTCAAAGAGTAATGTTAAAACTGATACATACTAGTTTTTTGCCGTGCAATGCACGGGCCGATTGTAAATATTCATTTAGGCAGACTTTAATCATGTTACCTTATTTTTTCTTTTAATAAAATTGTGATTCACATAAAATATTGAAATAACAATGGACATATAATTCTCGAGTGACAAATAACAGAAGTCAAATCACATAGCTCCAAATCAGACAATATAATAGACTAACCAATTGAAAAAAATTATTATTCGACCTGTTTTACAGTTATTTCAGTACCACAAAACTACATCAAGTTATTACAAAATTGAGCATATTCCAATTATCCAGAACAACAATAGAGCTTCCAAATATATATAAACTCGTCAATGGAGTATAGGATATAATTACATATTCAAAAGCAATGAAATGCAAAATAAGAGATGTGCAATACAATTTCAAAACCTATCTTAAAAACGAATTATCAAGATAAATTTTGTAATCATTGGGCTATGCATATTGGGGAAATGCAAATTATGGACATCTGTTGACACTTCACGCTTATCTGAGAACAAAGAGATCATATTAGTGTGTGTTTTTGAATTATGCTTGAGTTGATTACGTTATGCTGTAACATAGATACGAAGGTTAGGAAAATTAAAATAAGCAATTAAATCATTGTTAATGTAAACAATATCTTGCTCTATATTATATAATAAATATAGTAAAAAAAACAACCAAAATTGTGTGGCAAACCTGGTGAACAGTTTATTCTTGGAAGAATGAGGTTGGAACTTATGATAAGGTACAATTTTACAATAAACTTGTGGCTTGTGGTTATTCATACATACAAAATTATCAAAGCACATAAAATTATTTTTCCTTTCTAATTATACCCATCAGTCTTACAGTAACAAACTAAAATTACAGTCAACAAATCATGAAAACAATGTAATCACACTTTTCACTTCGGCTGCATATTTACCAAAAAAGCACGCACATTTAAATAGAAAATGAACAATCATAAATTTCTATAGTCCGATTTGAATCACAATAGGACAACCGAATAAAGCATTTTTAAATAAATTAATATTAATAAGCGGAATCTTACAATCGATCGTTGACCAGAAGTTCCTTTGAGAGACTTAACCCGAGCATCTGAAGACGTCGGCAAATAAGAACCATACGTTCCATCAACCTGTTGAGATAGATGTGGATATTATTTTTCAGCACATAAAGATAATAAACAAAGTTTCACTTCTACAATGTGTATTGAACATAACATCATGATATAACACCAATCATTCACAACATATTAGCGCAACAAAGTTCAAAATGAAAAATTAACAAATGAAATACACACTATATATGTATCGCATTTATACTTTCTTTTAAAGCGTTGATATAGATCCATGTTAATCAATTAATATAGATCTTTATTCCAACAAAACATATGAAATGGAAGAATGTATGGAATTAATCATATACCTGATTGATAGCAATAACCTGATCATTGCTCTTCTTGTCTTCTCCACTTCTTTAAGTTTCCACAGAAAATAACGTCATTGGGAAAAATATTATTCAAACATTCAATTCCCGTCACCCACTAAAATTTCAACTCTAGGACCATTATGCTTCTGTAATTCTAGCAAACATGTTGTATTCATTTTTCCAAATCAGACTTTAAATTAGGAAATGTATGTGTATAAGTATGCATAATTAGATTGGAGAATTAACTGGTCCTCCTTGGTATAATCTCAAAATTAAAATGAAGCAACCCAATCAGTCCTCACAAAAAGAGCCCCTATAACAACATTTGCAATAAAACTTGAGAAAAATTAAATTACAAACATTAGTTAATCTACTCAGAAGATTGCAGACCACCATGATAGAAAATGTCTATGAACTTGGTCAATGAGCAATGAGAAGAGTGAACTATTATGCAAAACCTGTAGAGAACAAATAAAACTGATCCTTAGCAAACTGTGGTAATGATCAACTAAACATCAACTTAATCTCCACATCTTGTTTTCAAGCTACTCCCACTTCTCGTTCCTGATTGTTTATTCCTCATCGTTAATGACATTTTTACTCTTCATACGCATTAATAAATTCTCTTTTAAATAAATGAATAAAATGAATTTGAACACGCTTATAAAAATATCAACACATCATACTCAAATTTTCGTCTAATTTGTTATCTTTGGTAAAGTTACTTTATTTGCAGCCTCTTCATTATTTAATAGGCTAGATTTTTGCAAGTACCAAAGAACAAAGGCAGAAGATTAGATGCATGTGTTTGCAGACATACAAAGATATCTTTTAAATAGCAAAAAATAAATAAAATATATCCATTAAAATCTTTTTTAAAGCCAGCACCATCAAGAAGTTACATTGGTACATATGTTAAAAGCCACTACAGAAATTTGAACTGGAACTTAAATGTTTTTTCAAGAAATTACATTGTACTCAATCTTACGAAATTGATGAAAATGCATACCTTGGAGCGCGAAATTTCTAAACCTTCTCTGCAGATTATTGTCAAGCTCTTTGTTTGTATTGTTATCCTTTGTCCTGGTTGTTTGGATTGTAAATATTGGCATACGACATTAATGCCTATAAATGGCTCCACATTCCAAGGAAAATTTTGATCAACTTTTAAATAAATGACTGCAAAATCCAACAAATACTATAATCAGCATACTAAAGAGTCTGTTGCTGGTAATTTTGAATTGCCACAACAATAGTTACAACGCCAATAAAATCTTAAATATTTATTATCAAGTATTCATAGTACATATCTCCTAAATAAAGCTTATATATTAATACTGATTATTCTTAATAATACATTAACTTTCTAATGCAGCTCAAACAATTTGAGAACTTTGCATAAACCTGCTCACTACAACTCAAGGTTTATCTATTTATCCTAATTAACATATTCTAAATCAATCATTTTTTAATAATATAAAATGTGATGTCCAAATATATTGAAAAGAGAATCTGGAATTTGTCCACTGAAATTGTTGAAACTCAAATTCCTGTAAGTTCACAATAACAAATTTGTAGGATAAGGTTTACTCATTTTTCCTTCAAATAACACCTATCATGTGAAAATAACTTCATGTAACAGATGAGTTTTACAGAGAAAAGTCATGCTCCAGCATATTGGAGTTATAGTGGAGCATCAGAATACTGTCAGAAAGTCATTTTTAATCATGGAAACTTGCATCAAAGATAAAATTGGATATTCATTGTAATAGGAAGGGATGGAACCAGAAGTGTTTGGTATAATCCATTATTTCTCTAGAAAATCAAGCATGATTACAATTCAATGTAACAATAAGAAATAGAGATAATTCATCTAAGTTGTCTTGTAGCCGATCAAGTTAATCAATTGTATCAAACAACATTAACACTCCGAGATTGATACGCGCACACATCAGAAATGTAATATCCGAAAGAAATGCCTAAAATTCTATCTGTATTAAACATGAAACAAAAAAGAGAATTAAAGTTTTTTACCAATTTGCAGAAATTCAGTTTTCGGGTGGATATCTTGCAAAATGAAAACAAAAATAGATCAAATCGGACGTCGCTGGTTACCTTGAATCGCAGTAATGGTTGTGATGCGCGACGGTTGTTCTGGCGGATGTAAAATCAGGGATGCCACAACCACATTGAGATCAAATGCTGCCTTCGATTTCTTTGCTGTTTATAAGCTTTTCCCGGTAGACTGCAATCACCGACTTGCGGCGGCTGACACATTCTCTCTCAGCAGACATAGTCGATTTTCTTCCTGTTGATTTTTTTTAATTTAAAAAAAAATAGAATAAAATTTTGCATTTTATAAATCAAACCAAAAAATAGTTCATTCCTTTCAGTGAACAGTTTCAACGAAAACAAATTTATATAGACTTCCAAAATCCTGCGAATTTAACTGAAAAACATTAAAATTAGCCATTGTTAATTATGCATATATTGCAGTTACCCAAACTACTATACCAAAAAATAGATCTGGGTCAATAGGTCCGCGTCCACTAATCAACATAAGAAGCATAACCCCTAACCTTCTGGTAAGTTTTCCTGAGGCAGCCTACAAAACAGCTAGAGATACCTGGAAAATAGTGAAATCTTTTAATGACTCGTCAAATTTCGGTGCACTGCAAAGTTAAAGCATGAAACAGAGAATAAAATTTAAGTATTTTTTTGTAGTAAAGCAAACTATCCCACATGTATTCTTCACTTTTTAAAGCAATAGTCAAGTAAAGCAAACTTGTTCAAAATTTTCTCTCCTTACTCTTTCAAACTGCTCATACTTTTTTAGATGTCCTCAAATTTACATTAAAACCCGCATCTCAAAACTCATTTTTGCAATTAAATTAACATAATATATTGAAATGAAAAACTAACACCCAAAAACACCCACATAAATTTGTCGTAGTTTTCCTTCACTCTTGTCAATGAAATGTGTTGTTCCATCGACGGATCCGTTAAGCCCAGAAAACGTTAATGCGTACAGATAAAATTCATTGACAGTTTGCAGGGCAATGAAGAGCAGGCACAACAGTGTAATCAAGATGAAAAAATATGAAGATTTTGGCATTGAACTTTTCCATATTGTATAATAAAGCGTTATAGTCTTGGAGAGAAATCAAGTATGTGTTCCAAACGGATGAGATTCACCGACAAAAACAGGACTAAAAATCTGAACCTGTGAAATAGAGGCATATGGGAAGTATATGTCACCACCTTCTTCATGGGGATCTCTTCTGAAGAAGTCTGCATACAACACTACAAATATATCCAAATCTAAACCCAGTAAACTCAAGCCAACAAAAGTTGCATATCATCAACAATATTTAGAGTATAAAATAACGCAGGCCATCATAAACACTAAAAACACATAATCACCACAAAATGTCAATAACTTCATTTTAATCAGAAAGCTTTGGATTATCAAATATAGATTGAACTCTATTGGAAGATGAATAATATTGAAATTGAAGTAATATAAAGTTAAAACCTGCTCTGTTTTCTGCCAAATAAACTCATAAATGAACAACATGCACTTCTTATGCTTATTGTGCAAAAATGCAGCATAACTTTCTCTATGGATGAGATGTCACAGTTCATTTCAAGATATTGATGTATCTGATGTGGATCAACCTCCTTTTCGTCAAAGAGCATAATTCCATTTTCTATTGCAGATAACAGAATGAGAAATTTTTATTTCTCCAATATTGATTCCATACACAGAAGTTCTCATTTCTTGTATGAATATACATTCTATTTCTCTTTGGGTGGCTTTAATCTCTACTAAACATAGAGAAATATAGGGCATCAAAAAATTGTATAGTATGGAAACTAATACAGTATGTTAGACTTGAATACTTACTTTTGATATGTTCACAACCATTCACGCTCAGCTTGTTCCTCAGCCTCTCTCTCATTGTAATGCTTCTGCTAACTACTCATGTTTTCCAATTTAGTGGCACCAACTATAAAATCTAAATGTGCCATCTATGTGAAACCAAAATATCATTCCTCCAATTCCATAAAGGCACGAAGCCATCATCATCATTTTGACAAAAAATTCAAAAACGTTTCGCCAAAGAATCAAAATGATAATCGAACAAAGATTACTCGCCTCATGCCGTTATTTTAGTGAGGTATTCTAAGTATGAATAGAAAATATTAAGTTCCACACTATTATTTTGCACCAAAGACATATCTTTGTGTCAACACGCAAACAACAATGATTCTCATATAAAAAAAGGTATTGCCTTGAATTGACTGTCAATAGCACTATCTAAATAATCAAACTTAAAAGCAAAAAAAGAATAAGATGAGAATAAACATACCCTTGGGAAGCCATGTTCTAAGATGATGCCTAAAATCATTGGCAACACTGTAAAGATTCCAATATGGAATAGAAAATGTGCACTCAGGGCAGCACTAAGAGTAGTATTCCATGCTATATATGTTCAAATATCTTAGCATCAATCGTCAAACTTCCTGTCAAATGGAAATTAATCATTTTATTAGATGCAAGATACATCAGGATGTAAAGAGAATATAGAATGAGCTGGTGCAAGACCTAGAACAGCCCCACTCCCCATAAGCAGTGATCTCATATATAAAGAACCTATTCCTGGTGGAGGAATCAAAATTTGGCATCTGAAATTGAAATCCCAAATTGGAATCTGAAATTGACATTTAATCAGAGATTATAAAATGAAATTGGCATCTGAAATTGGAATCTCAATTAACAATATAAAATTGTAATATTAACCATGTTTCATTTGCTAAAGCAGTGGCTTTTACAACCTTCACGAACTGTTCTACAGTAGGGGTGGGCACGCGTTGCATTTTCCTTGGGACGAAATAGTAAAATATTACCACCATGATTGCTTCCTATAAGCTTTTAACCCTTCAAATAATCCCTACAAATTTTTTGAAAGAATACTCATGCATTGGTTGAGCGGACAAAAATCCAAGAACTAAATATAATACTTGTGGATATTAAATTAAATAATCGAACACCAAAACTAACATAACCGTAATATAGAATACGTGAAAATGGGCTCAATTCAATATTCCCAAATCGCTGTAACTCACTTTTAGAAAAGGTTTCGTCTCGGGAACACAGTCATGGGGGAAAATAGAAAGACAATTGTGAGAACTTGAGTACACCATAAGGAGTAATTCGGTCGATCGAGACGTATTTTGAAAGTGTATAAGGCTGGTAAGGTAACTACAGCCATGGACGCAGAAGAGAAAACAAAACCACACACGGAATGCGCTCTCCTGTGCTTCTACTAAGACCAAATGATGAACAATTAAATATCAGACAATCAAATTATTTAATGGAAAAACTTACTCAAATTAATTCTCTGATCATGAGGATAATCTTTGGCGAGAAATTCTTCTGGCGGCAAACAAAACACTCCTCCAATTGAAAGAGATAACTTTGCAGTCCATTAACACCCAACCTTCAATACAATTGATTGATCAATTTGAACCAATTTTGCTTAAACTAAAGAAAAATCAAAGCTTCAATATTTAAACAGGAATTTGGTGTGAGGGCTTTGAGCCTCTTCGTGAGAGGGTGAGAAGAAAGGGAGAAGACACAGTAAGTTTCAAAATAAGGTTCTCGATACGTTTTATTGCGTTACTGATGAAGGGAGCGGTTTTTGGGCGTTAATATTATTGAGTTCTATTTCAATTTTTTTTTTTGTATAAACATATAGAATTATTATGACACATGGCAAGAGACTAAGGCTGCCACTTGGCAGAAGCAGGTGAAAAACACTCTACTTTTATAATATAAGATTAATATCATGAATTTAAAAATGATATCAATATGTGGATGTACGTTGAGTAACAGTCCAGTGAACCAGGTCTATACATGAACTCTATCACTAACAAAAACTATCACTATTATGCACAAAAAATTTCATTGATTAAATAAATGCTTTATATTTCAAATAGTGATAAATTTTATACATGACAGTTATAATTTTTATATATAACTCGAGTTCACACAAATTTTTGTCATATATGTTATAAATACATGATAACATTAATACAATAAATGGCAAAAAAATATTTGTTGCGTAGAATATACTTTGACATAAATATTTTTGTTATAAATGTAATTAATTATAATTTTAAAATTAAAAAAGATCCATATTATTATTATAAATATAAATAATATAACAAAATATCAATATAAAATATAAATGATATATTAATATAAAATTAATATAATAACATTTAAAATATTTTGGTGATAAGAATGACCATGCATTACCACGGGTGGGTACAGTGCTAGTACTTCTATACATAAAGAGGGCGAGGAGAGTCTAAATTTCGTGTTACAAACATCATCCTTTCGATTGTTTACTAGCTAAATTATAATCCGGGTTGTCATGTATGTATAAGTATGGGATTATAGTACCCCTTGTACTCAGTAATGAAATTTCATCTTTGCTTTTAAAAAAAAAAAAAAAGAAGTGAAATTGATTACTTTTCCAAAACCCTCTTTCACAATTATTTTAGTAGAGATTGGGAGGGCGAAATTGGAGGAGAATTGAGGTATAATTTCAGCTTGGATCCCCTGTTTCATTTTCATATTTCATCTCCTATTTCACATCTTAAATTAATGACAAGTGTACATCTCATAATATCTATAAATATGAGAATAACATCTTAACATAACCAGATTATCTATTTAGAAACTTATATTTATTTAAGTAAAACTAATTAATTCCTACCAAATCTCATTCCAAATTTATTTATAAAAATATTTATAATTGGATAATTTAAACCATGTATATACATATTAAGTTTGTTAATTATTAATTGGAGTAAGTATATTATAACTCTAGTCGATCATTTAAAATTTAAAATCATATAAAAAAATATGAAAACTTATTAGAATAAAAAAATCTGACACAATATGTTATCAAAAGAAATATATGAAAAATTCAACATTTAAAAATATTATAAAATTTATAAGCAAACTCGATAAATACACATACACATATTATTGCTAATAACATTTAATAAAATAACCACCATAATATTTATTTACTGGAGTAAATTTGTATGCAAATGTTATAAAATAATATAATCAAATTTTTATTTATATACTGAATGAATTATATTTTCATGCGTCAGACGTGCTCATCGTGCAATTCCAAATTTAGTGTTGATTGTACTTTTAATGTATTTATCGAGTTTTTTTTTTCAATATATTGAAATATTAAAATTTTAGAATATAATACATATTGTTATCATATCGAAAATTTCAATATTTTCACTTTGATAAGTGCGCTAAAATTTTCAATATTTCATAATTCATTTGTATTTTTGTATTTGACTATTTTTTTTATTGCTTTTCATGTAAATCTTACACTCTATTTAATAATTAATTATATGTTTTCTTAATTAAGAGAAATTTTTTAACATAATTAATAAGGAAAAAAAATGCACGTAACTTTTTTAATCAAAATCCAAATACAAAAAAGAAAGTCACATAACAAGGCAAATATAAAATAATTTTTATATTTTTAAAGTTACACGGTTTTAAATTTTTTGTGTTATTTCTTATTTTTAAAATTGTTATATATATTATAAATTAATTAACTAGTTATAAATATTTTTATAAGATTTTTTGGAATGAAATTTGGTAGAATTAATTAGTTTCACTTAAATAAATATAATTTTTTAAATAGATTATCTGGTTATGTTAGGGTGTTGTTCTCATATTATAGATATTGTGAGATATATATTTATTATTAATTTAAGATATGAAATAGGAGATGAAATAAGGAAATGATACTGCGAAAATAGGGGTATACTTTAGCAGTAATATTGATGGAAGTTATGCATTAGGAACTTAGGGTAGCCGGTGTATATTAATCTTCAATATTTTGGACCACCATATTTATTACCTGCCATCACTTTCACTTTGTTATTATCAAAACCAGCGATGACATGCCTATGCATTTATGTTTAAATGTTTCTTCACACTGTCATCAAATATCTTTGATTAATCCTCCATATATTTCTAACTTCAAACTTACAACTTAGCTTAACCACCTAATTTTAACTAACAACAAACTCTCCAAGACAACCAAAAAAAATAATAATAATAACAAGAAACTCTGTGACACTTTATTATTATTAAAGAAAAAACTCGCATGACTCATCAATTAGTGTTCCACTTTATATTTCATAATATTGATGAATGACATGTGAAATAATAAAAAATGTTCAACGAACCATTATATTTTGGGTCTATGTGTTAAAGATCAAGTAGGGTGGAACTTCAATATAATACGAAAAGTGAAATAGGAAAATCAAACCGTTCTTTAGCTCTAAAAGTTATATAGTTATTACTTCAGTCAACAAGCCATTACATATAGCGTTATTATTTTTATTTGAATTTAAAATAATCTCTCTTGGAACTTGATTGCATTTTAGATGTTGGAATTAGAATTATTTTTAATTTAAACAGTAGGTCACGAATACATTTAAAATTAATTAACAAATAATAAATTTAAAGCTTAAATTCATATATTAAAATTAAAATTAGATTATTATTTATATTTGGTTCGAGACGTCAATATTGTATAGTAATGTGTGTGTATATATAAATTCAATAGTCAGTTCAAATTAAATATGTTTCTCATTATAAAATTCATAAGAAAGTAATTGTCAATAAAGCATCGCAGGGAGAATTTCCAGTAGTTTTAAAAAGAACAATAAATGGAAGCATTATTTGAACATGATGGTATATAATACAAGACAAAATTTTGTGTATACCAAATACTCTTTTAATACTCCATCTAGTCCCTTTTTGTTGAAGTTCAAAATATTTCACACGTATTAAGAATTTTTTTAAATATCAATAATTGTACATGGCTAACGTAAACAATAGAATCTCTCAAAAAAAAAAAAAAAACGTAAACAAAAGAAAAATAGAATGAGAAAATTGGAATATGATAATTTAATTCCCTCGATAAGTACATAATGAGAATTATTTTGCCATAAATTTTCTCCTTTGAAAAGACAGTTAAAATGAACCAAAAAGAATATAATTTTAATGAGTATGTTTCTTGTACACCATCAAATGCAATTTTTTAAACAACAATAGTTATTTTCACTGATTGATATTAATTATTTTATTGAATGATATTTGGTACACAACTAATATTATTTAATGTAAAAGTAACTAATATTATTTAATAAAAACAAATACTACCATTAAAAATACATTCTAGTTACACATTGACCCTATGCATACATAATTTTGTCCATTTTTTCTCCAGTCCCTTTTCATAGCCCACGATTTTTTCCATCAGAAAATGAAATTAAACGATATGATAAAATGATGCATGCAACATAATGGAAACTATTTATAGGGAATGTGAATTCAAAAGCAAAAGAAAAATAGAAAGCAGACAAAAGAGAGTGTGAATAAATCAAAATTTATGGTAATTAATTTGGGGGGATGGACCAGCCGGAGTGGATGTGACTTAGTGTAAAGAGGAGTTTCCCAATTTGGAAAAGAGTTCACGTGTCACAGAGGGATGAAGGCGAAAGTGTCTGTTTTTTTAAGGTTAAAAATCAGACAAGATTGTGTACTACACCATTCATCACACACCCCACCTCCCTTTTTCTTCATCAAATATCTAATCAAAATTAATAAGTTTCTCTGTACAACCACTCAAAGCGTGAGGTAACTTGCACTACTTGTACAGTAAAATTAGTACGTAATCTATATCTATCTCTCAATTAACCAATGGAAATGTGGAGCATACCAAGAATTAATGATTGATTGAAGTGGTAGTAGGATTATTATATTTATTTACACTTATAATGCATCGAATTTTGAAAGTTTGAACAAGTTCTAAATTGGACAAGAGAAATTTAATTAGCAGGATGAGAAGTTTTTTAAATTGGGTTTTACTTAAAAAAAAAAAAAAAGGAAGAAAACCATGTTAAGAGTGGGTCTCATGTGCCCGTGTGTACTCCATAGTGTATTTTAGAAATTTGCAATTTATTAAATTGAAATTTGTGACTTGTTACATTGAAACGTACAACTCGTGCTCGTGAAACATAATTATATATTTCAACAAATTACAAATTTTAATATAATAAATTATAATTTTTTTAAAAAATATATTTTAGAGTGCATGATGCAGGACACATGTTAATTAGGGTTTTCTTTGATTGCATTCCGTAATTTTTTTTGTAGCAATCAATATTCCGACATAGAATTTTAACGTAATTTGACTTAGATAGAAATAAAATAATTTAATACAAATATAAATAGGACCTAACTAAAAAAAGAGTAGATAATATATATTTTTTAAGGAAAAAGAAAATAAAAAATAATTAATATTTGATTAAATCAATAGTTCAATTGACGTATTATCCCTTCGATTAATCACAATAGGAATGTAATTAAATGAGTCGAGTCTGTTCACACGTTAACTGTTCTCGATTTGAAAAGAAAGGAGAAGGAAAATCGACTTTAAAATAATATCCTTATTTATGCTATGTCTATTGAGTCAAGGCCGATTTCATAAACCATCGAGTTGGGTACGAGAGTCCAAAAGAAATCGAGCTTAATTAATTCAATTTGAATCGAATTTTAAACTTGTATTACTATATTTAAATCAAGTCGAGTAACGAATGACATCGTTCAACTTGACAACACTCATAATTACTTATCAGTGGTGGTTACAAAAGAAAGATTTACATTAGCACCTTTTTTTTTTCCAGAAAGTTTTATGCGCAAATCACTTTTAAAAAGATGAAGTAAAAGTTTTGAGGGCAACCCATCTCTAGTCGGTTCAGAATAAATTGTGTTTGAGTATGAGAAATTTGCAAAACAATATTGACAATTTTTTTATGAAATATGTCAAAGATCTAGAATAGGTGAAATATGACCCGCGGGGTCAAAATTAATACAGGGCGAAAAATTTGTAGATTCTATACGAGTTGGATCGGGTCAAACAGATACTTTTAAAAAAATTGCGGAATGGCCGAACAGTAAAACTCGATTCGAGATCCGTGTTACTATAAAGACAAACATGTGTTACCGTGAATACATATATGTGTTACTTTATGGAAGGATCCTTGAAACATGATTAGTGGGTTGCAAGGAGAAGCACATAAACACAGAGAGAAAAAATTGTAATTATGTGCGGGTCAAATTGGGTCAAATATATCTTTTTATAAAATTCGTACAAAGGCAAAACAACAAAACTCGCTACGAGATTTGTGTTACTATAAAGCAAATATGTGTTACTATAAGTACATGTATGTGTTACTGAAATGACAAATAACACATACTTATTTTTCAGCACACATATGTCTGTAATGTATTGCAAATTGTGTTACTATATGGTCAACATGTGTTACTATGAAGAGAAAAGTGTGTTACTATGAAGAGAAAAGTGTGTTACTATCAGTGATGCAAAAGTCCCTCTTGGCACCCGCCTAGGCGGTGTCTAGACGTTAGGCGGTCGTCGACCGACCTGATTTTGCCTAGGCGCCGCCTAAGCGACCGAGTCGGGGGCTAGGCAGCCAAGTTGGGAGCTAGGCGGACTGCTTAATTTTTTTTTCTCCAAGAGAAGACGTCGTTTAAATTATTAATTAAAAAAATTAACATAAACAAAACCTGTCCAAATTCAAATTGAGAGAATTGCTTCCCTTCATCGCCGTCATTTGCTCGTTGTCCGTCTGACCAGGTGCTCAACACTAAGGTATTATTTGATAATGAGAGTCTTTGTTCTTAAAATAAACTAATGATGAGACAAAGATTGATAATTTTCACTACACTAAAATACCAAGGTACAGATTTGTTTAGTTTTTTTATGTTAAAATAATTTTCTTGTACTATATAATGGATATAAGAAAATGTGTTTGAATTGTTATCTTGATTTAGATGTTGTATAATGAATTTGTTAATTAAATTTTGAGTGTGTTTTTGTTATAAGATATCGATAAGTGGTAAATAAAACTCATTTAGATGAAAAAAAAAATCGAACTGACTAGTCCCCCACTAGTCTCCGCCTAGGCGCTAGACGGTCCAAATCCGCCCGATTACCAATTTTCAACTTTTGCACCCTTGGTTACTATACGAACAAAACGACACTCCATTTATTTCATTTGCTTCCTTCCTCTGTTTTTTATCTGCTTCTCCTTATGATTTTTGATCAACTATCGTAAGTAAAGACTCAAACAACCAGATTACATCATTGGATTAGTAAAAATATATTTTTTCATCATCATGCGTAACATATAATTGACCTTACAGTAACACATACTTATCTTTATATTAACATAGTCTGGGAGCGAATTTCCTGTTTTGTCTTTTCGCGAATTTTTAGAAAAATTCACTTAACCCAGTTCAACCTGCACAAAATCCACATTTTTTAGCTCATTCATATTTTAACTAATATTTCACGGTAAAATATTTTATAGGAAAGTTCCCAAAAAATATTTTGGGTTTTTGTCTTAGATTAATAAAACATCGAGAAAAACTTTATCTAACAGTACATTTTGATGAGATTCATTGTTTTTTAGTAAACACATTTGCGCCTTCTTATTATTAAGTAAACACTCCTTATAGAAATAATTTATATAGAAATAATCTCTTTATAATAATAAAAAATTACGGCTCCGACTTGGGATCAGTCATATTTAAAAATAAACTCTATATTATAATAAGTCATGTATTTTTTTTGTCCTGTCTTAAAAATTTATATGTGTCCATATAAAAATAAATGACACTATTTAAAAAAAATGTAGGTCTCCAATGAAATTCTTTCATAATATGAAATACACCACTACTCTTATAAATTAATACCACGACACTTATTAACTGGTACCACTACATTTGTAAATTGAGATTATAGCATTAAAAGCTCTAGATATTAGTTTATAAGAGTAGTGGTATCAATTTATAAGTGTAGTGATATTAGTTTCACAGAAGACTTTGTGGAAAAAAAAAATAACTACATTAAGTTTAAAATGACCTAAAATATTTATCTATGGTTGACTTAAAACAAGTTTCATAAAAGTTTGTATGAGGTTTTGGATGCACTATCATCATCTTAAAAAAATTTAAGGTCAAGTTTGTTTTCAGCTTGAGGTGGATGGGGCAAATCCGGATACGGAAAAAAGGTGGATAAGGGAAAACCCATGATTAGTAATTCTTATTTGTTTTTGGTTGGATGTGATAGGGGTGGATGAAACTTTATATTAAATCCATATTTTTTAATAATGATGTATTATTAGTTAGTGAGTTAATGATTATATGAAAGAAAAAAGTAAGAAAAGTATGAAAGAGAATGAGTTAATGTAAAAAAAAAGTGTGATGTGATAGTTTTAGGGCGTAGATGTATAATGAAGATGAATGTGTATTTGGATGGATGATTGGATGTGCAAATCCAAAAGTGGTCGGACGGAGGGCCCATCCCCCATCCGGATCCCCCAGGCTAAAAACAAACACATCCTAAGGTTTTCAATAACACCTTATTTTACTATTCAGGTCTTGTATACATTATTAAGGGCATGCAATATTAGGGGTGGACGATACGACATACCGAAAATTTTCTCTTCATACCGTTTGCGTACCGAAATTTTCGATACCGAAAAATATCATACCATTGTCGTACCGAAAATTCGGTATACCGAAATTTGGGCATGCCAGAAATTTTTGGTATGTCAATATTACATACCGATACCGTACCGATATTTCAGTATATACCGGTATACCGAAATATTTTCGGTACACCGGAAATATTTCCGGTACACCGGTATTTCGGTATACCAAAATTTTCTATATTTTCATACCGTTACCGTACCAAAATTTTTGATAAAATCGATATTTTTTGGTACGGTAAGTGCGGTATACCGGTATTTTCGGTATTTTCTCCACCCCTATGCAATATATCACGTTATATATGCTGGAATGAAGTTACTCTCTTGTGCACCAATTGCACAGTGCAATTAGATTCAATTTTAATTTGCATGAACTATGCACTCTAAACCCTAAACAATGAACCCTAAATTATATATGAACCATTAGGGCCGGGTGAATCATGAACCACTTGGACCGAGTGAACCATGAACCACTCGGTCCGAGTTTGAGTCCGGATCGAGAAAAAAAAACCTAAAACTGAAACTAAAGATAAAAGAAAACTGAAATTGGAAAAAAAAAAAAAAACTGAAAAAAATTAGAAAATGAACTCCTAAAATTAAATTGTACCAATTTTATTGGTGCATAGAGTGCACAACATAATTTACTACTAGAATGATGTACAAAAATGATTTTATATATGATATAATGAAGCAAATTACCATTTCAATTCGTACTTAATTACACAAAAGGAATGTGATAATAATAAAGTAAAGGAGAACTATATATGTGGATGATGATAGGTTCCTAACTTAACTTTTATGAGAATTTCAAAGGCATGATTATGATTTATTATTATTATTGAAGACATGAAAAAAACAGATATTTAATTGCATGATGTTGACGTCTCCAGCACAGCGCGCGCTTATAAAATTTGGGCACTTAATTGATCGATTATTTGAAAGATGGAATTAAAATGCAAGAAAATCTAATTAAAAATTGAGAGTTTTTTGAACTTTTGGTCCAACAGAATACATCCCTTCATACTTTTGGTACCAAAGCTTATACTTTTGGTCCCAAAGTTAAAATTTTGACACTTTCCTAAAACCGAAATTTTTGACACTTTTGGTTCCAAATCGCGCGTCCTATGGGACCAAAAGTGTAAGCTTTTGAGACCAAAAATGTCAAAATTTTCGACTTTAGGATCAAAAAGTGTAAGTTTTAGGACCAAAAGCGTGAGAAAACGTGTCCTAAGGGACCAAAAGTGCAATAAACTCTTAAAATTGCTCTTCAAAGTGTTAATTGCGGAAACATTCACAATTTTTGTTATATTTTATCATATGCCTTTAATTTTTGCAATTCGATGCAAGATATTTTTAGTTGTTGCAATTCTATATATTAAGATGGTATTATTTTCTGACAACTCCTGATGCGCAGTGTATGAAATGACAAAAAAAAAAAAGTTGTTAAACTTAAACAACATTAAAATTTTAATTTATTTGCAAATTTTTTCGATTATCACGTCAGAAATAATTTTATGGAAAATAATCCAGGAATAGAAATGCAAGAATTACAAAAGGCAATGCACTGAATTTTTTAAATTTAAAACTCGTATAGAATTAAAAAAACATGAAAAATCATGATATATGTTGCAATTAATCCTAATTTGAACCCGGGCTTGGAGGGTGTTAAAATTGCCGTGTCCTAAATTCGATATATTATGCTTCCTTTAAAAAAAAATAAAAAAAAATCGATATGTATTATGCTCCATATACTTGTTGAGAGATTATAAATATTTTATTGAAAATTATATTTTGTCCAACTGGATAATGCATGTTGACAAATAGTGACAATATTGGATCTATTTATTATCCAGATCAAAGCGTTAAGGAAAAACAAAATATTCAAGTCAAGTGGGCGGTTTTTTTTTTTTTCAATGTGAATAATTAAATATAAAATAATTGTGATAATTAATGAGAATAAAAGATAATCAATTAATTCATTTTCATAATACATCGTACAATATAATAAAACTTAAAAATGAATTAACATTGCCTCATTCGACAACGTTCACTACAAAAAAGGTGGGGTTCAACGACGGTTTTAGCGATGGTTACACAGAGTAGCGACGGCTTTGGCGACGGTGATTTGACCATCGAGAAAATGAGGCTCGCTAAGGTTTAGCGACGGTTATTTCATATCCGTCGCTAGATAGCGACGGTTATTTCATATCCGTCGCTAGATAGCGACGGCTTTGGCAACGGACATATGGGTCCGGACCCGGGTCAGAATAACAGTCGCTAAATAGTCGCCAAAGCCGTCAAAAGTTTAGCGACGGTTTAGCGACGCCAATATTCTGTCTCTAGTAGCGACCATTGATTTTCGATCCTATATCCGTCGCTAGATCGTGAATTTTCGAAAAAAAATAGCTCGCGGTGGTTCGAACCCGGGCCCGGGGGGCGCCTGAGTGAGCACCGAACCACCCGAACCATGTCGAACCCAACCACCAAGCATCTCATATATAAGCCTCCAAGCCTCCCAATTAATTGAGACAATTATTCGCTCTCATGGGGGACCGAACACTGGACCTTGGGCGCTTGAGCACTTGCTTTCTTGAATCTACTTAATGAAATTAATTCTATATGTCCTAAAAATCATTTTTTTTAAACAATTTTTTTAATTCTTTATTTTAATTATCTTATTTATTACTTCAATCACATTTTTATATAATAATTTTTTATATAAATTAAAATTATATTATATTATATTATATTAAATATATATTTTTAAAAAATTATACATTTTCTATCTAAACAAGTTATATATATTTTTCTATCTAAACAAGTAATACTATCTATGTAAACAAGTAATACTTTTCTATTTAAACAAGTTATATATGTTTTTCTATCTAAACAAGTTATACTTTTCTATGTAAACAAGTAATACTTTTCTATCTAAACAAGTTATATATACTTTTCTATCTAAACAAGTAATACTATGTATGTAAACAAGTAATACTTTTCTATTTAAAAAAGTTATATATACTTTTCTATCTAAACAAGTTATACTATTCTATTTAAACAAGTAATACTTTTCTATCTAAACAAGTTATATATACTTTTCTATCAAAACAAGTTATACTTTTCTATGTAAACAAGTAATACTTTTCTATCTAAACAAGTTATATATACTTTTGGTATCAAAAAAAAAAATTATATATACTTTTCTATCTAAACAAGTTATATATATACTTTTCTATCTAAACAAGTTATATATACTTTTATATCTAAACAAGTAATACTTTTCTATGTAAACAATTAATACTTTTCTATCTAAACAAGTTAAATATACTTTTCTATCTAAACAAGTAATACTATCTATGTAATCAAGTAATACTTTTCTATCTAAACAAGTTATATATACTTTTCTATCTAAATAAGTAATACTTTTCTATGAAAACAAGTAATACTTTTCTATCTAAACAAGTTATATGTACTTTTCTATCTAAACAAGTAATACTATCTATGTAAACAAGTAATACTTTTCTATTTAAAAAAGTTATATATACTTTTCTATCTAAACAAGTTATACTTTTCTATTTAAACAAGTAATACTTTTCTATCTAAACAAGTTATATATACTTTTCTATCTAAACAAGTTATACTTTTCTATGTAAACAAGTAATACTTTTCTATCTAAACAAGTTATATATACTTTTGGTATAAAAAAAAAGTTATATATACTTTTCTATCTAAACAAGTAATACTTTTCTATGTAAACAAGTAATACTTTTCTATCTAAACAAGTTATATATACTTTTCTATCTAAACAAGTTATATATAATTTTCTATCTAAACAAGAAATACTTTTCTATGTAAACAAGTAATACTTTTCTATCTAAACAATTTATATATACTTTTCTATCTAAACAAGTAATACTATCTATGTAATCAAGTAATACATTTCTATCTAAACAAGTTATATATACTTTTCTATCTAAACAAGTAATAATTTTCTATGTAAACAAGTAATACTTTTCTAACTAAACAAGTTATATATACTTTTCTATCTAAACAAGTAATACTATCTATGTAAACAAGTAAAATTTTTCTATTTAAACAAGTTATTTATACTTTTCTATCTAAACAAGTAATACTTTTCTATGTAAACAAGTAATACTTTTCTATCCAAACATGTAATACTATCTATGTAAACAAATAATACTTTTTCATTTAAACAAGTTATATATACTTTTCTATATAAACAAGTAATACTTTTTCATTTAAACAAGTTATATATACTTTTCTATCTGAACAAGTAATACTTTTCTATCTAAACAAGTTATATATACTTTTCTATCTAAACAAATAATACTATCTATGTAAACAAGTAATACTTTTCTTTTTAAACAAGTTATATATACTTTTCTATCTAAACAAGTTATACTTTTCTATTTAAACAAGTAATACTTTTCTATCTAAACAAGTTATATATACTTTTCTATCTAAACAAGTTATACTTTTCTATGTAAACAAGTAATACTTTTCTATCTAAACAAGTTATATATATTTTTCTATCTAAACAAGTAATACTTTTCTATGTAAACAAGTAATACTTTTTTATCTAAACAAGTTATATATAATTTTCTATCTAAACAAGTAATACTATCTATGTAATCAAGTAATACTTTTCTATCTAATCAAGTTATATATACTTTTCTATCTAAACAAGTAATACTTTTCTATGTAAACAAGTAATACTTTTCTATCTAAACAAGTTATATATATTTTTCTATCTAAACAAGTAATACTATCTATGTAAACAAGTAATACTTTTCTATTTAAACAAGTTATATTTACTTTTCTATCTAAACAAGTAATACTTTTCTATGTAAACATGTAATGCTTTTTTATCTAAACAAGTTATATATACTTTTCTATCTAAACAAGTAATACTATCTATATAAACAAGTAATACTTTTCTATTTAATCAAGTTATATATAATCTAAACAAAATACTTTTTCTATGTAAACAAGTAATACTTTTCTATCTAAACAAATTATATATACTTTTCTATCTAAACAAGTAATACTATCTATGTAAACAAGTAATACTTTTTTTATTTAAACAAGTTATATATACTTTTATATCTAAACAAGTAATACTTTTCTATGTAAACAAGTAATATTTTTCTATCTAAACAAGTTATATATACTTTTCTATCTAAACAAGTAATACTTTTCTATGTAAACAAGTAATACTTTTCTATCTAAACAAGTTATATATACTTTTCTATCTAAACAAGTAATACTATCGATGTAATCAAGTAATACTTTTCTATCTAAACAAGTTATATATACTTTTCTATCTAAACAAGTAATACTTTTTTATGTAAACAAGTAATACTTTTCTATCTAAACAAGTTATATATACTTTTCTATCTAAACAAGTACTACTTTTCTATGTAAACAAGTAATACTTTTCTATCTAAACAAGTTATATATACTTTTCTATGTAAACAAGTAATACTTTTCTATCTAGACAAATAATACTTGAATCTAAAAAAAATGACAAATTTAATATACATAAATAAACGATAAACATTATACATATATAAACAAAAAAAAAAAAAAAGAGAGTTTCATAAACAAAAAAAAAAAAAAAAAAAAAAAAAGTGTCGCCTCATGAATAATTATAAAAAAAAAACAGAGTTTCATAATAAACGGTTGGGATAATAATCTTCCCCCTCATTCCCCAAATCAACAATATAAGGAAAATTACTATCGAAATCGATTTCATCAAAAGCCACCGTATCTGAACCTCTACCCACGCCGCCATTCTTCTTTGCCACCACCACCGCCTTCTCCACCACCGCCGTTGCCACCACCGCCGCTGCCACCACCACGTCCGCCGCCTCCATCAGCACCGCCGCCGCCACCACGACCAATGACCAGGCCACCGCTGCCACCACCACGACTGCTACCACCACCGCCACCGTCCTCGAAATTAATGGTGTCGAGGAAAAAATTCGGTGAGCAACCCATTTGAACGGCCAGAGCGGATGCAAGCCGCTGCCACTTATGTTGATTTTCTTCTATGATCTAGGCCGTCACCTGCTCTCTAACTGCTCATTCGTCTGTTCATTGCAATCTTTCAAGTAATCTTTGAGGTCTGAGACGAGTAGGGCCATGTCTCCGTGATATGGGGGAAGACAACCTACCGTACCAGAGAACCCGCTGTCTAATGATGCCGGCCTTCTCCACATAGATCTGATTCAAATTAATTAGAGGAACTGGTGGATTTGAATCTGATGGTTCACCCTCCTGGGCCTGGATGGCAGCTTCCATCCTATCTCGTACTGCTCTCTGTAAAAATTAAATATTATAATTAAGATCAGGTGTAATAATTATGAAATACAACATTAATTACTTATGTGCACGTGGGTGTTGTGGCTGTAGGTGGAGGTCCTCGTCTCCTCTTCGTAGGGGTGGCCGAGTGCAAGAGTCTCAAGAGCGTCTAGAGGGCATCCGAGCCGTAGTTCCTATTAGCAAATAAAAATATTAATATTAATTATGAACTTAATTATTGTACAATTAAATAAATTATATTACTTACTTCCGCCATGCGGTGCTCCAGAATCGACCGGGATCCGGCCTTGTACACAGCGACGCCCCCATCCTCTCCTTGCTGGCTCAGGCGATTTTGGCGATTCTTCCGGCACATCTCCTAGTATGCGGGATCTCTCCAAACCGCCACAATCGACTCCCACACGCCCGGGTCCATGTCATCCGTCATATCCAAATTTCTTCATCCCTCCAAAGATGCCACCAGTAAAAAGCATGTCCTTGTCTACCGGCAAATGGCAAGCTTCTGAAACGACACAGAAAATCGGCCGGTGACATACCATTTTATATATAACAATATATATTATATATTAAATTAAAATAAGTAATCAAATTATTGTACGTACCCTAAACTCGTCGAAGTAGAGTTGACGTTGTTGTTTAGACACGCCTCTCCAACTGTGGGCCCCCATTGCAATTCCCACTCGCAAGATGGAGTTGGTGGCTATAGTGGAAGCCTCATGACCGGGTATGATGCTGAAACATATTAAAAAATTAATAAGTATATGTTGTACCCGGTTTGATTACCGACGAACAAACAAACAATTTGATAAGGCTCCGATCAATATAGTAGCGAAAGCAATAAATAACACACGATTTGATTACCCAGTTCGTCCGTGAAATAGACTACGTCTGGGGGCACCAAGCCAGGATATTTTACTGTATAATTTCTGCCTAGGATACTAAGGTTTTTGATCCTTTTCAATGTACAATACGAGTTATATTTATAGACATAGAACTAGGGTTACAATCTTTGTGGGCTTCCTCTCGTGGGCTAACCTAGGGTTTCAGCCACCAGGCTTGGATTTCCTTTCTTATCCCGCAAGTCGGGCTCACAGATATACTTGCTCTGGTTATGATACGAGAAATCCTCCTCATTAACTACCCGAATCTTTTCCATGTTTATCTTCACCCGACTTCGAGACCTACTCGGTCCCGACTTCCGGGTTCTTCCAAGTCGCTTCGCGACCTCTTTGCTATCCCTAGCCGCTCCCGCGACCTGCGTAGCTTCCCAAACCTTCAGCGACTTACTGACCCCTAGAAGTCGCCTCAAGTCTTGCTTTGTCTGGGCGAAATCGGACGATAGTCTTACCATAGGACGGTCCAATACCCGGCCTTCCTCAAGTTTGGTTATTTCCCTTTACAACAATTGCCCCTCAAGACGAGGTCACAAGCTTGATTTGGGGCCTTGTCTTGAACCGTTGATGTTTACCGACTTATGGCAAGTCGGCCTCGGGACCTGTACCCTAGTCAAATCTTTGTCCTTGGGGAGTCGTACAGTCACCTCGAGCTCCCAAATCGGCGTGATGTGTGACAGAATCGCAATGATGGTATGGCAGGCAGGTGACGTTTCATGCCGCGAGCTCGCCCAACCAGCGATCGCGTGCCTCCTACGCGCTGCCCGCGCGACCTCAATTTCCACGGGGGGCCTCGAGAGTTCGAATTTGCACTTTTGACCCCCCGCCCTTCTCTATAAATAGGTCTAGGGTTCCACACCTTAAACCCTTCTTCTTCCTCGTTTCCAAGACTTATAAAATCCGAGCCTCTGCATCCATTTTCCCGGCTAGCTTCCAGAGACCCAACTGCTTTTCAGGTAACTGTCTCCTCTCTGTTTCACATCAATGGCATCCGACTCTAAATCCGCCCCTGCGCCCCCTCCGTTTATGGTTTCATCATCATCTGATGATGATAACACGGAGATAACCGAATTGTACCGCCGTAACCAGAGTGTGACCGCCGCCCCTAACCCCACAGTGCCCCCGAACGCCGGTGCCTCAGGCGCCGATCGAGATAACAATGGAGATGACGATGATTAATTCTTTATGGAGTTGGAGGAAATAACCCATATTCCAGCCCTGGAGGTGAGCTCTCTTCGTATGGCCGCTCCGACGAGGGTGAAGGAGTCCGGGTCCTCTAACCTGCCCCGGAAGTATGGGGCCTACGAGCGGGTCTTTGACTATCACTCTTACGAGGCCAAGGCCCCATACAAGATACCTGACCGCAGCTACCGAAAGTCGGTCAAGTCAGACTTTCTGGCGTCACTTGAGAAAAATAGGTCGGTTCTTTCAGACGGAAATGTGCAATCCCTCCGCCACCTTTACAAGGTCCCTCGGGACGTGCACTTTTATGGGGTGACCTCCGAGAAAAGTACCGATCAGCCGCCACCTGGGATGATAGCGGTGAACGAGCACACAATGGAGGCGGGATCCGATTTTCGCTTCACTCGGCTATCTCCCACTTGCTGGCGGCTTGGAACCAGAGCCTAACCCAGATCACTCCTAATGGATGGAGCTACATTCTATCTACCATGACAGTGCTCGGGCAGGCCGGGCTGCTCCGAATACCAACTCTGGGTGAATTGGCCTTCGTGATGACGCCCATCCACCAAGCCGGCTGCTATAATGCCGTGCGGCTTCGCAAAGGCCGGGCACTCATGAGCGGGATCCCAAATAAGGTTGAGGGCTGGCATAACAAATGGTGGTTCGTCGGGGGGGCGTGGGAGTCTGTGGACTCTGCGATCACTTTAGCCGATCCTTGTCCCAACCGACTATGCAACTCGGGTCGCCCACGGTAGGTTTCACCTTTTCATTTGTACTGATCTAATTCTCCTCTTCTTTTGCAGTCTTCACGCCCGTTTTTGCCGACCTTTACTGGGATTTCCTGGAGGCGTATAACAATGTTCGCGACACTCCACCGAGTTGGCGGGACGTGAACGCTTTGAACTCCGAGCTCGACCGACTTAACGCCGACCTATACACATACCCGCATCATTTGAAAATTCCTCGTAAAAGCATTCTCACTCATGTGCTTGTCAAACTTTCATTGTCGACCCTTCTGATCGACTGCAATTTCAATGTTTCTGCAGTCCCCAACATCCCCATTTACCGTCGTAAGCCTCCTGCGGATATCATGGCCTCCCACAAGATGTCTGTTCTGGGACAAATGAGGCGAGTGGCGGCCTCCGAGGCCGCTCCCCCGAGACCGCCCCCTGCCGAGGTTGCTCCTCCAAGCCCGGCCCCGACTGGCCCCTCCGCCTCCGACAAAGGCAAGAGGAAGGCCACGGGGTCGACTCCGCCGACTTCCTGGGCATGCTCGGAAGAAAGTGAGGGAGGAGATTATGACCTACACGTCAGAAATCAACAGGGGCCTGAGGAGGTCAGATCGAGTCCGCCCTTCATCGCAACCATGCCACCTCGCCCCGACCTTGCCCCACCGGCTGGCATGACTCGCCCAGCCGCCAGGAGGAGGAGGTCTTCATAGAAGATGATGACTCTTCCTAAATTTGGGATGATGAGGGAAGATTCTGATCCCAACCTCGGCCCTTAAGTCTGCCCCGGAGGTGGTTAGCTTCCTTAGGTGCTCACCACTTCAATCGACCGAGCTCCCTGACAACCCGTCGGCTATCTCTCCCGCAGAGTGCGGAACCTCCCCCGGGGGTGGACGCATGCGGACCACGCCAACGCTCGTCGCCAGAAGGTGACGGGCAACTTGTATTAAGCCCTGGTCCACTCCCAAAAGGCGGCCTTTTTCCAGGAGAAGTCCAGCGCCTAAATGGAGACCGAGCTCCAACGTCTCCGGGAGTCGTAAGCTCGGGTGGCTGATCAGGCACAATTGATCTTGGCGGCGGCCGAGACACAGAAGGGGATGGAGAAATCTAATTCAAAGCACCTTCTGCGGATCTCGACCCTCGAAGGTTGCCTGGCTGAGGCGGAGGGTGGACTGGTCACGGAGAGGCTGAAGTCGACCCAGGTGGTGTTGGGATTATACTAGAAAGTATGCTTTTACTTTTGTATAATCAAAACTGAATTTCGGACTTATTTACTGAAATAAATTGTTTATCACTGATGCTTTAAATATTATCGAATGTTACATATATTTCTTTTGCCCTAAACTGTTCAAATAAGTCGACGTGTTACATTGTAGTTAATTTAGTGATACGGATCACGAAGAAGATTAAATTAATAATCCGCTTGTAACTAAAAGTATGCCATTCACGACCTA
This sequence comes from Stenogyne calaminthoides, assembly GCA_037126765.1. Taxonomy (NCBI): domain Eukaryota; kingdom Viridiplantae; phylum Streptophyta; class Magnoliopsida; order Lamiales; family Lamiaceae; genus Stenogyne; species Stenogyne calaminthoides. Next base: position 25,728,475 of record JBBCBC010000009.1, on the reverse strand, counting down.
GATGGAAATGAACAACCCATCGTGAAAGGTTGAAGTGTAAGGCTCAGATTGACTTGTCTTGACCAAGAGATTACACTAGTGCATGACTGATGCACTGAATAGGACCTACAAGAGGACAAATTCTTCAGAACTGAACAAGGAAGAATTAGACCTCAGTGGTTCGTTATTTCTTAATCTTCGTTCCTTAAATAGGATAAAAGATATTAATTAATGGAAAGCTATTTCAGTGGCTTGAATTAATTAATGGGCTAGATAATCTTAAACACGGGAAATAATGACCGGGAGCCATATTGACTGTAATATGGGTTAAGATGGATGGTGCAATATTAGTTATGTAGTGGGATTAATTAATATTTATGGGCTTGAATAATATTGTGGCTCAATATTAGATATTCAAGGTCCATTAGAAGATCCAATCTTAATTCTCCTAAAGGCCCCCTAAGTAGCCCAACATATAGTCCAATAACTGAAAATGTGATTAAAATAAAATAAATATTGTTGCTTAATTTTCCAACTAAATTTTCGAAAATTATAGATATGTTGGGAGAAAGATTTTCTTTGAATTTTGTTATGGAATGAAGATATGTATTCTTGGAATACAAGATTATCTCATTAAATTCAAGAAATCTCCCACTTGGTTATCTATAATGTGATTTTAAAAAAATATGAAATATAGTGGACAAGAAAGATTTTCTTGATTTTCTTGAAAAGATATTATGGAAGATATGTATTTCTTGAAATACAAGAATATCTCATAAGTTCAAGAAGATCCAAATCTTGGATTCTTGAAACCCCATATTTTCGAAAACTACCATAAAGATAGAGTAGGTGGGATTTTGTGGAATAGTATAATTATGGGAAAAAGAATATAGGAGATATATTCAAGATTTCTTGGAGATCAAGAAAAGATTTTTCCACATTATTTTAGGGCACAAAATTCGACCACCTCATACTCTATAAATAGGGGATGATTCTTTCATTCCCAAGTACAATTCCATGTGCTGGAAAAAATAGTAAATCCACAAAGGTGGTGCAACATAATTTATTTTCCTTTTGTTAAATCGTTCACAAGAGTCCTTCCACCGGATAGTCGAACGAGGGCTAAGGGAATACTTGGGAAGTTCTTTCGGTTAGTCTAATCAGCCACACCATTGCCATCCCAAGAGGAATGCGTTCACGTAAACTTCGTAGAATTCATCATCTCTCGTGGGTTTTACGTGAATTATTATATGCATGATATGTTGTTGGATTATTATTTGAATTAATATAGGATTAATTCATGCTAGTAATAATTATAAGAATTAAATTTATATTTAAATATTCACCCCAAATAGATCTGTGCAATTTATTCCCCAAAAGGCGGAAGGGCGACAGACTGAGGCGGAGGCCGCACTGGCAGCCGAGAAGTTAAAAATGGCCCAGGCGGAGAAGAAGGTGGTCGAGGTGGAGGCCGACCTGGCCGGGGTGAAAGTGGAGCTGGCCGGGGTTAAGGGGGAACAGGATACCAGGGAAGCCCAGTTCAAGGCCGCTGAGGAGGCAAACACCAAGTTGCGTACATGATGGCATTCGTGGGTGCCATCCGAATCTGTCATCGGGCGAACCCCTCTAGCGACCTTACCGGGCTTGTCGCCGAGCTCAAAGACTACGTCAGCGCAACCCTCTGGCCCCCGACGTTCTGCTGGAGATCCAAGACTTGGAGGACATGGGTATTGATCTCTCATTTTTTCCGGACCCAAGTCGGATCGTACGCCCTCTCCCAGACTTTCCGGAGGCCGACCCCCCTATTGTCATATCTTCTGAGCCCATTGTGGAGGAGGTGCCGAGCTCGGAAAGCCGTTCCCCCTGCAGTTGTCATTCCCTCCGAGCCCATTGCGGAGGAGATACCGAGATCGGAGGTCGTTCCCCCAGCAGTCGACATGCCCTCTGAGCCCATTGTGGAGAAGATATCGAGCTCGGAGGTCGATCCGGTAGTTACGCAGCAGGAGCCTCCTTTTGGGAAGGTCAACACCCCGCCCTCAACTGCCCCGGCCGAGAAGGAATGAAGTTGCAGCCCTACCACTCATTTTTTATTTTTCTTTTATCATTGTACCAGCCTTCGGGCCTTGATTTGTAATGCACAACCTCCCGACCTTTGGGTCCTTATCAATGAAAACAGTTATTTCATTTTTTGTCTCATCTTGTATTTGTCTTATTAAATAAAACTCCCATATTTCATCCCCTAAGTCGAGGTCGCAAACTCGAATTGGGGCCTTGACTTGAACTGTATTCTTTCACCGACTTCCGACAAGTCGGACTTGGGATGTGTGCCTCCGCCGAAATCCCATCCTTGGGGAGGCGAACAGTCACCTCGATTTCTCGAATCGACGTGACGTGTTACAGACCCGTAATGATGGCTTGGGTACTTGGTGACGCCGCACGCCGTGAATTGAACCAATCAGTAGTCGCATTCTGTCTACGCGCTGCCCTTGTGGCACCGATTCTCAGGGGGGGCCTCGAGAGTCGAAATTTTGCAATCTCACCCCCATCTTTTCTCTATAAATAGGACAGGATTTTCAGAGTTACAAAACACATTGTACCCCCTCTACTCTCCCCGTATATTGTCCTCAAGCTTATGTATGAGCAACTCCGGCGAATCCCCCACTTTGAGGCGCCCTCCGGCGACGGGCTTCTCCCGCTTTATACATATGGCCTTCGGTATTCAGTCCATCCCTGCATTTCCCCCATTTCTGATCTTGCCTTCATCGGAGGATGACCATACGGCCATTGCCAAGTTTTGTTTCCACCCGGGTGGCGGGTTGGCCGCTGCCATGGTGGAGGTGCCCCTGGCCCTCTGTACCTTGGGCGCCGATCGGGATGATGGGATTAATGGTGATGGGCATCTCCTGACATGTAATATGGATTTAATATTGTATATGTGAATCCGATCAGGTCAAAATGCCCTTCACAATCCCTTGAATTTTTTGGACCACATGTATGACACTCGTGTTCATTTAAAGCGGGAAGTCTCATTGCAGCATCTGACACTTCACGGATGTTGAAACATCCTTTTCTGATAGTTTTGCAGCATCCCCCTCAGCGACCTCCTTGATATCAAAGAGCCGTGACTCCAGTAACTCCGTAGTCCAGACCAAGTAGCTAGCTCGAGTAGATCCGTTAGTACAGACCAAGTCGTTAGCTCGCCTCCAAAAAATGTATTGTATTGGAATGCTTCCTTTTACTGACCTCCGGGTCTATTGTAATGGGTTTTTTCCCGACCTCCGAGTCTTTATTAATGAAATTCTCCTTTTAATTCCTTTGTTGTGTTGACTCGATTTCCTTATGCAATTTTGCCTAGTCCTTGTCGTCTTAATGTTTATGCGACTTGTTTACTGGATATTTGCTTAATTATCTTACAAAGTCGGGATTTATCGCGCCCTAAAGGGCTGCGATTTATTCTCCGGTGTTTCGAAAGTCCCACCTCGGGTTCGCACTTTATCGATCATTTGTTTTTTCATGCGGCCTGCACGCTATCAATCATGTCTTTCAAGCGACCCACTTGGTTTACATAGGAATTTTTCATTCAAGTAGAATAGAGAATTAATGTTAACCGAAACATTTGTTTACATCAATGTGATCGTTACAAAGGTGTAAATCTATTGACAATACTTCTTCAGGTGAGTTGCATTCCACGGATATTGGGCCTTGGTCCCATCTATTTTTTCGAGCTCGTATGCCCCATTTGGTAGGACCTTTGATATCTGGAACGGGCCCTCCCAGTTTGGACCGAGGTCACCTTTTGAGTCTCCGAGTATCTTTTTCAGTACTAGGTCTCCGACCTTGAAACGTCAAAGTCGCACCTTAGAGTTGTAATACCTCTCCGACCTCCGCTTGTACCTAGCGTTTCTCATGTTAACCTCCAATCATTTTTCTTCGAGTAGGTCCAGGTTTCTTTCCAAGGCCTCATCGTTATGACCGAAAGCGACCTGGCTGGTTCTGAAGGACGAGAGGTCGACTTCCGCGGGCACAACTGCCTCCGTTACGAAGGCTAGCGAGTAAGGGATTTAGCCCGTTGAATTTTTATAGGTCGTTCTGTACGACCACAACACGTCCGGGAGCTCGCTAGCCCATTTCCCCTTTCCCCCCTCGATCTTGGCCTTGAGCGTGTGCTTTATGATTTTGTTCACAGCCTCGACCAGACCATTTGATTGGGGGTGGTATGGGGTAGAGAACAACTTTGTGATCTTCCACTTTCTGAAGAAGGCGTCGATCTTCGTACCATCGATCTGCATTCCATTGTCTGATATGATCGCCTGAGGTAGCCCAAACTTGCAGATAATGTTCCTCCATATGAACCTGATGACATAATCCTGGTTTATGGTTGCCAATGTCTCAGCCTCAGCCCATTTTGTGAAGTAATCCACCGCTACTAGGGCATACTTGACCGATCCTGGGGCCGTTGGGAGTGGCCGATGATGTCTATCCCCCACTTCGCAAAAGGCCAAGGACTGAGGATGCTTGTGAGTTCTTCTGGTGCGACCTTGATGGAGGGGGCATAGATCTGGCATTTGTGACATTTGCGGGCGAAGGTGATAGCATCGGCCCTTAGGGTTGGCCAAAAATATCCCTGCCTTGTGGTCTTGTGGGCCAGCGACTCCCCCCCTATGTGGTTTCCGCATGCCCTTCGTGTATTTCTCGTAGAATGACTTGGCCTTGTTCAGGTGTGATACATCGAAGTAGGGGCATGCCGAAGCCTCGCTTGTATAACTCCCCGCTGATCATTGTGTATCGTGCGGCCAGTAATTGCAACTGCCGAGCTTGGACGCGATCTGGCGGCAAGAGGACGCTTATCAAATATTCCATGATGGGCGTCATCAAGTTAAACACCGAGTTTTCCAATGTTGCTATGGTTACTTGCGCGGTGGATGGGTGGGGAAGTGTCGTGATGGTGACATCCTTCATATCTGGTGATCCTTCGAAGGTCGCCAGACGAGCTAAAGAATCGTCTCGCGAGTTTTGTTCTCTCGGTATCAACTTGACATGGATTTGTGCGAACTTCAGGCATAGTGTTTTTACGATTTCCTGATAGGCCGCCATCCTATCATCCCTGGCGTTGTATTCCCCCGAGACCTGACAGGCCACGAGCTGAGAGTCGGTATGGACTTGCAATCTCTTGACGCCCATGGCTGTTGCCATTTCTATGTCGCTGATGAGCGCCTCATATTCGGCCTCATTATTTGTTGCGGGAAAATCAAAGGTAATGACGTTTTGGAATGAGATACTCTCAGGGCTTATTAACACTAGACCGACTCCCAACTTGTGAGAGGTCACCGATCCATCTATGAACAACTCCCACGGCAGGCTGCCCGAACTCCTTGCCTCAGAAGGAAATGTGAGCTCGACTAGGAAATCGGCCAGTGCCTGGGCCTTGACGGCAGGTCGTGGTGCGTATGTCACTCCGTATTTCCTGACCTCAATAGCCCATTTGAAGCATCAACCTGATGTGTTTGGTCGGTGGAGCACATTCCTCAATGGCAGGGAAGTGAGGACCTCGACCTGGTGATAAAAAAAGTACGGTGTCAGCTTCCTCAAACTCATGACTAATGCGTAGGCCAGCTTCTCTAACGATGGATAACGTCGTTCTATTTCGTTCAACGTCTGGCTTACAAAATAAATGGGCAAGTGGATTTGCACCTCTGCTTGGACTAGTACTGCGCTTAAAGCGGTCTCCGAGGCCGCGAGATACAAGAACAACTTCTCTCCCGGGATAGGTTTGGACAAGATGCTCACGTCTGCCAGGTAGGTTTTGATTTTTTCAAAAGCATCCTGGCTCTCGGGTGTCCATTCGAACTTTGCTTTCTTACGGATCGTGTCGAACATCGGCTTGCATATGTCCCCCATCCGAGAGATGAACCTGCTTAATACGGCCAGACACCCCGTGAGTTTCTGAACCTCTTTCACATTCCGGGGTGCCCCCATATCCAGTATGGCCTTAACCTTCCATGGATTCGCCTCGATCCCCCGCTTACTGGACAGATGTCCCAAGAACTTCCCCGACTCGACTCCGAAGTTACACTTCTTGGGGTTGAGTCTCATATTGAACTTCCTAAGGATATCGAAGGTCTGTGCGAGGTGGAACAGGTGATCCTCCCTTTTTAAGCTTTTGACGACTATATCTTTGACATACACTTCTACCGACTTCCCGATCTGATCTGCAAACATATGATTGGCAAGCCTTTGGTAGGTTGCCCCTGTGTTCTTCAGGCCGAATGACATTCTCTTCCAGCAATATAGATTTTTCTCGATCAGAAAGGAGGTGTGTTGTCGATCTGGTTCGTGCATGACTATTTGGTGATAAACCGTGAGAGCGTCCATGAATGACATCATCTCGTGTCCTGCCGTGATATCTATCAGGTGATCGATGTGCGGCATGGGAAAGAAATCTTTTGGGCAGGCCTCGTTGAGGTCGGTGAATTCTATATATAACCACCAGGCTCCGTTGGATTTTTTCACCAATACTGCGTTGGCCACCCACTGTGGTTGGTCGTCCTGCATGATCAAGTCGTTATCCAGCAACTTTTTCACCTCTTTGGCTAAAGCGGCATATTTTTCTGGGCCAAATTTCTGCCTTTTCTGGGCAACCGGCCTCCGGGCCGGGTCAATATGAAGTCGGTGACACGCGACTTCCGGATTGATACCCACCATGTCTTTGTGTGACCAGGCGAAGACGTCCAAGTTCTTTTTGAGAAAGTCGATGACTTCTCCCTTCAGGTCGTTCGGTATCTTGGAGCCGATAATGACTTCCAGATTCGGGCGAGTTGGATCTATCTTGACTTTCTCGAGTTCTTCCCCGAGATGGCCCTTGGGCCCCCTTGTCGGGGGTCGTCGATCTCGGCCTCAATTAGGAATTCATCAGGCTCGTGCCCTATTTTTGGATCGAGGTCGCTATAGGTTCTTTTTCTGCTTGCTCTTTTCTTATTTAATTCCCCATCTTGTTCATTGCTATCTATTACAAGTGTTTGTTTGATAGGTATTGGTGTGGAATTGAAAAGAGACGAAGAGTAAATCAAACAACCTCTTGCATCGACTTGGTCGCCCTTAACTGTACCGACCAACCCACTCTTGGTGGGGAATTTTACACAAAAATAGAAAGTAGAGGACGCAACCTCGAATTCATGCTCAAAAGGCCTTCCCAGGAAACCATTATAGGAGCTGGGAAGGTCGACTACCAGAAAGTCTAACAGCCTAGTTGCCCTAACCTCGCTATTCAGTGTAGAGACCAGCTCGATGGCCAGTTGAATCATCCCGGTGGGCCTCACAGTTGCATCACTAAACCCCTTCACGACGTGGTTGCACGGGGTGATATAGACATCATAATCCCCGAGCTGGTCCAGTGTTTTCTTGAAAAGGATATTGCAGAAGGCACCCCCGTCGATCAGAAATCGGCACACTATAGTTCCCATGATATTGGCCCGGATCACCAGGGGATCGACATTAGGATAGACCACTCCTGCCTTGTCCCTTTCTCCGAACTCAATTGTGCTGGATTCTTTCCCCAAGGCGAGGATAGGTACCACCATCTTCTTGGCGTTCTCCATTTCCCTCATTTCGGCCTTCATTTTCCACTTGGAGGAGGAGCTGGAGGCTAGTCCCCCGACTGTCCCTAGGGGAGAGAGGGTGTGTATCACGCGATCTCCCGCATTTTCAGGCATGGGCGGGATATGTCGCTCCCCCTGCCTCGCTCCCTAGTTGTCATTCCTGTGGGCGCACTCTCCTTGCTGACGACCTCTCAGAGCCTGGTTGCCAGTTCTTCTAAGGTCGTTTGATGAATTCATCAAGCAGGCCATCTTCGTACAATCTCCAGAGTTGGGGCAATAGATCTTTACACTCACTGGTATAGTGCCGATGCCTTTCGTGAAAGTGGCAATACTTGTTGGGGTTACATTTGCCATTATTCTTTCTGGGGACGTGGCGGGAGAAGTAATTCGCTCTCGGATCTGGTGAAGATGTGTTCGGTCATGCCCAAGGTTTCTATAAACTTCACCGGAATGCTCTCCTCAAAAGGCTTGAAACTTTCAGCGGCTTATCTTTGTGGTGCGGCCTTTTGGAACTTTTCTTGGGCTCGCGACCTCCTTTCCTCGGAGAGTTCGGGATTCCAGAGCTCCAGATGTATGTATCAGTCGCTAGCACGCCTCCGTCGTCAAACTAATTCAGATGTCGGTTTCGGCCGTCTTGCCCGCCACGCTTTGTCCCCTTCTTGAGGCCGGAGACAGCCTCTAGTAGTTTCGCTTCATCCCCAATGGGGTCTCCTTCCAAGATCAGCTTATTGATCCTTTCAATATAGGACCGATCAGATTCTGTATCCCCCCTGCTGGGTGTTCATCAAAAGCTGCCTGGTCACAGGCCGGGGTTCCAGGGCATTAAAATGCGTCAGGAATAGGCGAGCGAGCTGCTCGAATGTGTCCACCGACAAGGGCGGCAGGGAGGTAAAACATTGGTGAGCCTGATCGCTCAGGGTCAGAGAAAAGAGTCGACATTTGGTCGCATCAGTAGCGCCCATAGAGGCCATGTACGAATTACATTTCGCCATATGGACCCTTGGGTTCGATGTTTTCCCACATGGCGATCCAGGTTCGCCGCGTTAATCTTCCTTTGGGTAGGGCCAAAGTGACGAGCTCGAGTGGGGAGTCCGGACGGCGAGGAAAGGATCTGCCGTGCCCATTTCGATTCTCCATGTCGCTCCATCGGTTGTTAGGACCGTGCGGGTCGATCTTTGCGACTGAGCATCGCGACGGTCTATTGTTGCCTTCATTTTGGGGTCACCGCAATGCACGCGGTCGATCCTCCGGCGGTCGTTATGGTGGAGGTTCGATCTTGCGAGGAAAGGTCGTGCTCCACTGATCAACTTCGCCGAGGCTTCATTCGCCTCATCTTCAACAATCCACAGACTCTCTCGAACCCCAGTCGCCAAATCGGTCGAATACTTTGTTCGACCCTGCCGGCCTCCTAAGGAGCTGGCGATTGCGGACCACGGCGTGTTTAGCCGGATCATAGGTAAATTAGCCCCCGAATGTCCCTTCCGAGCCCGTGCTTCCTTATTCTTCGTGGGTCCGGCCTCCTGGGCGGCCTTCTTGGCCGGAGGCTGCACGTCCTCGTCATCAAATGCGAAGCATTTTTTGTTGAGGACAGCCATTACGGCCTTTGCGTCCTCCGGAGTTTGCACCAGGTTCCACCAGTCAGGGGTCATCACCGGGTTTGGCTGGCGAGCGCGATGTGAGCGGTGTGTTGAAAGCTCACAAGGCCTCGTGCCCATCGTGGGCGTCCAGCTCATTCCCGTTAGGATTGCCTTGATTGCTTGCCATCGCTGTTGATCGGAGATGAGATGGGTTTTCCTTTGAACATAATTATTTCTCAGGAATTGTGTTTCCCACAGACGGCACCAATTGTTGTACCCGGTTTGATTACCGACGAACAAACAAATAATTTGATAAGGCTACTATCAATATAGTAGCGAAAGCAATAAATAAAACACGATTTGATTACCCAGTTCGTCCGTGAAATAGACTACGTCTGGGGGCACCAAGCCAGGATATTTTACTGTATAATTTCAGCCTAGGATACTAAGGTTTTTGATCCTTTTCAATGTACAATACAAGTTATATTTATAGGCATATAACTAGGGATACAATCTTTGTGGGCTTCCTCTAGTGGGCTAACGTAGGGTTTCAGCCGCCAGGCTTGGATTTCCTTTCTTATCCCGCAAGTCGTGCTCACAGATATACTTGCCCTGGTTATGATACGAGAAATCCATCTCACTAACTACCCGAATCTTTTCCATGTTTATCTTCACCCGACTTCGAGACCTACTCGATCCCAATTTCCGGGTTCTTCCAAGTCGCTTAGCGACCTCTTTGCTATCCCAAGCCGCTCTCGCAACCTGCGTAGCTTCCCAAACCTTCAGCGACTTACTGACCCCTCGAAGTCGCCTCAAGCCTTGCTCTGTCTGGGCGAAATCGGATGATAGTCTTACCATAGGATGGTCCAATACCCGGTCTTCCTCAAGTCTGGTTATTTCCCCTTACAACAATATAATTAGCAATTAATTTTATAATTACTAAACAAATTAATAAGTAATTAAAAATTATAACTTACTTTCCCTGACTTAGATCGATCGCTAATCGAGCAGTGGGGGCTGAGCCACGATGAATAGAGGCCAAGCCTGAGCTCGACCCCGCTGAAGATGACCCTACCGGAGGCGATTGCTGCGAGCTGGACCCGCCTCTGTTCAGGTTCACCGTCGGTCTCAGGACCCTCTTCTTTCTGGTGCTCAAAGGGATGGACCCGTCACCCCGACCACGACCTCTGCCTCGACCATTCCCACTGCCGCGTCCACCGCTGTCAGTGTCACGTCCACCTTGGCTAGTACTCATCTGCATTATATAAAACAAAATCATTATATTTTTTAATAATTAAATAATTAATTAAAATCGCGCCTAAATTTTGATAGAATTTCGACTGTATTATTATATATTCATCCTAGTCAATCATCAATCTAACAATTCTAACCAAATTAACACACACACATATATATATATATATATATCACATAATTATAAAATAATTCTAACCATTCTAGTCAACCATCAATCTTACAATTTTAACCATTCTAACCATTAATCTATCACATAATTATAAAATATCCTAATCAACCAAACTAATCTAACATGCATATACGTAATTGAAATAAATATACGTAATTGACTAATTAAACTAAAATACATATATATTTTGAATTTTATATATATATATATAATTTTGAATTATATATATATATATATATATATATATATATATATATATATATAAAACGTCAAAATGAAAAAAAATAAACGGTTAAAAATTAGAAAAATGCTCGGGGCGATGATGACAACCACATGCACCGATGGAGGACGATCTATATCGGTGGAGGAGAATCATATCCGTAAGAATCGCGATTGAATCTTTGAATCATGTTATATAATCAAAATTTAGCGATAAATTTGCGACAATTACTTAACTTCCGTCGCTACTAGCGACGGTACAAAACTGTCGCTTTGTTCAAAAAACCATCGCTAAAACTCGGATGGGCGGTGGTCCAAGTGCCGAGATGCTTCGTGATCTGGGTCCAACTATAGCGACTGATATAACCGTCGCTAAATGACCCGATTTGACCCGGTTCGAATATTCCATCGCTAAACCACCGCTATTCCGTCTCTAGTAGCGACGGATATTAAAACCGTCGCTAAATACGGGGACTTTGACCAACTGACTTAATCGTCGCTAAAACTGTCACTACTAGCGACGGTAGTTGTATCCGTCGCTAAAATCCGTCGTTAAAACCCGCTTTTTTTGTAGTGGTCTACCTCCCCATCGCATATAATTATTTCTCTTTAATCATTTCATTATTTCTCGACCCACATTAATTTTTTGTATTCCCACTTGCACAATATTAGAGCAAAATATACCTCATTGTTGTAGGATATGCAGAAATAAAGAGAAAAAATAAGATCAAGAAATAGGCATATCATATTATTCAACCAAATGTCCATTTATATAGGTTACATGGAATACATAAACGTCTAATTAATTCCTCCATTAACCACACATGATGAATGCCCTTATTCATGCCTCAATCATTTACCTTGATGAAGGCACAATATATGTTTTCCTTCAAAACTCCCCCTTGTGCCAAATCAAAAGGGTGGTAGGTGCATAATTGTTGTCTCGCTAAAAACCTTGCCAAGTAACAAAAACCCAGTGGGAAAATAAACCTTGGTTGAAGGGAAAAAGAATTACAACGCACATATGTCGAGACTCCCCCTGAAGTCTACACCTCTCACTTGATACGTACATTTATCATGTGAGCTACAAATTTCAATTCTTGTGACATACTTCTCATGAATTGCTCTTGGCAATAATTATGTAAACAAATCAAACACAATTTCTTAGAGTTTACTTGAGTTACTTGTACTTGAGTAAAACTTGTTGTTTCTCATGGTAAATACGTATACCAAAATCAATTAATACATTATTTAGTATATAGGTGTAGGGGGTAGTTTCAACTGTTCCTTAAGGGTTACAATTTCTTCTGTTGTCCCTTTCAAGATTTCTTTAGGGGTCACAATTTCATCAGTGGTCCCTTTAGCATTTTCAATAATGACATAGCAAGCCCATTCAAATGTTTCTTTTTAGATATCAGAGCGTATCAATGACACCATTCCGATGATACTGTGTTTGGTCCTGAACTAAATCTAGATAATAAGTTCATTGAGAAAGTAATAATCAATCGAGTGCATTGAGCTAAGTACAATAATGTGCATACTGAACTTATATAGGGAATTTCAGATCCCAATAGCTCATCGCCACCTTTCTTTGGACGAAATTGATCTTTCTTTAAATCCATACTTCGATCGATAATGGGAGTGCTAACAAATGCATCTTGTCCATGTTAAGTCATCTTAACATATTTTGGACACACGCAGATTGGTGGATAAGTATTCCACAAGCTCAATGATTTAGTTCAAATTCTAGACAAACTGAGTTTTTCCAAGATTCTTTATCTTAATTTCGGATTACAAGTAGCTCGTGGTTCTCTTATTCCGTTAAGAGTACCTACTATTTGTGGTTTCTCTTATTTCGTTAAGAGTACCTATTATGTTCATCCATCAACATAAACTGTAAATCCAAAATTTGTTTCTTTATAAAACGCAGGGGCATTTTCGTCATTCTATAATATTTTCCAATCAAGTAGTCACTTAAGCGGGTATACCACATCCGTCAAGATTGTCTCAACCTAAAGTGAGCATTTCAAGTTTATTGCAAACACACTCTGTGGTTTAGAGTCACTTGACTTGGGTAATTGAAAGACCATCAAGCACTTCCATGTATATCTCTAAATTAAGATCCCCGTAGAGATATGCAGTAACCACTTTCATATGCTGCATTTCTAGCTCTTTGGAAATTATTAGGCTAACTAAGTAGCAAAACGTTATAACGTCAATTATGTCAATCCAGTGCGTAGTGAGAAACATATCAGGACTTTATATTTCTCATTACGCTTTCTGACAAAGACTCATGTATGTCCTACAGGCTTTACACTTGGCTAGGCTAGCACTACCGGACCAAATACCCGTGTCTTTGTTATATAATCAAGTTCTTCCTAGATTGTTTATTTCAGTTTAGGCCAATATGCTCTTTGTTGTCATTATACAATTGAGCATGGTTCGATATCATTGTGCTCTATAATTCCTTGAGCAACAGTATAATCAAATACATCATCAATCTGTGTGCAATGTCTATCCATTGACTCATATGCACTCTAATATATTGAGATTTCTAAATCTATGGAATCATATAGAACTTAGGAGCGTCCTCCAGTAATGATTCATGGACATAATTATAATCAGAGATAATCTCACGAGATGTATTCTCGACATTGATGATCAATAAATTAAATTGTGTCACACTTACCCTTCTTTCTTTAGGTGGGTGTCAATCGAACCAAGTGGGTTCCCCCATTTTCTTTTGAGAGCCACGACCTCAACCACACTTCCACCAAGTGTGGTTGCAACACCTTTTCTAGGGCATTGTGCCCCTTGTTAGGGACTTCTAACCTTGCAGACATTTGTAGCTGGTATATGGGACCTAGTCACTATAACAATATCAATAAACGTACCAGACATCGGATCTGCTACGTTCTGAATATCAATTATTAATTGTACTTCACTTTCACGTTGTGAAGTTTGGGGATGAATGAGACATAGTGGGGATAGACCACGATACTTCCAGTCGTTCCCTTAGAAAATTCTTTTTCTTATCTCCCCTTAACGATGGGAAGACTGTCTCATTAAAGTGACAATCCGAGGCTTAGCGGTAAATAGGTCGTCTGTCAAAGGTTCTAAATAGCGGATAGTTGTTGTGGATTCATATCCAACTTATATACTTAATCGTCTTTAAGAACCCATCTTACTGCGCTTGTGGGGGCACAATAGGCACATATATTGCACAACCAAATATACGTAAATGTGAAATTTCAGGCTTATATCCAGTTACCAACTGATACGCAAAATTTGGTTGGTCAACAGTGAGTTTAAAACGAATAAGTAAAGTTTCATGCAATATTGCATAACCCCATGCAGAGATAGACATGTTGATGCGCATAAACAATGCCCTAACCACCATTTATTTTCCTTTGATGGTGGCCTCTGCGAGACCATTTGTGTAGCACAAGGGGTGCAGGATGCTTCACATTAATCCCAATAGATGCAATAACCATCAAATGCTTTTGATGATGATAAGGATGATGAGTCCTTAAACATATAATATGTGCTAAGAGTTTGCAATGCATAATTAATTGTGGATAGTTGAACGACGTGTGACCATATGTCGAAGAATCAACCAGAACCATAAAATACTTGAATGGTCCGCATTCTGGATCAATTGTTCCACAAATATCATCTTGTATTCTTTGTGAGAATGAAATATTTTATTTAAAATCTTTAGCATAAGTAGGTCTCATTGTTACTTTTGCTAAAGAGTAGGCTTTGTAAAATGAGTGATGTGTCTTTGAAATTTATAATGAGGCAGAGTGGGATGTAAACAGTGTTTCTGGTGCTTCAGAAAACAAAGGTTGCAACAAAGCAACAACATGACCGATATTGATCATTGTATTAGATCTTTATCCCATTTTATACTTCACTCAGAAAATAGATGTCCGTATTAGTTCTTCAATATATGGATCATCATGTCACAACTTGGATGTCCAAGATTGTCATGATAGAGCCTATATTTGTGTCCCATAGTTCATCATTGGTGACAATATATGATTCGAGAATCCAAATAATAGTGAGATACAATTCACTAGATTGACTCATTAATTTCTCTAAGATGTGTTTTCTTCCACATTCACTAGAGGTAATTAAATTTAATTCTCATTATGATCTTTCAAATGATAATGTTGGCACAAATATCTTTAAAATTTAACAAGGAATATTGTTGCACAATAAATTGAAATAAATTTATCACTTTTAGAATAAAATTCAAATTAATAAGCCAACGTCACTAAAAAAAATCTTAATCTGATTAAGAAATCATCGGTCTAAATAACTTTAAGAGCCAAAGTACTTGTTCAAATAAAAGGAGGCACTATGCCTTAACAACATTCTTGAAAAATGATAAATTGATACAGTAAGGCAGTCAAAATCACGAATACTTATTGACTGGGCAAAGTCCTTGTTGCCATTGAAATCTGCATTCGTGAGGTTAACATCTTTACGATGGTTTGCCTTCCATATAATGGGTTTCACGTTCTTTAAATTCCGCGTGCCTCTTATAATTAATTGCTACTTTGTGCTTGCATGGTAATGGTGACCCTTACCATGGGTCCCACAACCCGTACCACGTGGTGCATTTATTATTTTTACGTTGGTAGGGATTAACACATCATGTCCATTTTCCTTTGGGACTCTATCCATTGTTCCCTTGATAAAGTTAGCGTTGAGAATTTTCTTTGTCCCATCAGGTTTTATTTAAAAGAATTTGGTCATAATTTTTAAAGAACTTGTTGGCTGTCTACTATAGCTTATATCAGGAAAAAGTTGAATTATGAAAACGTACAAGCCCAATACAAATTTGGGCAATTCACCAGAACAGATAGCATAATAATGAGCCTTTAATAAATGATTAAAGAAGTATGCATAGCGCCAGAGATTTGAAAATATAAAGCAATTAAGAAGTTAAAGCCTATTAATAAAATCAAAACTGTTATGCATGAATAATAAAAGGTAAGTAGGATCATTTTGAGTAGAAAGAATTACTTATCAATTTTGAGTAAAATGATTTACTTATCAAATTGCGTAGAATAATTTACTTTTCATTCATTATATTCTTTTATTCCTTAGATGTATCACTTTATATCGTGATAGTTTTTTTTTTCACATTTCAGCCTATATTAGTTTCCAAAATGTCCCGGTGTCCTACTGTTCTTCGGGTGTTTTCAATTGAAGGTACTCTCAGTATAAACTAGGATCAATGTGTTGCCTCAAAGATATTAGAGATTGACTTTGACCTTGTCAGACAGTTCATCGTCATTGGGACCAGTGGATGGTTTTGATTGTAAAAAAAATACTTCCTGAAGAAAATATTTTTCACATCGAAAACCCAACAATGGTACTCAATTTCTTTTGAGCCCAATATTTTAAATTTAGTTCAAGTTGATTAAGCCATTTATACTCATATGTATCATTCATGAATTTTCTTTATCATAGGGAGAACTTTGTGAAAATTTATATTCATGTGAATTTACTTTGTGAGAATGCTTTATCACATTGAACATGCATATATACAAATAGAATTTGACATGTTTGATGATAACTTGAATAAATAAAATTTTCAGTTAACATATTTAAACATAACATTACACACCCAAAATACAGCATGGGGGTTTCAAATATAAAAAAAAACAGTGTTATCAACATATATCTTTGTGTGGCTTTTACTAGCAAAAATATATTTGCACCAATTTCCTTAGGTGAGAACAGATTCAATAAATTTCAATGAATCAAAATAGCCACAAAATATAAGTAGTAATAGGCAAGCAAGAATTTTCACAGAAATCCTAATTTCTATAGCAAATAATTCTCAAGTCTATACTGCGGCAAACAGTTCTAATTGCTGAAATTTAAAAGGGATTAAGTCATTTTACCAGAGCGGAACCCTACGGTAAGGGTTCCTTATAACCATCAATGAAATATTTAGCTCGTTAAGCAGCCTCAATGGAAGGTTCATGTATTTGCTTCCTCGTCTCATATTCATGGGCAAATAAATAGAATAATCAATCGAGTCCAAAAGAAAACTCAACAAAGAGACGATTTTTAACAAATAAAATAAAGCGTAAATTTAATCGAGTCAATAGCCTTTACATAGGTACATACTTAACTCAAGTATAAACCAGATTGCCTTTAATATTATAAGCACTTAACTTCTCAAAATACTGAAACAATTGTAATGTGGCTTAAATTTCAATATTACATTTCAGTGTAGATGGTCAGTAAATTAGGCCCACATACTGCTATGGAGTTTAATATAGCCATTTATCTAAAATTATAATTGTTTAGCACACAATTTAGACAATACTGAATGAAGCATTATCACATAAGGAGATTAAACAATTATGATTTTCGACCATTATTAAACTTTACATACAATACAATGATAAAAGGTCAAGGCCGAAATAAGAAACTCATATATAAAATAAGAAATAACTCGCAAATCATTAAGAAAAATAATTGTGTGGACATTATGTCAATCAGATAGGTACGACACCACAGGAGTAAGGAGTAATGGATAATTGGGTATTAGACAAATAAACAAAAAAATTGTACAATAACAATAATAACATTTTGTTTCACATATATTAATTATCCAAATCTAAGTCTAACTGTTGCTGTACATATTGATATAGAGAATTCACAGTGAAACCCCAAGTTGCCGTATATATTTCTCATTGTACAATACAATGGACCTTTTTTATTATATTTAACGTTCAATAAGATCCAGGTATTCAATAAACCAATTAATCGTGTGCGGCAGAATCCAAAGGAGGGTTTGAGAAAGGGTTACCTTTACGAACGCGATTACAGTGTTTGAGAAGAACCATGGCAACGAATTTTTGTAGCCGGTGATTCGGAGATCTAATTGGAAAAACAATCGTGCTGATAACGTGTTGTAGGATATGCAGAAATAAAAAAAAAGAAAAAAAAAGATATTATTCAACCAAATGTCCAAATAGGCATAATCATAAACATTAATTAATTCTCCATTAGAAAAATGTTTTACCTTGAACTATATGTTTTCCTTCAATACTCATTGTAATTTTTAATTATCATTTTCTGTTCCTCTCTAAATTAGAAAAAGTTGAACTTCAGTCGTGGAGTACTGATACTTATTATGATCTTCAATGTAACTAGTGAATTATACAGTGGACTAGAAGCAATCATAGTTTTGCTTACTTTACAAAAAAAATGCTTACTTTACCTCATTCAAATTAATTTCTAATTATTACTCCGTGTATTTTCATTCTTACTGATCTTGACGTTTACCACTTGTAATTTTATTAGTAAAAATATTAACAAAATTATATATATATAAGCGCACAAAATAAAAAACTAAACTAGGTGGGGAGGCATTAGGCGAAAAATATATACAACGGAAGTGCATGTTTCTTCCTGACAAGACTTACTAATAGCTACATTTCAGAATTACAACTTACTAATAAGTATAAAATAATTGCATATATATAATTACATTTGTATTTTCGCATGCAGGTTTAACTATATATACAATCTGTTGGTGTTAGTGTCCTAGAGACAATATATTGTAAGGACATAATACTCGATGATATTCAGTTTGATTTAATATTATAGTATGATTTAATATTAATGTATGGCAATACACTTGTTTGAATATTATATTTGATTGTTTGCATTTATTCATTTAAGTGTTCTCATGAGTCATTGCCGTCATTGAGGTTGTGAGAACTCATATGACTTAAGCATGATTCTCAAAGAACCTCGATCAAGGATCATCAAGAATGGGATATTGATGATACAATGGAGATTGATGTGCGATCTGCATCATACTCTTAGAGAGTGTAGTAAGATCTCACTTACTACGAAATACTAGGTACCTCATGATGGATGCACAAATACCTTAGAGGGTATTGGTATACCCATCCGAGAAACCGTTTGATGTATTTCCACTATATGTGTCTACGGGTGTCTCGGTTAGTGGGAGCGATGCGATACTCCTTTGACTTGAGGTCAATACACACGACATGTGTGGGATGATGAACTTTGACCATGACCAACGCTTGCACCCTAACCATGGGTAGATATGGCTTGGATTGAGTTCATCACGAAGTACATGTGCGTGGTAGTTGAGCCAAGAATAGAATTCATTCCTCAAAGTGGATTTAGACAGAATACTCACCTTCTCGTCGTAATTGGATCAAAGTCATCGGCCGATGCACGTCAACTTAGACTTTGTGGCTAAGTGTGACATACATGATCAATTAGTGATTTGAGATAAATTAATTAAGTTATTTGAATAGACACTTCATCATGTTGAAGGCTTAATCGAGTATTCGTGAATGAAATGAGGAAATCGTAATAGCCCATGTTTCAGTTACAGGTAGTTGCACGTTTCTCGCAACGTACCTCATATATTGAGAATGTCTGATTTATTGTCTAGGGTTCAATTAAGACTGTTAGTTTGGCTAATAGCTCGATATATGAGGGCCTATGGGTCACACAACAAGTAGTTCCCTTTTACTGATTATAGTTGGTTGATTAAATGTTAAATTGAATTTAATATTTAATTTATGGAGAATTAATTAATAATAGATTAATATAGAATTAATTATTATTAATGTTTAATTAAATAGAATTCCCAATAATAATATTTGGAATATTATTGTAGGATTTAATATATATGGAATCAAATCCGTAGAGATTAGATATACATGGGAATTAAATCTGTAGAGATTTTATATGTGGGAAATAAATCTAAGAGATTTATTTAAATAAAGATTAGGGATTTTATTTCCCAATCAGGTTAGCTTAAGATTTAAGCTGGGCCTTTTCTATATATACGAGCTCTTGGGAATTCACAAATAACGTTGTTAAAATTCTCTCCATAAAATCTAGAATAGGAATTTTCCTAGCAAATTCCGTCTCAGATTCAACGCTGGCAAATCTGTGCAAGTCCGTGAACGGGGATTACGTGGATACCATAGTTGAGAAATCTGCTCTCGAGTTACTGTAAGATTTCTCGTTATGATTATTGTAATCTATATGCAATTAACTGTTCGTTGTTGGTGAACTTTAATTTCTGCTGCGCGTGTATTACGTGTTTACGTCACTCTAAATTCCAACAGTGGTATCAGAGCTTCAGGCTCTTGATTAATTGCATTATTGTTTGATTTATAAAATTAAATTTTATTTTTTTTATAAATCTGGGTGCAGCCGCTTAGAGTGAACCGCACCATATTTGTTGTTAAATTGGATATCTAATATAATAGTGTGTATATGTGTTTGTCCCAAACCCCCTTTGGGTCATCTTGCTCGCATCACTTTTCCTGAAAACCCTATTTTTCACCAAAATTGAGCGCCGCTCGACTGAGATTCACGACCCACGGCGTCGCTCGAGGCGGCGATGACCTTGATTCGCTGCGACACCTCTCGACGCGAAATCACGCGCTTCCAGCTGCGGCGATGGGGACTCTCTCGAACTGACGGGATTCAGTCCCGATCGAGAAAGGGATGACTCATTTCGTCGGTCTAGAAGGCGGCGATACTCTGTCTGGTTCGTCGAAATCATCGCCCTTCCTTTTGATTTGGGATATTGACCCGCTTTGATATTCGCGAATTGTCTACTCCGAGGACGCCGGCGTGATCTCCATTTCGACGGGGATCATCGCCGACTCTTGCAGAGGTGGCGTGATATGTTGATGGCGGTGTTCATCTTCTCAATTCTTAAAATGGAGCAACGCACGCGCGTGCTCGAAGGCGGCGCTGGGCGACCCGTTCGTTTCATCGAGACTCAAGTATTTCATGCTTGTTCTGACTCTTCGAAACCGACGCTATTGATGGCGGTGCTTTGCACGCGCCGTGATGGTCTGCTACCTGGTTTCGATTCCATTGTGTTCCTATTCTTTCGATTGCTACAGTTGGACTTATTGAATGATGAATTAATTAGATTAATTCTGAAATTTAATTGTAATTGATAAGAATTTTGGTTGGGGTTTTTGGAAATTGGTTGTCCCTAATTACAGATTGGATGCTGTCGGATTTGGGCGGTGATGGCGGAGGGCTGTTTTGCAAATTTGATTTGGAACAGGCCCTCCGTGCAATTTTAGAAATTGCACTTGAGCCCCCTATATTTATTAATTAAAATTAAATTGGATTTAATTTGTTATAATTAATAAAATTTGAGTTTTAATAAAACGTATTAGTTGGACTAATGATGGACTTAATTAATTGGATTAATTATTAAAGTTTAATAATTTTAAAATTGAATTTAAAATTGGATTTTGAAATTCAGAATTTTAAAAGGTTATTAAATCCCACTTGGTTAATTTAATTGTTTTAAATATTTTGTTAATGCATTTATAGTCTGGTTATAATTGTTTGGGTAGGCGGCACCCAATAATTGTCGGACCGTATTAATTATTTGGGTAGGCGGCGCCCATATAAATGTTAGTCCGTATAAATCATGTTTGGGTAGGCGGCGCCCAATAATTTCTCAAATGTGATGTAGATTAACATATTGGATCTCGATTAACCAATTAATACCCCGCCTTTAAAATGTTCCTCACTAAAATATGGTTTTCTCATTGATTTGATAAGATGTCTTCCATCAAAATTAAAAGAAAACTGGAGATTTCCTTCCAATGAGTATTTAAGGCCCTCGTCTTTTGCTCGAATCTACATCTAACATAACTTTTATAGGGACATGTAATATCGCCGCTTGATGGTTGTAAACCAACTTAACTTTGTTTAACTCGTCCTCGCGGGGACAAAGGGTAAGGGACATCAGTCGAACTAGGTTCGACAAACTAGGAGTTGCAGTTTGCAATTGGTTTGGAGACCTACCAGTTATGCTATTGTGATATTCAGCCCTCGCTGGGATTATGATAGTAGGAATGTGGATCCTAGTCCATTACAATTTATATTTAACATAAATTCGTACTCTTCCGATGAGGTCGTTGAGTATGTGAAAATAATGGAGACAAAATAAACACAAAAGAAATGCCATGTTTATTTTGATTGCTGAATATTGATCATAGGAATTATGTGTTTTAATTCTCATTTTATTTTATTTCTCTTGGTTAGTTGAAATGTATAACTGTTATTGAGATGTGTTTTGGAAACAAAAGAAATTGACTAGGCCAAATTTTCTGGACTGGCACCGAAACATGTGTTTGGTGCTAAGGCAAGAAAAGATTGAGTACGTGTTGGACACGTGTATCCCGGTTACCCTTGCAGCTAGTACTCTAAGGCAGCCACATTTGACGTAGCAGCTCAGAAGAAGCATCAAAAGGATGCTTCCCAGGCTCAATGTGTGATGTTGCTCGACATGACTCCTAATATGCTTAAGGCAACATGAGAAAATGGGTCTCTTCTAAATGCTCAAGCATCTGAAGGATCTCTTTGATTCTAAATCTCGTTCTGAGATTTATGAAGTGATGAGAGATCTGTTCAAATGTCGGTTAGCTGAGGGAGAGAAGATTTCACCTCACGTGCTTAAGATGATAGGCCTAATTGATAAACTTGGTAATTTAGGCTTTGAGCTAAAAGACCAACGTTTTCATTTATACTATCCTCCAGTCGCTCTCGGATTCATATTTTAGCTTCATTGTGAACTACAATATGAATAAGACGGATGCGACTATGCCTGAACTTCACAACGTGCTCAAAACTTTTGAGTTCACTATCACTAAGATAGTGTTCAAAAGGAAGGAGCGAGTAGACAAGGATGTGCGCCTCTACTATAAGTAGAAGATGGCACTGGAAGAAGGACTATAAGGTTCTGGTTGCTAAAAGGAAGGCACTGGGTGCTTCTGGCACTAGAACATGTATGTTTGTTATTAAGATAGACATATTCACTAATAGTGCTAACTACTTGGTATTAGATACCGGATGTGGCTCTCTCATTTGTACGAATGTGAAGGGGCTCATGTGTCTTAGGGCAGTTAGGGCGGGTGAAGTCGTCTTACACGTGGATATGGAGCAATAGTTGTTATTGAACGTGTGGGGACTTATGTGTTAGACTTACCCTTTGGTTTTAGATTAGAACTTAATGATTGTCATCTTGTTCTTTTACACATTACTGCAAACATGTATTTGTTGTGTTATGGATATGATGTTCTTAATATACAAAATAAAAGACTCAAACTTAGTAATCATGAAAACCCGACTTACTTATGGCATTGTAGAACTTGATCATGTAAACGAGAAAAGAATTGCAAGGTTAAGAAAGTTAGACTACTTAACCCCATTCGACTATGAGTCTTATGGAGATTGTGAATCTTATCTCATGGGCAAGATGATCAACAAACTCTTTTCTGGGAAAGGGGTGCATGCCAAAAAAGTTCTAGAATTGATCTACAATGATGTTTGTGGACCATTGCCCACTCTAGCTAGGGGTCACTTTGGATACCTTATCACTTTTACTAACGATTTCTCAAGATATGGATACATGTATCTTATGAGACACAAGTCCGAATCTTTTGAGAAATTCAAAGAGTTTAAAGCTGAAGTAGAGAAGTAACTTGGTAAGAGTATCAAGACTCTTCGGTTAGATCGATGAGGTGAATACCTTAGCCATGAACTCACTGATTACTTGAAGTTACTTGGAATTCAGTCACAAAGGACTCTTCCCGGAACACATCAGATGAATGGTGTGTCCGAGAGAAGAAACCGAACCCTGATAGACATGGTAAGGTCCATGATGAGCTTCTCCTCTCTCCTGACATTCTTATAGGGATACGCGTTACAAACCTCAATTTACATTCTGAATAGGATTCCATCTAAATCGGTTGAGCATACACCATATGAACTATGGTGTGGCAATAAGCCAACTTTTACACATCAAACATGGGATTTGCCCCGTGATTGTGAAAAAGATGCTTACTGACAAGTTGGAATCCAAAGGTGAAAAGGGTTATTTTGTGGGATATCCTAAGGAAACTAGAGGATATTACTTCTATCTACCTGAGAAACAATCAGTGATTTTTTCTAGGCAGACCAAGTTCCTCGAAGAAGACTATGTCTTTAAGGAACAAGGTCGTAAGCTGATAGAACTTGAAGAAATTCAAGAACCACAAATTAACAAAGAGACTGATATCTTGTCAAAGCAACATGACAAAGAATCGATTAGGAGCATTCAACGAACTTTCACTTGTGGGAGTCTTTCACTAGGTGATCGTCTTTCAGCCAATGGGAGCGTAATTGGAGTTGGCTTGCCTGTGCAAGAACCTCCAAGTGGGCTGGATGAGAACAACATAGTTCAAACTCCCGCCCAAGAGGCATCTGAAAGTGTAGGTCTTGAGGACTCTCCGAACATTGATGAAATCGATGCACCACAAAATTTTCACGATCAGAATGTACAGCCTGCACAACCACAGCTCCGTAAGTTAATTAGGAATCGTAATCCGCCTAATAGATACAATTACCTCTTGGAGGAACTCGATAATGTGGACATACCGGATAAGGACGATCCTAATACTTACTCTGAAGAAATATCAGATATTGATTCAGGGAAGTGGCATGAAGCCATGAAATCCGAGATGGACTCGATGTACACCAATCAAGTCTGGGACTTGGTTGAGCTGCCTAAAGGGGTTAAACCCACATGTTGCAAATGGGTCTTCAAGCGTAAAACCAATGCAAATGGCAAAGTACAAACCTACAAAGCTAGGTTGGTGGCGAAGGGTTATAGTCAACGCGAAGGCATTGATTATGATGAGATTTTCTCACCAGTTGCAAAGATCAAGTCCATTCAAATTTTACTTGCGATAGCAGCACACTTTGATTATGAGATTTGGCAGATGGACGTCAAAACAACTTTCCTCAATGGCAACATTGATAAGGAAGCGTTTATGATTCAACCGAAGGGTTTTACATCTAAGCCAAATTCTAATCTAGTATGCAAGCTAAAGATATCCATTTATTGATTGAAGCAAGCTTTTAGGAGTTGGAATATCCAATTTGATGAAGCTATCAAGTCCTTTTGACTTCATCAGAAATTCGGAAGATCCTTGTATTTATTGTAAACGCAGCGGGAAGAATGTTGTTTTCATAATCGTGTATGTCGATGACATATTGATTTTTGGGAAACAATATCCCGTTAATGCAGTCCATTAAAGATTTGCTGTTAAAGACCTTCATGATGAAGGATCTTTGTTAAGCCTGCTACATCTTAGGGATCAAGATCTACAGGGATAGATCCAAGAAGATGTTGAGGCTGTCACAGTCCACCCATGTAAACAAGGTGTTGAAGCGTTTTGCGATAGAGAACTCTAAGTGATGGTCTCTACCGACAAATCATGGGAAAGCTGTCAAAGAAGGATTGTCCTTCTGTTGAAGCTGATATAAAGCACATGAAGGATGTCCCATATGCATATGCAATTGGGTCAATCATGTACGTCATGACTTGCACTAGGCCAAACGTGGCCTACGCTATCAACATCACTGATAGATATCAACAGAATCCGGGTGAGTCTCACTGGATTGCCGTCAGGATCATTCTGAAGTATCTTAGACGAACTAAATAATGTTTCCTTGTCTATACTGGACAGTCAGAACTAGTAGTGACTGGTTAAGCTGACACAAGTTTCTAATCCGGCTGTGATGATCACAAATCACAGTCAGGTTACGTTTCACTCTCAATAATGAGGCGGTCAGTTGGAATAGTTCCAAGCAAGTCGACCACAGATTCAACAACCGAAGCTGAGTACATTGTTATATCAGAAGCCTCAAGGAGGCTGCCTGGATTTTATAGTTCTTAAGAGAACTAGGGGTAGTTCCGAGTGCCAGTTGTCTAATAAACTTGTATTGATACAACGTTGGTGCAATTGCGCAAGCAAAGGAACCGAGATCGACAAGCAGTACCAGGCTTATCATTTGATCCGATAGATCATAACGATAGGAGAAATATAATTAAAATGTATTTTCACATATTTAATTTGGCAGATCCTTTCACCAAAACACTGAGTGTTCATGTACACACTAGACATTTGATGGTCTAGGGGTTAGACATGTAGGTGATTGACTCTAGTCCAAGTGGGAGATTATTACTGTTAGTGTCCTAGAGACAATCTATTGTAAGGACATAATACTCGATGATATTCAGTTTGATTTAATATTATAGTATGATTTAATATTAATGTATGGCAATACACTTGTTTGAATATTATGTTTGATTGTTTGCATTTATTCATGCAAGTGTTCTCATGAGTCATTGCTGTCATTGAGGTTGTGAGAACTCAGATGACTTAAGAATGATTCTCAAATAACCCCGATCAAGGATCATCAAGAATGAGATATTGATGATACAATGGAGATTGGTGTGCGATCTGCATCATACTCTTAGAGAGTGTAGTAAGATCTCACTTACTACGAGATACTAGGTACCTCATGATGGATGCACAAATACCTTAGAGGGTATTGGTATACCCATCCGAGAAACCGTTTGATGTATTTCCACTATATGTGTCTACGGGTGTCTCGGTTAGTGGGAGCGATGCGATATTCCTTTGACTTGAGGTCAATACGCACGACATGTGTGGGATGATGAACTTTGACCATGACTGACGCTTGCACCCTAACCATGGGTAGATATGACTTGGATTGGGTTCATCACGAAGTACATGTGCTTGGTAGTTGAGCCAAAAATATAATTCATTCCTCAAAGTGGATTTAGAGAGAATACTCACCTTCTTGTCATGGATCAAAGTCATCGGCCGATGCACGTCAACTTAGACTTTGTGGCTAAGTGTGACATACATGATCAATTAGTGATTTGAGATAAATTGATTAAATTATTTGAATAGACACTTCATCACGTTGAAGGCTTAATCGAGTATTCGTGAATGAAATGAGGAAATCGTAATAACCCATGTTTTAGTTACAGGTAGTTGCACGTTTCTCGCAACGTACCTCATATATTGAGAATGTCTGATTTATTATCTAGGGTTCAATTAAGACCGTTAGTTTGACTAATCGCTCGATATATGAGGGCCTATGGGTCACACAACAAGTAGTTCCCTTTTACGGATTATAGTTGGTTGATTAAATGTTAAATTAGATTTAATAATTTATGGAGAATTAATTAATAATAGATTAATTTGGAATTAATTATTATTAATGTTTAATTAAATTGGATTTAATTAAATAGAACTCCCAATAATAATATTTGGAATATTATTGTAGGATTTAATATATATGGAATCAAATCCGTAGAGATTTGATATATATGGGAATTAAATCCGTAGAGATTTTGTATGTGGGAAATAAATCTAAGAGATTTATTTAAATAAAGATTAGGGATTTTATTTCCCAATCAGGTTAGCTTAAGATTTAAACTGGGTATTTCCTATATATATGAGCTCTTGGGAATTCACAAATAACGTTGTTAAAATTCTCTCAATAAAATCTAGAATAGGAATTTTCTTAGCAAATTCCGTCTCAGATTCAACGCTGGCAAATCTGTGCAAGTCCGTGAACGGGGATTACGTGGATACCATAGTTTAGAAATCTGCTCTCGAGTTACTGTAAGATTTCTCGTTATGATTATTGTAATCTATATGCAATTAACTGTTCGTTGGTGGTGAACTTTAATTTCCACTGCGCGTGTATTACGTGTTTACGTGCCTCTAAATTCCAACACAATCCTGTTTATACCTATTCATAAATTGTATTAAAATTTTATACTTATTAGAAATTTTCCTTTTTTCTTTTAGACAAGAAAAATGTCACTACAAAAAATTGGCCATTTAGCAAGGACCAATACTTTCTCGCTTGTTGTACCCGGTTTGATTACCGACGAACAAACAAGTAATTTGATAAAAAGAACACCGATCAAGATAATAACGAAATCGATAATGACACGTTGTTTGATTACCAAGTTAAATGCGTGAATAAGACTACGTGCAGGGGGGACCAAACCAGCGGTTAAATGCGTGAATAAGACTACGTCTGGGGGCGACCAAGCCAGGAGTATTTTACTATATAATTTCTGCCTAGGATTCTAATGTGTGAAGATTTCGATCCTTTACCATGTGTAATAAAAGTTATATTTATAGACAAAGAATTAGGGCTACAGTCTTCGTGGGCCTCCTTCCACGGGCCGGCCTAGGGTTTCCTTGCTTGTCCCGCAAGTCGCGCATCCGGATACTTTTCCCCTGATTACGGCCCGCGAAATCCACACCATTAACTCCCCGAATCTTTGCCATATTTATCCTTCTTCCGATCTTGAGACTACATCGTCCCCGACTCACGTGACCTCCCAGGTCGCCAAGTGGCCTTCCCATTCTTCCAGGTCGCCCGTCGACCTGCACAGCCTTCCAAGTCGTCATACAATCTTCATGCTCCTCCAAGTCGACTAGCGACTTGTGTAACGCTCCAAGCCGCCTCCAACCTCTGGCATCCTATAACATTCCTACGACCTGCGGCCTGCGACTTCTGGCTCATAGAGCCTCAACCTCAAGTCACTTCATCTGGTTGCTGGTGAATGACTCGTCAGTTTCGTAACTTATCTGTATGGTGAGATTATTCATGTTACAACAATTGCCCCCAAGAGCGGACTCCGACTTCGTTCGGAGGTCGGTGTTGATCTCTGCTTTGAATTAGGATTTGTCTACTTTCTGTACTTGAGGTTGCATTGTTGGTATTAAGTTTGACATCTCTTTGCGGGTTCGATTCTCCTTCATGCCCCCAAGTCGGGAGGTTATACATCTGAGGTTATACCCGCCAAGATTTGAGCTCGTCGAGAGTTCTGGTTGACGCTTGCACTTAGAGTTGAAACTCTTTAGTGCGAGACTTTTCTGTGCTCGCTCTTGGAGTTGAAACTCTTTAGTGCGAGACTTTTATGTGCTCGCACTTGGAGTTGAAACTCTTTAGTGCGAGACTTGTCTATGTTCGCACTTTGAGTTAAAACTCTTTAGTGCGAGACTTTTCTCCTTGTACTCCGAGGTGGCGAACCTCTTCGTATAATTATTTTTTTTCTCGCGCTTGTACACTGAGGTAGCTAGCCTCTTCGTACATGTCTTTTCTATGCTTGTACTCCGAGGTAGCTAGCCTCTTTGTACAAGTCTTTTTTGTGCTCACACTCCGAGCTGAGACCCTTTGTGCGAGACTTATCTGTGCTCGCACTTTGAGTTGAAACTCTTTAGTGCGAGACTTGTTTGCGCTCGTCGATGACCATTTCTAGCCGAGCAGTTTGCGACTTGAGTAGCCTCCGGCCTTCCGTCAATAAAGAATATCACTTCTTTTTTTCCACCCCTATTGTGCCGACCTGATTTCCTTATGTGACTTTTGCTTATTCCTTGTTGTCTTATTTTCTATGCGACTTGTTTCTTGGACATTTGCGTAGTCGTCTTACAAAGTCGGGGGATAACCGCACCACTAGGGTGGCGATCTCGCCTCTAGTATTTCTAAAGTCACATCTCGGGTTCACATGTTATCAATCATGTCTTTCATGCGACCTGCACGTTATCGATCATGTCTTTCATGCGACCTGCATGTCATCGATCATGTCTTTCATGTGGCATGCACGTTATCGATCATATGTTTTTCACGTAGGAATTTTGAAAAGAGAAATTTCTTTGTTTGACTTGGCTAGACTATTACAAAAGAAAGCGGCCTCCGATATACTAAAAAGAGAGTATCTCGGATGAGCCCCATTTCACGGGTACTAGGTCTCTGTGCCATATGTATTCTTGAGCTCGTAAGCTTTAATGGTGGAGAGGTCTCTCTGCCAACTCCCCATTCTCTGGAACGGTTGGGTAGTTTGCGATCTTCAAGGTACCAGCTCGCCCTCCTGAGGTCGCTTGATAAACTTATTCAACAATCCGTCCTCGTACATCCTCCAAAGTTGTTTCAGCAGGTCCTCGCATTCACTTGTGTAGTGGTCTGCCTGGTCGTGGTAGTGGCAGAACTTGTATGGATTCTGCTTACTCTTATTCCTCATTGGACGAGGTGGGAGAAGTAACTCCCGATTCTTAATCTGCCCGTAGACATGAATGGACGTCATGCCTAAGACATCCACCAACTTCACAGAAATTGACTCTTCGAACGGCTTATAGTTGCTAGGAGAGTATTTGTGTCTTCCAATTCCCTTGGAACTCCTTTTTGATGCCCCGACTTCCTCCGCGTCGGAGAGTCAGGACTTCAGAAGCTCTGAAGTAAGTATCAGGTCACCGGCCCTCTTTCGGAAGTCGGCATAACTGGTTGGATAGTTGGCGGTCATGCGCCGCCACATCTTGGTTCCCTTTCTAAGGCCGCCAACGGCCCCGAGCAGTTTCACCTCATCCCCTAAGGGATCCCCTTCAAGGATGAGCTTCTCGATCCTTTCAATATAGGATCGATCAGATTCATTGTCACCCTGTTGAGCATTCATCAGGCGCTGCTTGGTCACTGGTCGGGGAGCCATTGTCGAGAAATGACTCAGGAATAGTCTGGCGTGCTGGTCGAATGTGTCCACAGAACATGGAGGCAGTGAAGTGAACCACATATGAGCATGGTCGCTCAAAGTCAAAGGAAAGTGCCTACATCTGGTCGCATCGGTTGCACCTGTGGACACCATGTAGGAGATATACCTCGATACATGAGCCCTTGGGTCTGTGCTCCCATTGTAGCAATCTATTGCCGCTGCGTCGACTTTCCTCTGTGTAGGTAATAAAGTAATTAGCGTACCAAATGGCGATCTCAGGATGACGAGGTCGGCATCCGTCCCCATCATTCTGTACTGATCTTCAAACCGTTCAAGCAATGCCTGAATAGTGCGGGTAAGTGAGGCGACTTGTGCGTCGCGAAGACGTGAGGTCGGGCAGGCGTCCTGCCTATTGCCATGATAGGCGGCAGAACCCTTCGACACTTCATGCTGGTGAGCAGCTAGTGCGAATGAGAGATCGCGACTAAGCTTTTCGCGATCCGGGATAGAAGAGTTAGCCTCATCCTCCACATCTGCTGGAGCTTTCAGTGCTCCGAGGTTTCCGAGGAGGTTGAACAAGTTGTTTGAAACCGCTTGTCTGTCAGTCCGCGGGAGCCGGAACTTCCTAGTGTTGGTGACTCTAGTCGCCTGGAGGGCCAGTTGACCCGCGGACTGCCCTTTTGGGGTTAGATGCCCCTTAACTTTAGACGGGTCCTCCCCCTGGGTGACCTTCTTGTTTGGAAGTGATTCTTCTGGGCCGTCGAAGACAAGCTACCTCTTACGGAGGACAGCCAGGATGGCTTTTTCATCTTCCGGGGTCCGAATGAGATTGCCCCAGTCAAGAGTGGCTGTGGCAACCCTTTGGTTAGTGTGATGGGAGCCTAGGGAGGCTTCTGCCCCATCGTGCATGTCAACTTCTCGCCCAATAGCCGCTATCGGGTTGATGGCCATCGTTGATGAACGGAAGGTGGGTCTTCCAAGAATGATGATCAATCAGTCGAAATTGTTCCCACAGAAGACGCCAATTATTGTACCCGATTTGATTACCGACGAACAAACAAGTAATTTGATAACAAGAACACTGATCAAGATAATAACGAAAGCGATAAATGACACGTTGTTTGATTACCCAGTTCATTTGTGAATAAGACTACGTCTGGGGGCGACCAAGCCAGGAGTATTTTACTGTATAATTTCTGCCTTGGATTCTAATGTGTGAAGATTTCGATCCTTTACCATGTGTAATACAAGTTATATTTATAGACAAAGAATTAGGGCTACAGTCTTCATGGGCCTCCTTCCACGGGCCGGCCTAGGGTTTCCTTGCTTGTCCCGCAAGTCGCGCATCCGGATACTCTTCCCCTGATTACTGCCCGCGAAATCCGCACCATTAACTCCCCGAATCTTTGCCATATTTATCCTTCTTCCGACCTTGAGACTAAGTCATCCCCGACTCACGCTACCTCCCAGGTCGCCAAGTGGCCTTCCCATTCTTCCAGGTCGCCCGCCGACCTTAACAGCCTTCCAAGTCGTCATACGATCTTCATGCTCCTCCAAGTCGCCTAGCGACTTGTGTAACGCTCCAAGTTGCCTCCGACCTCTGGCAGCCTATAAGATTCCTACGACCTGCGACCTACGACTTCTGGCTCATAGAGCCTCAACCTCAAGTCACTTCATTTGGTTGCTAGTGAATGACTCGTCAGTTTCGTAACTTATCTGTATGGTGAGATTATTCATGTTACAACATCGCTAAATAGTACACTCTCCATCCTAAACTCGATTGTTATTTGATTATTGACACAAATTTTAATGTAAAAGTTGTTTATTTGTAATTGTGGGTATAAAATGACTTTTACTTAAGGATGTCTCATTATAAAAAAAAATATTGGTTACAAAATTTTCTAACATATACGAAATTTTTCAACAAAAATAATTACATCCTTAAATAGTGAGAATTGTATATGACTTGTTTACAGATTTTTAGAATTCTTGCAGGCAAATAGATTACCTACGAGCAAGTTGCCTACACATTTGTATTTTGAGTAGGCAAATTACGTAAAAATTATTTGTGTAGGTAATTTGTTTGCCTACAGAAATTATAAATGTGCATGCAATTTTCTCGTATATAATTTATTTGATAGTTAGAATTCTAAAAATTCATAGGCCTCTAATTAAGGACATATATTTTTTTTTGTTGAAAAATTTTGTAGCCAATTTTGATTTTCTTAACTTGTGTTTCAGTCACTTTAAGAGAATAAAAGAAGAGAAAGAAGCTTTTGTGTGAATATTAGGGGTGAAAACGGATCGATATTTCCCCCGACCGATTCGGAGCCGTATCTGGTCGGTATCGAATTCGGTATAAAAAACTAGTATCCCATGATACTGATTCAGATCTGGATAGTTGACTTGATTTCGGATTCTAATACATAATATCCGACCGTATTCGAGTTTTCCCATATTTTATCGGATATTATCCGGATAATAAATCCGGATATCCAGATTTTTTTATATATATTTTTTATATATTTTATATTTTATATTAATATATATAATAATATAATATTAGTACTTAGTTAAATTCTAATTCCAGATTCATAGTTAATGGCTTGTTGAAAAGTGTGGTGTTGTAGTCTCAACTTGAAAGTTTAGTATAATATTATATATGTCTTCTTAGGCGTTATGTTATACTGGAGTGGTGATGGTTACGAAGGATATATCTTTTAGTTTCATATTATTAACAATAGATATAATTTTTATAATTTACATTAGAACTTCTATGAAATATTGCATAGGTAGTTTTTATGTGTTTCAATCACATTTTGATGATTTTCGTTTGAAATATATTATCCGATTATAGTTATTCGAATCCGGTCTGGATTCATCCGATATCCGTCCCATATCCGTTTACCGAATATTTCAAATTCGTATCCGAATCTGGCTTTTCCGTATCCGACTCCGAATTCGAGAAAAAAATATGGTTTAGGATACGGTATAAGCACTATCCGTCCGTATTCGATCCGGTTTCACCCCTAGTGAATAAACATGAGATGCATCTGAAATGTTGAGAGAAGATTGTTGTAAAAGATAAAATTATTTTATTGCTTTTGACAAAGTAGCAATCGACCATCGAAAGGGGGAGTAAATGATTACGATTTCAATATTTAGTAAGGGGTTTTGCTGGAGCTTTTAAACCCTATTTTTTTAGGAGGAAAATGTCCGACAAGCAAGAAGGTGGTGTATTGTGTAGCGATCCCTTCCCGTTTACTTTTAAATATGAAAAAATACAGTAAATATGAGTTAGTGAAAATACAAAAAGGAAAAAACACAGAATAAATATCTAAAAAATCTCCAAAATCACATTATGTCCCTCGTTCCAAAAAGAATCAGATCATGTCCCTCATTACCACAAAACCACCCTCAAGACCTTTCCAAGAGCTTGTAAGCTTCATCAATGTGCACGAAGAAATAGTTTATTTAAGAAATCTTTGATTCGAAAGTATGGTTCATGTTAGCAGTGTATATATAATTAGATCATTGATTTAATCGGATTGAGTATCGGTTGGACTGGTTGGATATGATTAGCGGTCCAAGCGTGAAAATGAACCCTATCAATTTTTTTCAAAATATTCCCTATATTACATAAAAAATAAAATAAATGTGTACTTATAAAATTTAAAAATTATAAACATATAAGTTTCATATCGAAATAAACACAATAGAGTCAAGACAACATAACACAACAAATTTAAAATATAAGGATGATAGAAATAAGGATTAAGTTTTAAATTAATTAAGAAAAAAAAGGTTCTAACAAGTTTTAATATTTTGACCAGTTTTTCTGGTTCAATCGTAAAAATGGAATTTTGAGGATAATCAGACCAGTTCTATGGCGAGCCGATTCACAACCGATTTCTGAAAACACTGCACGTGAAATTCAATTAAGAAATTCTGGAAGAGATGTTTTTTGGGAAAAATCAATTATATTGTTTGAATTACTTGACATAACATAAGAGATGTACAAGAACCAACAACAATTGCTTTGATTTGTAGCAATTGACAACCATGACCCCCTTGTCTCGCAAGGCGTTGCGGAATTGGGCATGAGTACGATAGAAAATGAGTTGTACATGAAAAGGGGGGGTGGGGGGTGGGGAATATTTACAATATATAGTCTATAAATTGCTAGGGTGTGGGTGAATTATACGGTTCTAAGATCAATGCAAATATTGTATATGAGTTTTTGTGCTTCAATATTTGCAATTAATTCACTGGTAAACCTTTAAGACAAACACTTATATAAATATTTCACTAACCAATGATCTGTAAAATATGGCCAAGATAGAGAGAGATGTGGAAGAAAAAAGGGAATTATATTTTGTTCATAAAGTACACATATCTTTCAACTTATAGTAACATAATTTTCATTACCTTATGTATGTGTTGTTGAAAAGGGAAAGTATGTATTATTTTTCCATACAATAAGACATACTTATTCTTTTAGTAATATATACATGGAAGTGAGTATATCTATTTTGCCTCTATACCATTTAATGGGAAAATATGTTTGACCTGTTCGATCCGCGAAGAATCATTCAATTTAATCACATTATGAATTTGGAAATCTAAGATCATTCAATTTGGAAATTAATATGAATGAATAGTTTTTCTACTTCACACAAGAATAAAGGAATTCATATATGTTAAAATTTGCACTCTACTATTAATAATGAAGAATTGATTTTTTCATAAATATATTCCGAGTAAGAATCTTATGAACTAGATCTATATATAAATTCTATCACTATTATATACAACAATTATCATTATTATACACAAAAAAATATAGAATTAATGGCTAGAGAGAGAAAAAATAGAGAGTGGGGTGAGAGGGTGAGGTTTTGGGTAGATCCTAGGTTAACCCATTCCGAGCACAATCCGGTGAGGCAGAAAATGTCCGGTAGGTGGTCAGGTAGGGAAACGGCTGAGACGGTAGCAATCCGAGTAGGTTTAAGTTCGATGGTAGGGAGTCTAAATCTTTCCTCTTCCGAAACTTTCCGAAAAACTGTAGCATGGAACTTCTTCGGTCGACTTTCAGTGTGGTAGGGGAGGTTATGGATCTATTCTACCCCAGAAAAAGAGATAAAGCAGGGAAGTTGTTTGGTTTTGTAAGATTTAACAGTAGCCAAGTGAAGGATGTCACTAAAACATTGGAAAAGCTTAATAATCTTTGGAGTAGAAGTTATAAGATTAGGGCATACTGGCCCAAATATGACAGGAATCAGACTACTCCCAGAATAATTCTTGCAAAACCATTTGATGTTAATCTGGGTTTGATATCCCCCGGAAAATCCTTCAAGGAGGCAGCCGCAGTGAAGGTACAAGAATCAACATAAAAGGAGTATGATCATTCCATTGAAGGAATCCCAGCAAGAAATGCAGCAACACCATTCGTCTTCTCAACAACACAATCGGAGAGGGAGTGGCTAAATATGTGCTTGGTGGGAGTTCTAAGGGACAAATTTTCATGAGAGGAGAACGACAATGAGCTCCACAACGAATGTGGTACAAGACTAAAGATCAGATATATGGGCGACGAAGCGGTGCTTATTCAAAACTTGAGCGGCCAGAACATGGAGAAGGTGGTTGAAGAGATGGATGAATGGTTTGATTACTGGTTTGAATGGTTCAGAGCATGGTGGGAGGAAGACGTGTGTCATAGAAGAAAAGTATGGACACGATGGATAGGGGTCCCAGCACACGCCTGGAACCTAAGATTCTTTAAAATTGTAAGTGGAAAAATTGGGGTGTTCTTAAAAATGGATCATGAAACGGCAATGGTGGAATCCCTGGAGGTGGCAAGAGTGTTAATCGCGGTACCGTATCAAAACGAGATCAACTGCTCCTTCAAAGTGAATATTGATGATAAAATATTTAACATCAAGATTAAGAAGGAGTATGCTGGAATTCGTATGACCAATCAGGGAGATAAGGCGACGGGTTTGGCGGATGATTCGGACAGGTCAAGTGAAGAAGACGATCTGGGCAGTCACGACCCGGCGGCGACGACGATATGTGATGAAGAAGAAGACGATTCATCGGATGGGGAGTGGGATATCTGCAAGGGCGGTAGAAACCCTAGAATGCAATCTGAGAATGTGGGGCCGTGCATCATGATGAGTAACGATTTCCAAATTCTCAGGGATTCCAATAGTCTCGAACTGAATGAGAAAGTGACGGTGATTAATGAGGTCTTTCCCTCTAGTGGCCCCCAATGCGACGCGGCCAATTTGTATGGGGATAGGCAGAAAGTTGTTGCGGGTGGGCTGCAGAACAAGTGGGAGAGTCTTATTTGTAATGGGTCTGGGTCGTAAAAAAATGGGCTTATGGAAATTAAAAAACCAGAAGAGAAGATTACCTGCGTGCAGGAGCAGGCCCATGCTCCAACAAAGCCCAACGCGGAGGTAATTAATCCACATGGACCGTAACAAATATTGAAGGCGTAATTCAATTAAGTGAATCTAGCCCAGGAAATAATTATGCCGACCATGGTAATAGCGTGAAGAACATATCGCAAAAATCCAAATCCCTAATTTCTTCACCTAGCGATACTCGATGCAACCAGTGGGCAAAAACTTGCAGCGGTCAAGATAAAGCAGAGTTGGCTCCTACAACTAATGGGAAAATGGCTACCGAGAAGAAACAAAGGAGGGAACGAAAAGAGTGGCCTTTGAAAAAAATTCAAAAAAAAAGGAGAAGAAACAACTCAGCGTATTCATGTCTGACATTGTTTCATCAGAAGACCGTTTGATGATAAGGAAAGGGAAAAGAGAAAGGTTTGAGAAGGAGTCTAATTTATTGCACCAACAACAACACTCTGAAGAGGTGGTAAAGATTTGGGAAATTGGCCAACTAATGGGCATGTCTTCGGCAGAGGGAGAAGAACAAATATTGAGGAATCTGGAAAGTGGAGAGGGAACGAGTGGAATACAAGTTGGAAAGGACAAGGAGGCAGAGACATGGATTATTTAATGAAGATCTTAAGCTACAATATCATAGGCTTGGGGAGCAGAGCTAAGTGCAAGGAGGTAAACGAATTCATTAGAAAATTTGGTGTGAATTTCGTTTACTTACAGGAAAAAAAAAAGAAAATATTGATGAGTTTTTTATTAAATCAACTTGGGGAATGGGTAAATGTGGATGGTCATTTAGGGAATCAGTGGGAAGGTCTGGGGGTATTTTATCAATCTGGAATTCTGAATATTTTATTGCTAGAAGCTGTTGTTGGGATTATACTGGAAAATATGTTTTTACTTTGTATAATCAGACTAACTGAATTTCGGACTTATTTACTGAAATAAATTGTTTATCACGGATGCTTTAAATATGATTGAATGTTACATATATTTACTGCATAATTGTTCATTAAATAGTACGTGTTATATTGTAGTTAATTTAGTGATACCAAGATCACAGAAGATTAAATTAACAGTTCCTTGTAAATAAAAGTACACCATTCACGACCTAGATGGAAATGAACAATCCATCGTGAAAGGTTGTAGTGTAAGGCTTAGATTTGTTTGTCTTGACCAAGAGATTACACTAGTGCATGACTGATGCATTGAAGAGGACCTACAAGAGGATAAATTCTTCAGAACTGAACTAGGAAGAATTATACCTCAGTGGTTAGTTATTTCTTAATCTTCGTCCCTTAAATAGGATTGCGTGTGGTTAGTAACTATTGCTTTAACTTATTATGGGAAGAGAATCAGTGAGATTCAATACCCTATATCTTGGGCAATATTATTGGTCACATGCGATTGCTAAGATTTAATAAGGAGAATCGTGTGCAAGTACGCTTGTTCGATTTGCCCCCTTGGGAGGTTCATAAGTTTTATCATACCAAATCTTGCAAGTGAAACTAATTTCCGGTATGAGTAATAATGTTGAACTGTTCCTTTACCAAGGATAAAAAGATATTAATTAATGGAAAACTATTTAAGTGGCTTGAATTAATTAATGGGCTAGATAATCTTAAACACGGGAAATAATAACCGGGAGCCATATTAATTGTAATATGGGTTAAGATGGATAGTGCAATATTAATTATGTAGTGGGATTAATTAATATTTATGGGCTTGAATAATATTGTGGCTCAATATTGATAATTCAAGGTCCATTGGAAGGTCCAATCTTAATTCTCCTAAAGGCCCCCCAAGTAGCCCAACATAAAGTCCAATAACTGAAAAAGATGTTTAAAAATAAAATAAATTCTTGTTGCATTATTTTCCTTGAATTTCGAAATTATTAAAGAAAAAAAGGGAGAAGAATTTTCTTGAAAAGATTTTATGGAAAGGAGATAAGTATTCTTGGAATACTAGATTATCCCATAAATTCAAGAAATCTACCACTTGGTTTCTTTAATTGTAATTTTCGAAATATATAGAGTAATAATAGGAAGAAGGATTTTCTTGATTTTCTTGAAAAGTTTTTATGGAAAAAGATATGTATTCTTGGAATACAAGAATATCTCATAAATTCAAGAAAGATCCAATCTTGAAAAGTCTCCTATTAATTTCGAAAAAATGGGTTAAATAAGGGTGTGAGATTTTTGTGGAAAAATACACATGGAAAGAAGAATATATGAGATATATTCAAGATTTCTTGGAGATCAAAAAAAGTTTTTTCCTAACCCTATTTTGAGCCCTAAGTTTCGTCCCCCTCTCTATTATAAATAGGGGATGAATGTTTCATCCCCAGTGAACACGAAAATTGGTTTTTCGGAAAAATATCAGCATCGATAAAATATCAAATATTTTGAAACATCGACAGATTGTGTATTTTCGAAAAACGTCAATTGTGAGTGTGCAATTCCATGTGCTGGAAAAATTAGCAAATCCACGAAAGTGGTGCAACAAAGTTTATTTTTCCTTTTGTTAGTTGTTCGCGAGTATCCTTCCACCGGATTGTCGAGCAAGGACTAGGGAATACTTGGGAAGGACTTTTGGTGTGTTTTAACATACAAGACCATTGCCATTCCAAGAGGTAAGTTCACGTAAACTCGTAGTATTTCCGCATGCGTAAGTTTTACGTGAATTGTTTATATGCATGATTTGTTGTTGAAATTATTATTTGAATTATTATGGGTTAATTCATGCTAGTAATAATTGTTAGAATTAAATTTGTATTTAAATATTCATCCCAAATAGATCCGGGTAAATAATTCCCCAACAACTGGTATCAGAGTCTCGGTTTCGGGCTCTGAATTTTAAATTGTAATTTAATTCGCTGTCATTAAATTTTAAAATTAGATAGTAGAATTGCTAGATCTTTTTTATAGGTATCCAATTGTCATGGAATTTAATGTGTTTATTTATGCATGCATATAAATTGTGGTTTTTTAATTGATTAGTCGGATTCGTTTTTGCCTCGTGAGAAAATCCACGAGTAGATTAGTATTTGTTTGATTTGATCAATGTAATAGACTAGTCTAGATCTAGGTTTATTTATTTTTAAATAAATTGTAACCGGATCGGAAACGGAGGCGAGACGAAAGAATTAAAAGACAGATCCAAAACGGCGTGGGTAGCGTCGTCGTGAACGCGTGTCAAGGGAGGCACGCTACATAACGCGATGCTATTGCTTCGTAGACGGGCGTAGGGCGAGGCCGGAGGAGGCCGAGCGACGTGGGATCCGATAAGCGACGCGATCTTGTATGTGAAGCGGAACCGCTTTAGGCCCAGCCGAGAGAGACCAGGCGATGGACGAGGGCGACGCGGCGTCTGGCGGGCGGGCGATGCCGCGGCACGCGCGGCGATGACGACGGCGAAAACGTCTGTGAACGGGCGACTTGAGAGGCACACGGTGATGGTGACGCGCGGCGCTGCCGATTGCGGCGTAGCAGCGACGAAACACGGCGAAGCGAGGCGGCGTGGGCGGCGTGGGGCGCGGCGTCGACGTCTTCATTGGCGGGCTCGGCGGACACGGGAGTGCTGCAAGACACAGGACCCGCGGCTGGTTGATGGCGTGGCTTGACAAGGCGTTTTTTGAAAAGGTCAAGTGGGAGCTTTTCGAGACGAACGATGAAGGCAATGAAGACGATTTCTCAAGATCAAGACATGACAAAATTAACCATGACAATTGGATAAATGTGCCCAATATGTTTAATTTTTGTCTTGATGTTTATGCATTATTTATGCTTATTTAAATTGTGTTTAAATTTGCGATGCATGAGAAAATATTTTGAAAAATCTCACTTTCGAAAATTACTAAGTATGTTTAAACAATTAATTGACAATTTTATTATGGATAATAAAATTGAATTAATTATTGACCTCCATGATTTATTTATTTGTGAATTCTTTTGGAGAAATTCCCCCCACGGGACGGTCAAAAGATAGCTTTCACATGAATAAATTCCTAACGGATGATTGTGGATTATTACTAGTGGCGATGATGACCCTCCCCACGAGGCTCGTTCAAAGCAAAATAATAATTCTGTATTTAATCATGGTTATTACTTAGGTATAAAATTGATATGCATATACTTCCCCGAAGTCCCTGTCAATTTTATATTGGTCAAGTGTGAGTCAACTATTAATCTGGATATTAAAGGTTTGTAACTGTTCTTGTTTGTAACATGCTTGAATGTGTTTAAATAATGACCCACCCCACGTGGCTTATTTAAACTGTTTCGAGATGTTGGCTGATGCATGTTCATATTTTTTGGAGATTTTAATATGAAACATGTGATCGAACCTTGTGATATATTTGTGCGTATGCATATTATTATTTATTTAAGTTCAGCATGTCTCAACCTATTAATCCACTGTTAATATACTTAAAGTCAATACAATATGTATGGAAACTATATTGATTGGAAACGAAAAATTATAATTGTCCTAACTGCACAAAAGCACAAGTGGATTCTTAACACACCAAAATCAAATGAGCCAACTGACGGGTTAAAAATGCGGGACCCGTCAGATCACCTTGCGAGAGATGTCGTCGCTAAAAATGGTGGAGGACAAACCCGTAAGGGATTACGTCCTCAAAATTGATGGCCCATCTGAATAAACTTGAGGTTCTGAGTGCAGATTACAATCTGGAGACTCAGATGAATTTGGTATTTCACTCTCTGCCCAAAAGTTTCTGAGCATTTTGGCCTCGCTAGCTGATTTGTTGCAAGCTTTGGTCTCGACAGAGATGTTGATGGGGCACCAAACTCAAGTTTTAACGGCAAGTGGTAAGTCTTCATTTTCTAGGCCAAGGGAAGGCAAGAAAAAGAAGAGGACCAAAAGCCATAAGCAATAAAACTCAACTGTTGCCAAGGGCAATGGTAAGATGAAGAATTCTTGTGGTGTCAAGAAAAATCCAAAGAGGAAGTGCTTAAGCTGCGGTGAAAGAGGACAATGGAGGTTTGCCTGTTCCAACCCCAAAAAGGGACGGAAAGAAAGGTAATTCTCACGCACTAGTTGTTGAAACTTGTTTAGCGGCGTATACTTCTCATTCGTGGGTGGTTGATACGAGATCTACTAATCATGTTTGCTTCACGGATTCAAACTGATTCGGCAACTTAGTGGGAGTGAGATCCTCATCACACTGGGCGATGTTACGAAAGTAGCGGTTATTGCAATGCTACGTAAATGGCAGATATTGCAATGCTACGATAGTAACGGTTATTGCAATGCTACGCACGTAGCAGATATTGCAGTGCTACATGAGTAGTGGTTAAAGCAGTGGGAGAAGTGCACCTGTCTTTTAAAGATGAAGTTTTTT
Organism: Stenogyne calaminthoides; assembly: GCA_037126765.1. Taxonomy (NCBI): domain Eukaryota; kingdom Viridiplantae; phylum Streptophyta; class Magnoliopsida; order Lamiales; family Lamiaceae; genus Stenogyne; species Stenogyne calaminthoides. The sequence continues at coordinate 25,686,475 of JBBCBC010000009.1, read as the reverse complement.
TTTCAAATTATCTTTATGTTCCTAGTTTTAGAAAGAATTCACTTTCAGTTTCTAAAATTCGATTAACGGATACTTAGTTTCTTCTAATAAGAATGACATCATTTCTTCAAATGATGAGTGTATCTGTTATGGGACATTGGTCAAGTAATCTCTATACAATTAACTGTGCACACCACTCACGAAATGCATCCTATAACACATCAATCTGTTTCCTAGTAAAGAAAACATTCATCGGGCGTGAACGAAACACTTCTATGGCATCTAAGATTGGGACATATTAATCCAAAGAGGATCCAAAGGTTGATGAAAGACGGTTCACTGGAGTCTCTCCAAGTTGAACCAATTCCAACTTGCGAATCATGTTTGGAGGGTAAAATGACCAAGAGGGCATTCGGAGCCAAGGGGAATAGAGCCAAAGAAGTGTTAGAAATCGTTCACATAGGCGTATGTGGTCCAATGTCAACCATGGCAAGAGGAGGTTACGAGTGTTTAAATCACTTTTATTAATGACTACTCGAGGTAATGCGGTTATATTTTCCTTATAAAGCATAAATGTGAGACCTTTGAAAAAAATTCAAAGAATTTAAGGCTCAAGCGAGAGAATCATAGGGAAAAATGTATCAAGTCTCTACGATCCGATCATGGAGGCGAATGCACCTCAGATATGAGTTTTTGAACTACTTGTCAGATGAATGGATTGCATCCCAGCTGACTCCACCCGGAACCCCTCAACAAAACGGGGTTGCAGAGCGAAGAAACATAACTCTTTTGGAAAAAATTAGATCAATGATGTGTTATCTTGGATCTTCCCAAGTTGTTCTGGGGTCATGCCTTGGAAACAGTGGCTTACATTCTGAACTTAGGTGCCATCTAAGTCGGTTCCCAAAACTCCCAAAGAATTGTGGACCGGGCGCAAGCCTAGTATGAGACACATGAGAATTTGGGGGTGTCCAAATTTCACGTGTTGGACAAGGAAGCCGGAAATTGGATCCTCGATCGAAATTAAAATTTCATTTATAGGATACCCCGAGGAACAAAAAGGGTGTATGTTTTATGGTCCCAAAGATCAAAAGGTGGTCATAAGCATCCACTTTAGATTTTTGGAGGAAGACTATATGAACGAAAGAAGACCCGTGTGAGATTACCTTAAGTGAGCTAAGGGGGGCTAACCTCATTGCCTCTCTTGACAAGATGATATACCAAACGACACACTTTCACAACCGAGCCTCGTCAGAGTGGGAGGGTTATGAGACGACCTAGAGATTCATGGGGATAGGAGAGTCATTGGACTTGATTCCAGGACAAGATGAATCAGACCCATGGACGTACGATGAGGCAATCCAAGATAAGGATGCGGCTTATGGGCAAATGGCAATGAAAGCAGAAATGGGGTCTATGAATTATAACAGAGTGTGGGAGCTAGTCGAACCACTTAATGAGGTCAAACTCATTGGTTGCAAGTGGGTATACAAGAGAAAGAGGGGACCCGAACGGGAAGGTGGAAACCTTCAAGGCAAGGCTTGTGGCGAAAGGTTATACTCAGAAAGAAGGGATCGACTATGAGGAAACCTTTTCACCTCTAGCAATGCTCAAGTCCATCCGGATTCTCTTGTCGATAGCTGCACATCTCAATTTTGGAAATCTGGCAAATGGATGTTAAGACAACTTTCCTCAACGGAAGTCTTGATGAGGAAATCTATATGCAACAACCCCAAGGCTTCATTGAAAAGGGTCAAGAACACCTAGTTTGTAAGCTCATGAAGTCCATTTACGGACTCAAACAAGTATCCAGAGCTTGGAACCAATGTTTTGATCATGTTATAAAGTCTTACGGGTTTGATCAAAACGAGTTCGAAAGTTATGTGTATAAAAAGCGTGTCGGAACTGCATTGGTATTCTTAGTACTATATGTAGACGACATTCTGCTCATCGGGAACGATGTAAAGGTGTTATCAGACGTAAGGGGATGGCTTTCAAAACAGTTTGATATGAAGGAATTAGGGGAGGCCGGGCACATCCTTGGGATCAAGATCACTCGAGATCGCAAGAAAATGATGATAGGTTTATCGCAAGCTTCATACATAGACACTGTCTTGAAATGATTCAAGCATTCCTTGTGCTTCGGCTGTCGGAAGCCTTATGTATGTAATGCTTTGTACGAGACCGGATATCTGCTTTGCCGTTGGCATGGCGGCAAGATATCAGAGTAACCCGGGGAAGGAACATTGGACGACAGTTAAAAACATTCTGAAGTATTTGTAAAGAACTTGAGATAGAATGTTGGTTTATCAGTCAGATATTCTAATCCCCATAGGCTACACGGACTCGGATTTCCAATCAGACTTAGATTCCAGAAACTATCTACCTCAGTTAGTGTGCTTTCATTTGGGAAGTGTAGCCATGAAATGGATGAGTGTGAAGTAGAAATGCAACACTGAATTTCTGTCTTATTTACTGAAATAAATTATTTATCACTGATGCTTTAAATATGATTGAATGTTACATATATTTACTGCATAACTGTTCATTAAATAGTACGTGTTATATTGTAGTTAATTTAGTGATACCAAGATCACAGAAGATTAAATTAACAGTTCCTTGTAACTAAAAGTACACCATTCACGACCTAGATGGAAATGAACAATCCATCGTGAAAGATTGTAGTGTAAGGCTCAGATTGGTTTGTCTTGACCAAGAGATTACACTAGTGCATGACTGATGCATTGAAGAGGACCTACAGGAGGATAAATTCTTCAGAACTGAACTAGGAAGAATTAGACCTCAGTGGTTAGTTATTTCTTAATCTTCGTCCCTTAAATAGGATTGCGTGTGGTTAGTAACTATTGCTTTGACTTATTATGGGAAAAGAATCAGTGAGATTCAATACCCTATATCTTGGGCAATATTATTGGTCACATGTGATTGCTAAGATTTAATACGGAGAATCGTGTGCAAGTACACTTGTTCGATTTGCCCCCTTGGTAGGTTCATAAGTTTTATCATACCAAATCTTGCAAGTGGAACTAGTTTCCGGTATGAGTAATAATGTTGAACCGTTCCTTTACCAATGATATAAAGATATTAATTAATGGAAAGCTATTTCAGTGGCTTGAATTAATTAATGGGCTAGATAATCTTAAACACGGGAAATAATAACCGGGAGCCATATTAACTGTAATATGGGTTAAGATGGATAGTGCAATATTAATTATGTAGTGGGACTAATTAATATTTATGGGCTTGAATAATGTTGTGGCTCAATATTGATAATCCAAGGTCCATTGGAAGGTCCAATCATAATTCTCCTAAAGGCCCCCCAAGTAGCCCAACATAAAGTCCAATAACTGAAAAAAGTGTTTAAAAATAAAATAAATTCTTGTTGCATTATTTTCCTTGAATTTCGAAATTATTAAAGAAAAAGAGGGAGAAGAATTTTCTTGAAAAGATTTTATGGAAAGGAGATAAGTATTCTTGGAATACAAGATTATCCCATAAATTCAAGAAATCTCCCACTTGGTTTCATTAATTGTAATTTTCGAAATACATAGAGTAATAATAGGAAGAAGGATTTTTTTGATTTTCTTGAAAAGATTTTATGGAAAAAGATATGTATTCTTGGAATACAAGAATATCTCATAAATTTAAGAAAGATCCAATCTTGAAAAGTCTCCTATTAATTTCGAAAAAATGGGTTAAATAAGGGTGTGAGATTTTTGTGGAAAAATACACATGGAAAGAAGAATATATGAGATATATTCAAGATTTCTTGGAGATCAAGAAAAGATCTTTCCTAACCCTATTTTGAGCCCTAAGTTTCGTCCCCCTCTCTATTATAAATAGGGGATGAATGTTTCATCCCCAGTGAACACGAAAATTGGTTTTTCGGAAAAATATCAGCGTCGATAAAATATCAAATATTTTGAAACGTCGACAGATTGTGTATTTTCGAAAAACGTCAATTGTGAGTGTGCAATTCCATGTGCTGGAAAAATTAGCAAATCCACGAAAGTTGTGCAACCAATTTTTTTTCTCTTTTGTTAATTGTTCGCGAGTATCCTTCCACCGGATTGTCGAGCAAGGACTAGGGAATACTTGGGAAGGACTTTTGGTGTGTTTTCACATACAAGACCATTGTCATTCCAAGAGGTAAGTTCACGTAAACTCGTAGTATTTCCGCATGCGTAGGTTTTACGTGAATTGTTTATATGCATGATTTGTTGTTGAAATTATTATTTGAATTAATATGGGTTAATTCATGCTAGTAATAATTGTTAGAATTAAATTTGTATTTAAATATTCATCCCGAATAGATCCGGGTAAATAATTCCCCAACAGCTGCTGGCATGTTCAGGGGGTTGTAGTTGTTGTAGGAATTTGGGGTTCGGATGGAACGAAATGTTGTATAATCAATGTCTATGCTTCGTGCCCACTTCAGGACATAATTCTACTATGGGATAGGATTCAAGCAATGGTTGACCAAAATGAGGAGTGTTGTATTTGTGTGTTGGGGGAGTTCAACTCGATTAGACGGGATGCAAAGAGAGCAGAGACTGGTTCAACTATTAATAGAAGAGACATTCGAACTGTTGGGGAATTAATTGCCCGGATCTATTCGGGATGAATATTTAAATACAAATTTAATTCTAACAATTATTACTAGCATGAATTAATCCTATATTAATTCAAATAATAATTCAACAACAAATCATGCATATAAACAGTTCACATAAATCCTACGCATGCGGAATTGCTACGGGTTTATGTGAACTAACCTCTCGGAGTGACAACCGTTGAGAAGATGGATCCCGTTCACACGAACACACCAAAAAGCCTTCTCAAGTATTCCCTTATCCTTGTTCAACAATCCGGTGGTAGGAACTCGCGAACAATTTAACAAAATAAAAAATAAAATTATGTTGCACCACCTTTGCGGATTTCTAATTTTTCCAACACATGAAATTGCACACTCAAAATTGAGGTTTTTCAAAAATACACAATCTGTCGACGTTTCAAAATATTTGATATTTTATCGACGCTGATATTTTTCCGAAAAACCAATTTTCGTGTTACCCCGGGGATGAAACATTCATCCCCTATTTATATTGAGGGGTGGTCGAAATTTTAGGTGGAAATAAATATGGGAAAATATTTTTCTTGATCTCCAAGAAATCTTGAATATATCTCATATATTATTTTCTCCATATTTAAAATATTCCACAATAATCCCACTTCCTCTTGTTATGGATATTTTCAAAATTTTGGGATAAAGATTCCAAGATTTGGATCTTCTTGAATTTATGAGATACACTTGTATTCCAAGAATACATATCTTCCATAATATTTTTTCAAGAAAATCAAGAAAATCTTTTTTTCCCTTTATTTCTCATAATTTTCGAAAATCCCACATAAATAACTAAGTGGGAGATTTCTTGAATTTAATGAGATAATCTTGTATTCCAAGAATTCATATCCTCATTCCATAACAAAATTCAAAGAAAATATTTCTTCCCTTTTATTCATGTTTTTCGAAAAGTTGGAAAAAATAAGCAACCATAATTTATTTTATTTTAAACACCTTTTTCAGTTATTGGACATTATGTTTGGGCTACTTGAGGGGCCTTTAGGAGAATTTAGATTGGACCTTCTAATGGACTTTGAATATCTAATATTGAGCCACAATATTATTCAAGCCCATAAATATTAATTAATCCCACTACATAATTAATATTGCACTATCCATCTTAACCCATATTACAGTTAATATGGCTCCCGGTTATTATTTCCCGTGTTTAAGATTTTCTAGCCCATTAATTAATTCAATCCACTGAAATAGCTTTCCATTAATTAATATCTTTTGTCCTTGGTTAAGGAACGGTTCAACATTATTATCCATACCGGAAACTAGTTCCACTTGCAAGATTTGGTATGATAAATCTTATGAACCTCCCAATGGGCAAATCGAACAAAAGCGTGATTTCACATTACGATTCTTCAGATAAATCTTAGCAATCGCATGTGACCAATAATATTGCCCAAGTATAAAGTATTGAATCTCTTTGATTCTCTACCCGTAATAAGTCAAAGCAATAATTACTAACCACACGCGATCCTATTTAAGGGACGAAGATTAAGAAATAACGAACCACTGAGGTCTAATTCTTCCTAGTTCAAAGGTCGAGAATTTGTCCTCCTCAGAGGTCCTATTCAAAGGCATCGATCATGCACTAGTGTAATCTCTTGGTCAAGACAAGTCAATCTGAGCCTTACACTTCAACCTTTCACGATGGATTGTTCATTTCCATCTAGGTCGTGAATGGTGTACTTTTGGTTACAAGGAACTGTTAATTTAATCTTCGTGATCCGCATCACTAAATTAACTATAATGTAACACGTCTATTTATTGAACAATTATGCAAAGAAATATATGTAACATTCAATTATATTTAAAGATCGATGATAAATAATTTATTTCAAAGAATAAGACATAAATTCAGTTTGGTTATACAAAGTAAAAACATATTTTCCAAAGATAACCCCAACAATCTCCCACTTATACTCAAAGTCCGCTTTTAAGTATTCTAACATGTCTAATAAATCCCTAATAACGTGACATCTTATACCTACAAACCTATTAATATCTCCCACTTATACTTAGATCGGCCTTGACACCCATTCCTTCCACATGTCTCTCGAATGTATTCTCGAGGCGCCCTTTTTGTGAATTGATCTCGATAGGTTGTCTTTCGGCGATTTTTTGCCACCTTATATCTCCTCTCTTAACGATTTCTCGTATAAGATGGTATTTCCTTTCAATGTGTTTGTCGGCCTTGTAGGCTCTTGGTTCCCTTTGAATTTGCAAATCGCTCCAAAGATTATCACAATAAACAAAGATTGTCTTTGGCAAATTTTAACTACATCCAAGTCCACTAGGAAGTTCTTGAGCCAAACCGCTTCATTTTTCCTATCAAGCAGCCTACATATTCGACTTTCATGGTAGAATCGGCAATGCATTTCTTCTTAACGCTTCTCCATGTCATGGCTCCTCCCCCATGCAAAACACACTATCGGAGGTAGATTTTTCCGAATCTAAGTCTAATTGGAAATCCGAGTCCGTGAAAGGATGGGGATTAGACTATCTCGATCGATAAACCAACATTCTATCTCGAGTTCTTTTCGGATACTTCGGAATGTTTTTAATCGCCATCAATGTTCTTTTCCCCAGGTTACTTTGATATCTTGCCACCATACCAACGGCAAAGCAGATATCCGGGTCTCGTGACACAAAGATTGCATACATACATAAAAGCTTCCGGCAAACCGAGCATATGGAATGCCTCTCATGTCATCTATCTCCTTTTTGTGTCTTAGGGCACATTTTTTGATAGATGGATTCCATGTCCGAAAGGTACGGGCTTTCTTGGAATCTGCATGATGAATCGTTCAAGACAAAGTCTATGTATGAAGCTTGCGATAAGTCTATCATCATTTTCTTGCGATCTCGAGTAATCTTGATCCCAAGGATGTGCCCGGCTTCCCCCAAGTCCTTCATATCAAACAGTTTTGAAAGTCATGCCCTTACGTCTGACAACACCTTTACATTGTTCCCGGCGAGCGTAATGTCGCCTCGATAGTACTAAGAATACCAATGCGTTCCGACACGCTTTTTGTACACACAACTTTCGAACTCATTTTGATCAAACCCATAAGACTTTATTACTTGATCAAAACATTGGTTCCAAGCTCTGGATGCTTGTTTGAGTCCGTAAATGGACTTCTTGAGCTTACAAACTAGGTGTTATTGGCCTTTTTCAATGAAGCCTTGGTGTTGTTGTATATAGATCTCTTCATCAAGACTTCCGTTAAGGAAAGTCGTCTTGACATCCATTTGCTAAATTTTAAAGTCGAGATGCGCAACAATCGACAAGAGAATTCGGATGGACTTGAGCATTGCTACAGGTAAAAAAGTTTCCTCATAGTCGATCCCTTCTTTCTGAGTATAACCTTTCACCACAAGCCTTGCCTTGAAGGTTTCCACCTTCCCTTCCGGTTCTCTTTTCTCTTGTATACCCACTTGCAACCAATGGGTTTGACCCTATTAAGTGGTTCGACTAGCTCCCACACTTTGTTATGATCCATAGAACCCATTTCGACTTTCATTACTGTTTGCCAAGAAACCACATCCTTGTCTTGGATTGCCTCGTCATATGTCCATGGGTCTGATTCGTCTTGTTCGGGAATCAAGTCCGAGGACTCTCCTATCCCCATTAATCTCTCGGGCTATCTCACAACCCTCCCACTACGATGAGGTTTTGGTTGTGTAAGTGTGTCGTTTGGTATGTCATCTTGTACAGTTGGCACTGAGGTTAGCCCCCTTAGCTCATTTAAGGTAATCTCACTCCTGGGTTTTCTTTTGTTCATATAGTCTTCTTCCAAAAATCTAAAGTGGGTGCTTATTACCATCTTTTGATCTTCGGGACCATAGAACATACACCCTTTTGTTCCCTCGGGGTATCCTATAAACAACCTTAATTCTGATCGAGGATCCAATTTTTCGGCTTCCTTGTCCAACAAGTAGATACCCCCAAATTCTCATGTGTCTCAAACTGGGCATGAGCCCGGTCCACAATTCTTTGGGAGTTTTGGGAACCGATTTGGATGGCACCAAGTTCAGAATGTAAGCCGTTGTTTCCAAGGCATGACCCCAGAACGACTTGGGTAGATCCGCATAACTCATCATTGATCTAACCATTTCTAAAAGAGTTATGTTTCTTCGCTCTGCAACTCCGTTTTGTTGAGGGGTTCCGGGTGCAGTTAGCTGGGATACAATCCCTTGACAAGTAGTTCAAAAACTCATTGCTGAGGTACTCGCCTCCACGATCAAATCATAGAGACTTGATACGTTTTTCCCTATGATTCTCTGCTTGAGCCTTAAATTCTTTGAATTTGTCAAAAGTCTCAGATTTATGCTTCATAAGGAAAATATAGTCGTACCTTGAGTAATCATCAATAAAAGTGACAAAATACTCATAACCTCCTCTTGCTTTGATTGACATTGGACCACATATGTCTGTGTGAACGAATTCTAACACTTCTTTGGCTCTATTCCCCTTGGCTCCGAATGCCCTCTTGGTCATTTTACCCTCCAAACATGATTCGCAGGTTGGGATTGGTTCAACTTGGAGAGACTCCAGTGAACCGTCTTCTACCAACCTTTGGATCCTCTTTGGATTAATATGTCCCAATCTTAGATGCCATAGAAGTGTCTCGTTCACGTCTGATGAACGTTTTCTTTTATCGAAAACAGTTGATGTGTTATAGGATGCATTTCGTGAGTGGTGTGCACTGTTAATTGTATAGAGATTATTCGACAACGTTCCATGATAGATAAATTTATCATAAAGAGAAATGGTAACAACTTTATCAAAAGTAACCGAATATCCATCAAGGTAAAGTTTAGAAACCAAAATTAAATTCTTTCTAAAACTAGGAACGTAAAGAACATCTCTTAAAATTAAAACTCTGTCTTCAAAGGACAGGTGCACTTCTCCCACTACTTCAGCTGCCACTCTCGTAGCATCGCCCAGTGTGATGAGGATCTCACTCCCACTAAGTTGTAGGGTCAGCTTGAACCCGTGAAGCAAACATGATCAGTGGATCCCGTATCAACTACCCACGAATGAGAAGTATACGCCGCTAAACAAGTTTCAACAACTAGTGCGTGAGAATTACCTTTCTTTCCGGCCCTTTTAGGATTGGAACAGGCAAACCTCCGTTGTCCTTACCGCTGTTGAAGCACTTCCTCTTTGGATTTTCCTTGACACCACAAGCATTCCTCATCTTACCATTTCCTTTGGCAACAGTTGAGTTTTATTTCTTATGGCTTTTGGTTCTCTTCTTCTTCTTGCCTACCCTTGGCCTAGAAGATGAAGATGGACCACTTGCCGTTCAAAGCTTGAGTTTTGTGCCCCATCAACGTATCTGCCGCGATAAAAGTTTACTACAAATCAGCTAGTGAGGCCAAAGTGCTCAAAACTTTTGGGCAGAGGGTGGAGTAGCAAATTGATCTGGGTCTCTAGATCATAATCTGCACCCAAATCCTCAAGTTTGTTCAGATGAGCCATCAATTTTGAGGACGTAATCCCTTACGGGGTTGCCCTCCACTATTTTCAGCGATATCTCTCGCAAGGTGATCTGATGAGCCCCGTGTTTTTGACTCATCAGTTGTCTCATTTGAATTTTGGTGTGTCAAGAATCCACTTATGCTTTTGTGCAGTTAGAGACAATCATAATTTTTCGTTTCCAATCAACATAGTTTCCCATACAATTGTCTTTAAGTATAATATCAGTGGATTAAAAGGTTACGACATGCTGAACTGAAATAAATAATTATATGCATAAGCACAAATATATCACAAGGGTCGATCACATGCATCATATTAAAATCTCAAAAAAAAAATATGAACATGCATCAGCCAACATCTCAAAACAGTTTAAATAAGCCACGTGGAGTGGGTCATTATTTAAAAACATTCAAGCAGGTTACAAACAAGAAAACAGTTACAAACCTTTAATATCCAGATTAATAGTTGGCTCCCACTTGACCAATATAAAATTGATAGGGACTTCGGGGAAGTATATTCATATCAATTTTATACCTAAGTAATAACAATGATTAAATACAGAATTATTATTTCTCTTTGAACGAACCTCGTGGGGAGGGTCATCGTCGCCACTAATAATAATCTACAATCATCCGTTTGGAATTTATTCATGTGAAAGCCATCTTTTGACCGTCCCGTGGGGGGAATTTCTCCAAAAGAATTCACAAATAAATAAATCATGGAGGTCAAAATTAATTCAATTTTATTATCCGGAATAAAATTGTCAATTAATTGTTTAAGCATAATTAGTAATTTTCGAAGGTGAGATTTTTCCAAAACATATTCTCATGCATCGCATATTTAAATACAATTTAAATAAGCACAAAAAAAATGCAAAACATCAAAACAAAAAATTAAACACATTGGGCACATATATCCAATTGTCACGGTTAATTTTTATCATGTTTTGATCTCGAGAAATCGTCTTCATAGCCTTCATTGTTCGTCTCGAAAAGCTCCCACTTGACCGTCTTAAAAAAACTCCTCGTCAAGCCAAGTCATCGACCCCGACCATGGATCGGAGTGCTTGCACTCCCCTCGCCATGTTGATCAACAAGACATCACCCAATAGCCGCTCGACAACTCGACAGATCTCGACAAGCGCATCACAGCACCGGCACATCAGGCGGTGCCCGCCAAGGAGCCCGATCATATTGAATCCCGCCCCCCGCCGCACCGCGCTGCTTCAGCGTCCTGTGGCGATCATCACTGGCGCATCCGGCCGCACAAGACGAGGGCCGCTGCTACCCGTGCGCCTCGGCTTTGATCCCCGCGCGGCGCTCGGCGGTCGTCGGCCTCGCCCACGCTATATGCACTGCTATGAAGTCCGGTCATACAGGCCTCCTTTTGGTTCATTTCACGACGACGCACGCTTGCACCGATTCGGATCCCGTCTTTTAATTCTTCGTCTTCGCCTCCGTTTCCGATCCGGTTACAATTTATTTATTTATGAAAATATAAATAAACCTAGATTTAGACTAGTCTATTACATTGAACGAATCAAACAAATCCTAATCTACTCGTGGATTTTCTCACGAGGCAAAACGAATCCGAACTAATCGAATTAAAAAACCACAATTTATATGCATGCATAAATCAACACATTAAATTCCATGACAATTGGATACCTGCAAAAAAGATCTAGCAATTCTACAATCCAATTTCAAATTTAATGAAAACGAATTAAATTACAATTTAAAATTCAGAGCCCGAAACCGAGGCTCTAATACCAGTTGTTGGGGAATTCATTGCCCGGATCTATTCGGGATGAATATTTAAATATAAATTTAATTCTAACAATTATTACTAGCATGAATTAATCCTATATTAATTCAAATAATAATTAAACAACAAATCATGCATATAAACAGTTCATATAAATCCTACGCATGCGGAATTGCTACGGGTTTATGTGAACTAACATCTCGGAGTGACAACCGTTGGGAAGATGGATCCCGTTCACACGAACACACCAAAAAGCCTTCTCAAGTATTCTCTTATCCTTGTTCAACAATCCGGTGGTAGGAACTCGCGAACAATTTAACAAAAGGAAAAATAAAATTATGTTGCACCACCTTTGTGGATTTCTAATTTTTCCAACACATGGAATTGCACACTCACAATTGAGGTTTTTCGAAAATACACAATCTGTCGACGTTTCAAAATATTTGATATTTTATCGACGCTGATATTTTTCCGAAAAACCAATTTTCGTGTTACCCCGGGGATGAAACATTCATCCCCTATTTATATTGAGGGGTGGTCGAAATTTTAGGTGGAAATAAAGATGGGAAAATATTTTTCTTGATCTCCAATAAATCTTGAATATATCCCATATATTATTTTCTCCATATTTAAAATATTCCACAAAAATCCCACTTCCTCTTGTTATGGATATTTTCGAAATTTTGGGATAAAGATTCCAAGATTTGGTTCTTCTTGAATTTATGAGATACACTTGTATTCCAAGAATACATATCTTCCATAATATCTTTTCAAGAAAATCAAGAAAATCTTTCTTTCCCTTTATTTCTCATAATTTTCGAAAATCCCACATAAATAACTAAGTGGGAGATTCTTGAATTTAATGAGATAATCTTGTATTCCAAGAATACATATCCTCATTCCATAACAAAATTCAAAGAAAATCTTTCTCCCCTTTTATTCATGTTTTTCGAAAAGTTGGAAAAAATAAGCAACCATAATTTATTTTATTTTAAACACCTTTTTCAGTTATTGGACATTATGTTTGGGCTACTTGAGGGGCCTTTAGGAGAATTAAGATTGGACCTTCTAATGGACTTTGAATATCCAATATTGAGCCACAATATTATTCAAGCCCATAAATATTAATTAATCCCACTACATAATTAATATTGCACTATCCATCTTAACCCATATTACAGTTAATATGGCTCCCGGTTATTATTTCCCGTGTTTAAGATTATCTAGCCCATTAATTAATTCAAACCACTGAAATAGCTTTCCATTAATTAATATCTTTTGTCCTTGGTTAAGGAACGGTTCAACATTATTATCCATACCGGAAACTAGTTCCACTTGCAAGATTTGGTATGATAAATCTTATGAACCTTCCAAGGGGGCAAATCGAACAAGCGTACTTGCACACGATTCTTCGTATTAAATCTTAGCAATCGCATTTGACCAATAATATTGCCCAAGATATAAAGTATTGAATCTCGTTGATTCTCTACCCGTAATAAGTCAAAGCAATAATTACTAACCACACCCGATCCTATTTAAGGGACGAAGATTAAGAAATAACGAACCACTGAGGTCTAATTCTTCCTAGTTCGGTGCTTTCAAGAATTTGCCCTCCTCAGAGGTCCTATTCAAAGCATCACCATGCACTAGTGTAATCTCTTGGTCAAGACAAGTCAATCTGAGCCTTACACTTCAACCTTTCACGATGGATTGTTCATTTCCATCTAGGTCGTGAATGGTGTACTTTTGGTTACAAGGAACTGTTAATTTAATCTTCTGTGATCTGGTATCACTAAATTAACTATAATGTAACACGTACTATTTATTGAACAGTTATGCAGTAAATATATGTAACATTCAATGATATTTAAAGCATCAGTGATAAATAATTTATTTCAGTAAATAAGACAGAAATTCAGTTTGGTTATACAAAGTAAAAGTATACTTTCCAGTATAACCCCAACTAATGGGCATGTCTTCGGCATAGGGAGAAGAACAAATATTGAGGAATCTGGAAAGTGGAGAGGGAACGAGTGGAATACAAGTTGGAAAGGACAAGGAGGCAGAGACATTGATTATTTAATGAAGATCTTAAGTTACAATATCAGAGGCTTGGGGAGCAGAGCTAAGTGCAAGGAGGTAAACGAATTCATTAGAAAATTTCGTGTGGATTTCGTTTACTTACAGGAAACAAAAAAAAAAATATTGATGAGTTTTTTATTAGATCAATTTGGGGAATGGGTAAATGTGGATGGTCATTTAGGGAATCAGTGGGAAGGTCTGGGGGTATTTTATCAATCTGGAATTCTTAATATTTTACTGCTAGAAGCTGCTGGCATGTTCAGGGGGCTGTAGTTGTTTTAGGAATTTGGGGTTCGGATGGAACAAAATGTTGTATAATCAATGTCTATGCTTCGTGCCCACTTCAGGACATAATTCTACTATGGGATAGGATTCAAGCAATGGTTGACCAGAATGAGGAGTGTTGTATTTGTGTGTTGGGGGAGTTCAACTCGAATTAGACGGGATGCAAAGAGAGCCGAGACTGGTTCAACTATTAATAGAAGAGACATTCAAAGTTAGACAACTTCATCAGAGATTCGGGACTTATTGATATGCCTCTTCACGGAAGACTATACACTTGGTACAGTCCTGATGGTTCGTGCAAAAACATAGGATTGATCGGGTTCTTCTCAATAACAAATGGCTGCTAAAATGGCCAAATTCTCATCACAAAGCCATTGGAAGATCCATATCAGATCAACGCCCGATGTTTTTAGAAATTAAAGTGAAAGATTAGGGTCCGAAACCATTTAGATTGGTTAATGTGTGGCATCAAAATGGAGAAGCTATGAAGTTGAGGGGTGGGGGAGTTTTATCCTCAAAGAAAAATTCAAGATGCTCAAGGCGGACCTCAAAAAGTGGAATATGACGTGTTTGGCTCCTTAGACAGGAGAATCAAGGAGAAGGGAAATGATATTCTTAGAATTGACACAATAGATGATGTGTTTGGGTTGGATGATTCTGAAATCATAAGAAGGAACGAGATTCGAGCACTTCTCCTTTGTGATATCAAACTCAAAGACAATATCTTGAAACATAAAGCTAGAGCAAAGTGGATTCATGAAGGCGATGCCAACACAAGTTTTTTCCATAAAGCCATCAACAAGAGGAGGAAACGAAACGAGATTGTAGGAGTATCGATTGAAAATTAGTGGTGTGAAGAGTTGGAAGAGCTAAAAAGTGACAATGGAGTTCTTTAAGAAGCATTTTACCATCGAACTTGTCACTAAACCAGATTTAGCTCCCGATTTCTGCTAAAAAATATCAGCTCCGAAGACAATCACCTGCTGATCACAGACTTTTCTGAGGAGGAAATCAAAGCAGCAATAGAGGCGTGTGATAGCTCTAAAAGCCCAGGGCCCAACAGATTTAATTTTGCCTTTTTGAAGGATTTTTGGGGGAACTAAAAGGTGATTTTTTTAAGATATTTGAGGAGTTCCACGAGCATGGGAAGTTTGTGAAAGGGCTAAATCCCTCATTCATAGTACTGATCCCAAAGAAAGAAGAAGCTCTGTGCCTTTCAGATTTTAGACCAATCTCTAATTGGTAGTATCTATAAAGTGGTGGCAAAGGTACTTTCGTTGAGATTGTGTAAAGTCCTCGACTCCATCATATCCGAGCAACAAAGTGTGTTCATCGGCGGAAGGCAAATTTTAGATAGTGTGATGGTGCTTAATGAGGTTATTGAGGAGGCTAAGACAAAAAAAAAAAAGAAAAAGAAAAACAATGCCTATTATACAAGACTAGTATTTTGCCAACCCGTGCGTTGCACGGAAGCCATTAATATTGCTATATGTTGGGATAATTTTAGTTTTGATTATTATGTCAAAACACCTTGTAATAGGACAATCTAAGTTGTATAGAAAGCTTGGGTTTCTAGACTTTTTTATTTTACAGGTAACAAGTTGAGGGGGAACTTATCAAAATAAGACGAGACTGATGATTTTGGTTGAATCGAGAATTTGTGCGTCGTGAGATGTTGTGTGCGAATCGATCTGCTTCCGGCATCTGCCGTCGACTTTCTTTGTCTGGCCTGAATCCACCGAAGCCGCAGGTAATCGTCTGATCTGCCGTCTTGAAACAGATATGATATCTTGATTTTGATATCGTCTGTGATCCGACTTGCAGATAGCCGAAAGCGATCGATGAAATCGAAAACCGTAAAACAAAGAGGAAATAAATCGATCCGTTAGACAGACACACAAAAAGCTGGCCAATGAGAAGATAACAACACATATATGAATGTGACATAAAGCTGCAGGCAACAATGTAAAAGGACAAAGAAAAGCTGGAAGATTATTAGTATGAATTTGAATTTACTTTCAAACGGTAATATTCAAATTCATACTATAAATACATTGCACTATCTTCAAAAGAAAATAATGGAGGATGGTGCAAAGTGAAGATTAAAGTCAAATATTCAAGCATCTCCATTCAAGAACACAGAGCAATATATATCCAAATTTACCCAAAAGTGTTCATCACTATATCTAAGCAAAAATGTCATATCATAAGCTTAGAGAGATTTTTCCAACCTTAGCTTAAAGGCTAAAACAATGTAAGGAAAAATCTCACCTAGTTGGAAATAACACCAAACACAAACCCTTTCTTGAGAGAGAATTAGTGGTTAAGTAAGGTAGTTAATAGGCAATCCTGTGAGGGAGATAAGTCCCGAGAGAGTGAGAACTCATTAAACATCTATAGGCGATCCCGTGAGGGAGATAAGTCCCGTTAAGTGAGAGCTCCATAAATATCTGTTGGTTTAGTTGGTGCCCCATGAAGGGAAGAGTGGATGTAGGAGTTGGACTCCGAACCACTATAAAAATACGTGTGTTCTTATTTGCTTTCATATTAACTGTCATACATACTTTAGCAAATCTGCATAACACACATTCGCAAAAAAAAAAAAATTAAAGTCACCTCCCATTGAGATTTTTCGAGTTTTAACTCGGTATTTTTCGGGACCAACACTATATTTTATTGATTTATTATTGTTTATTTCATGTATCACTGATAAGTAGGAAATTATGCATGTTTTTAATAGATTATAGTGCAATTTATTGAACTCGTTTGTATTAAAATAGCATGATTAATTACTTATGTGTTTTTTGATGATATTATTCCACGCTTGATCTATTCTTTTGTATTTTTGATGAATTTAAGGTATTTATAGAACTTTTTGATAAAGCTTGAAACGAATCAAATGTGGAGATACAATTAAATGCAAAATAATCGAGTCAAATGCGGAGGAAACATTTGTATAAGAAAAATAAAATTACCATATATATATATATTTGTTTGGAAGATACGCAATATATCATATATGTTATATGTTATATGTTATGTATATCTTATTAATTATGGTGGTGATTTGATTAGATTGGAACATAGATTTTATTTTCTTGGAGGCCAAGCAACACACATATATATAGTTGAAGACTGACGCCAGCTTTGGGAGAAGAATCTTTCGGCAGAGAGGCAGACGCCCACTTTAAGATTTGAGGAGAGAGTCGTGAGTTTTGGGAGTCTTATTTAGTTAGTATCTTCATTTCAATTCCAATTATTTTTGAAATCATATTTTAATGTCTGTTAATTGATTTGAGATGTTTATAATATTTATATTGAGATTATTTATTTCATCTATTTTAACTTTCAACATACTTGGATATTTAATTTGTATTGATCATCTAGGTTAAATAATTCTTGTATGTCTGCTAGTTCATAAATTATAATACGTAATTGTTGCAGATTTATGACAATTGGTAGCAACTAGTAATTTACTAGGGTGATTTAAACCGGGTTCTTTCGAATCGAGCTTGCGTATTCGGGAGTCTGTTTGTCCTTTATCCGAGTGTTTAATGCTTTTGACTGGATTAAATTTAGATCGTATCTAGACTATTCAGTTAAAAAAATCATTGGAGAGCTTGTTTCAATTGAGTATAATTAAGGGATAAAACCGGTAGCCAGAGCTTGTTGACTACTGAGGGGCATTAATCCTAAAGTTAAATAGAGTAAATGTCACGGTCAGTTAACAACATTAAAGTCGAGGGATGAATGAATTGTGAATTGGAATGCCTTTTTATTTATTGAATTTCCTAATTAGATTTATTGTTAATTTCGTAATGATTTATTTCTTTACGGTTTAGTTATAAAATTCTAATCCATACCCCCCATTTTTTCGTGTTGATGTTTGCCTTCATAAATTCATACGATTAGCATAATAATTATTCTACGTTCCCTGTGGATCGACCCCTTACTTGCCACTACTACGAGTTAGTAGGGTAGAATAGGATATTTATTTTTGTCGCATCTCGACAGTGCGGTCAATCACTTCAAGTAATATATTATAATTAATCTTTTACATATTAGTTGGTAATCTGATCATGAAAAATATGTATTTTTTATACTAAAATATATATTAGTTAAAATAAATTTTAATAATTATTGCGATTTTAAAAAATTCAACTACAGGATATCTAAAAAATTAGAGTCTCCATATACCACTTCACAATTTGAATTTGATTATTGAAATGACATTTGATTCTCATTCTATAACTCTTAATTTAAATAAATAGATAAAATATATAAAACATAAATTAAAAAGCATACATATGGCAGTAATTATATTTTAAAAAATAAAAAATAAAACAACAACAACCAAATTTTAAATAATAACATTCACTCTTTCAAATAAAAAACAATGTAGATAACAAAAAAAAAATAATTATAAATATAATTACAACAATCTAAACATTTCAGAAAACTTCTTGAAATACAACATTTTTTGTTGTATTATGTTCAAGACTATCATTATTACATAACATAATCCTCAAACCACGTCGATTGGTAACTCTTAAAACTGTGACATAAAGTTGACCATGGTTAAACACCAACTTCTTAAGAAAAACGTCCGACATGGGAAAAAGATTGTCCTTGAGTTTTATTTATTGACATAGCATACGAAACAATTAATGGAAATTATATGCGTGTAAACTTGAAAGATAACCTAGTATCAGAAGGAGTAAGTGACAATCTATGTATCAATGCTAGTTCACCAGCGCTGCTACCAGTAAGAACTTTAACTTCGATTACTCTATCACTCAACCTAGTGATCACCAGCCTACACACATAGAAATAAAAATTACAAAATTAATCTTATAAGAAATGGTAAATATTACTAAATAATAAATTAATAAAAAATTATTTGGTCCAATTACATAATTCCCTTGAATGATCTATATTTCTCAACAACATAATAGGCGTTCCAACTTTGAGATTAAGATCATGGTCGGGCACATCGAAAATTTTCAAAATTGTTGAGGAACTCAGGTGTATGAACATTAGCTTGAGAATCAAAATTGGAATCAGACCTGCAAAGACTATCGGAACTGAGATATTTTTTAGACTCCTTTTGATTTAATCGAACTATGTAATCATTAATAGATTTAACAGCATCAAGTGTCAGGGCAAGGATAGCTCTGTCCTGTAAAAATTCGTGATCGTACATCCTCGTTTTGAAATCAAGATAAATACAATCAATTATAAAAATAATTGGATCATCACCACATTCCAACAGAATATCATCTGGGATGATAATATCTGAACCATAATCAGTTCTTGTCTCTATATTTCCATCACCAACTGATTCAATCCATTCCGAAAATAATTTCATTTTGTTCATCCCTTGAACTGAGTCGAACTACATCAACCTCATGTTTCTTGTCAACTTCAAAACAGTGATGCATTCCACAAATCAGATGAATTGATAGTGGAATGTACAATATCTTGTCTTCTTCCTTTTTTGAATGACTGGCAATATCTGTCGAAAATCTCCCAAAAAAACAATTGTCTTTCCACCAAATGGTATTTCAGAGCGTGATGGATCGGGCAGCTGCATGATATCTTTCAATGATGTATTTAATGCCTCGGTACAATGTATGTGAATCATTGGAGCTTCATCCCATATTATGAGCTTGCACTTAATCAAATGTTCAGCGAGTTGACTACATTGGTTAATGTTACAAGTAGAATCCTCCAGACAATTAATTGGAATGAAAAACCTAGAATGCGATGTACGTCCACTAGGAAGTAAAAGTGATGCTATGTCACTGGATGCTACATTCAATACTATGTCACCCTCAGATCGCAATCCAACATATAGTGTCCTCCATAAAAAAGTTTTCCCAGTACCTCGATAGCCATAAACAAAAAACATTCCACTTAAACATGACGATGTCGATCTAATAATTTTATAAAAAAACAACATGCTGCTCTTCATTATACTCCATCATTAGTTCAGCTCTATTATACGATAACTCAGTCAAAATCATCCTATTACGGGATGTTATACTGTTATTAGCAACTGCCATATGAATCCCATCAAAATCGTGGAAACTCTTACCAAGAGAACGCAACATATTATCTATTTTCAAAAGACAACAGTTCTTGATCTCATCGTCCGACAATATTCTAAACTCTACTAACATAAGATGAATAAAAAAAATTTATTAAAAAACCATATATTAAGTAATAAATGATTATTTTTAAATTTTAAATAAAAAAATTACAAATAATATATATGTAACATGACAATATATACACCAATAATATAAAGACAATAATATAATTATGATTTATTATATAAAATGCCTAAATAAGTAAAAAAATGAAATTAGCTTTGGTGCGGAAGAATAATGAAACTGAGTGAAAAATAATAAGGTTGAGGGAATTTATTTTAAAGAATTTATAATATAAAAAATTTAAAAAAAACTTGGACAACACATTATTTTTCTTCTCTTGTACAAAATATATCATAAAGATATTTCCAACACTTATCACATATCTCAAACGGATTATTTAAAGATTCGGAATTGAGAAGAATAACAAAAAGAGACCTCATTTAAGATGTAGAGGCCCAAACGCTAGCATTTTTAATTTCATCAACATATTATCAATCATCATCCAACAACCCCTAGCAAAGCGCGCATCACAAAATTTTGGATAAAGTGTTCCTCTAAATTTTTTTATATCATCAAAACACTTAGGTCCGTAACAACGTTCAACAGAATCCTCAAATAATGTGCCTCACTAGTACCAAGTGGTACATAAGAAATACGACAAATAGCAAATCCCCTATGTCTGGGTTTCCACGTCCTTGTTTTTCTTTTAGAAACAAAAAATTGAGAAATTTGAGAGTATGTAAACTTTGCAGCTTTATCAGAATGTTTGTTCAAATCAAACCAAGCTAAAAACATGCTAGTTTTCACACTCGGTCTGTTCAAAATAGAATGTAATGAATCAGTGTCCCTAAACACAACATTTTATTTTTCTGAGAGATGAAAAGCCAAACGTTCATCTATGAAATCACCCCAAAGGGAAACCTTCAACCGAGACCCCTTGTATTATATATATATATATATATATATATATATATATATAAAGTAAAACGTAAATAACAAAAAACATAACATCATAAATTAATAGACATACACAACAATAAATACTTACATACTCTTCTCTATGGTCAAATCTAACAATTTTGTAGTTCTTGTCCCAACTTGTCTATCAACAATATCACCAACATAATAGACTCTGCCTATTACATCTACATAATGAGAACATCAAATTAAATGTTTAAAATAATATTAAAAAAATTAAGTAATTATATATTTTAAAAAGAATAGATGGTACATAAACACATTTAAAAATATTCATAGTATATCAAGTTATCAATAAGAAGATTCTCATAAATTTCATTATCAATTGTTAACAGTGAGAAGTCCCTAAAAAGATACACGTTGTAGGGAAAATCTTCATCAGCTGCTTGAACCATTCGAGTATTAGAAATGAACTGGATCTTAAATTTATTAATGGTGGTCTTAAAGGAAGACTTGTCAGCAGTGACAATGAAATTCCTAACAGTGTACAATCCGTCTTCCACAATATTATCCTTAAATTTATCAAAATGATATGGCTTGATGGTAGCATGAATCCTATCACCCTAAACATAAAAAAAAAAAATTAATATACTAAAAGATTAAAAATATAATGTGTATATAAATAGATTACAATATACATATTAAAAGAATAAAGATTGTTTATAAAAGAAACCTCCGAATCATGGAATACACATTCCAGATTTCTTAAAGGATTATTAGCACCATAAGCAGGAGCATGATAAACACGAACACAACGTAATTTTAACAACCACGTAGTTTTTGAAGCATTAACATGTTTAATCAACGATAACACCAAGAAAAAGTGAAGACGTATTTATACATGTTCGAATAACGAAGTTCAATAAAACCGCAATTAAAAACAACTTGAAGAATTAGATTGTAAGGAAATTAAGTCAATTGCAAACAAATAGTGCACAAAGTGATCACCAAAGTGCTTGGAAAAAATGAAGAATATAGATTTAAAAATTTTAAATATTTAATATAAATTGTGAAATTAAAATATAAAAATACATATATTTATAGATAGCTAATACTCACACCACATTTAGAAAGTGAATAAATTTAGCCAAAAAATTAAATATCACAAAATAAACTTATAAAATAAAAATAATTAGACATTTGGATATATATATATATATATATATATATATATATATATATATATATAACAATTCCTTTATCCTCTATAAATAATGTTCAACATTTAAATTATAGAAACTCTATTCGATTATTTATTGAGTTTAGTATAAAAACAAATCATCTCACCGATAATAATCAAATTTGTTACTTTAACTAATTTTAAAAAACAAAGACATATTCAGTAAATTCCCAAATATATATATTACATTTATAAAATATATTAACTGATCAATAATTATTTTTAGCTCCTTTTGTAATGATCTAAGTTAAAAAAATCATACTTTAATAATCTAGTTCTTATTTGAAATGTGTTTATAGGATTTTGGAATGTGTTTAGTGACACTCTAAATATATATAATTGTATGTACATACAATTTCATAACTCATTAATGGTCAATATTACTAAATTAAAAGAATACTTACCTTTACAAATAATAACTATTTATAATTATGTAATTACGTAATTCATATAAAGTGAGAGTTTATTGTATAAGAACTAATTCTATAAAAACAATTAACGAATCGAATTTCTACTAACAAAAAATTATTACTAACAAAAAATTATTACTAATTACATTTATGCAAAAAGAAAAAAAAAACTTTTTAAAAATGACCAAAAATATAATATTACATAATACATGGTTTAGTCAAAATTACCAAAATGAGAGATTATATATTAAATAGTACAAATTATCAAAATAAAAAATGCACAATAATTAATTGGTCATAATAACTCAAATCAAAGAATAACGTAAAATTTGCAATAAGTGATTAACATAATTGATGTGTTATATAACAATTTATTGATTGGTCATAATAACTAAAAATTACCAGAATTGGTACCTTCAATTTTGTCCACGATTAAAGCACAACAATTGAAATTAGTCTATAATACAACATTAACAAATGAAATTAATGTCGACTTTAAACGGATGGAATTAATAACACAACATTGATCGCATAATAACATAATTATGGAATTATTTAATTCATATAATTCATATAAGAGTACTACTTCGGTTAAAAAATTTGTAAAAGCACTATATGTATATATAGTTCTCAATTAATAGATTCCCCGAAACCATATCAGCATTTTTAAATCATAAAAATTAAATAAATATGATAGATCTTTTTTAACATATTTTTAATGAGTAATAATAATAATTATCCTGTACCATGTAAATTAATAGATAATTTTACCATGTTTTTATCTTCTGAAGTTCGAAAAAATTTAACCACAATATATAATATAAAATTAAACTTGGAAAAATTGAATGTTGAAAGCATAAATCATTAACAGTATATACATAATAATATATCGTTGTACCATGTAAATTAATACATCAATTTACCATATTTTTATATTTAATTATACCATGCAAATTAATAGATCGTTAAACTTGAAAAAAAATCAAATATACAATTTTACCAACATCGTTTATACTGCAGAATCATCACTATAAAATAAAAATTAAAAAATTATTTTGTTGGTGTTGGTTTAATCAATCGATCGAAAATTTGAATACATTATATACATTATCTGTGATTCTATATACAATTGATGTGTTCTTGAAATGAAGAAAAGCGATAGACTGGAGAATATATCTAAGTGTAGGCGATCAATGGAAAAGGACGTGACAAAAATCCAGGATAAACAACATTTGTGATACAAAAATTATGTATACAAAGATCATATGTGGAAAAAATAAAAACATAAAACACAACACCATTTTAACAAATAAATCATACGAATCTATCTATCTACATTGTGAATATAAAGAATATCTCTGTAGCTATTCCAACTAAGTGCAACCGAAGCAACGAGACGATGAAATAGTGGATTGTAAGTGGGGTATTTATAGAGTTTGAAGGCTATAACATAATTAAATGTAATTTAAGGTGATTGTCATAAATTGTGGTGTGAAATTTATGTTAATCATTTCAACGGCTCAGATCAAACAAATGAATAGATCGACGACCCACAAAGTTTCCTACCAAAAATCAAAATGAAAAAAAAAATGGTAACAAAATAAAAAGGAGTGATTGATGGAAAATAATAGACGATCAAGATTAATCCACCAAAACCGATCAACGGCCAGAAATGAATGGCGCCAAAAATGTATAAGGAAAGGGAGCTCCTATTATATATTTATGATTGACTTTGCAAAGGCCTACGACTCTGTTGATTGGGGGTATCTGAGACTGATAATGGATAGATTCGGATTTTCGAGCAAGTGGATCAAGTGGATTGTGGAGTGTGTTTTGTCGGCATGCATCTGTTCTTATTAATGGGAGTCCGACGGAAGAATTCCACCTGGGTAGAGGACTTAGGCAAGGGGACCCACTTTCCCCTTCATATTCCTTATTGCAGCAGAAGAGTTGAGTTTGATGCTCAACAAAGCCCTCGATAGAGGCCTCTATAATCTGGTGCTAGCGGGCATAGATAACATTCGTATTTCACACCTCTAGTTTGCGGACGATACTATTTTCATTGGCAAAGCTTCGAGGAGAATGTCGTATTCTTGAAAAACTTCATCATCGATTGGGAGATGGTATCTGGGCTTAAAGTTAATCGAGACAAATGCAGCGTGATTGGGCTTGTTGGGAGATGAATTTAATAAAGATATATGATTTTGATTAGATCCCAAAACCCCTGAGTATGACATGTTCAGAATGATCTTGATAGTTGAGTCAGGATTTCAGTTTTAGAATATTGAATGTTATCTGCTTCGTATAGTCGTTTATAGTTCAATAGGTTACAAGACTTGTAAAATCGAGATCTCAAGACTTCGGGATCTTGAGTGAATCAAGAAACACGAAGATTCGATTGTCTTTCGAGAAGAAAGACTCAAGAGACTCTGAAGACGCAAGATTCAAGAATCTTTATCTTTCAAGATGTATTTGAATGCTCGATATGAACCTTAATGTTCCGAGGCATCATTGGATATATCTATCCGAAGGATGCAATCCCGAAAGATCGCGATTCCTTAGATAAAAGATATTTGCCAAGACATTCAAATGTAGACAAAAGGAACTAAGTCGAAGTGTTGTTAATATCAAACTTCGAGTTTGTAACCAAAAAGAGCCGCTGAAGATGTCTACCTTTAACCGGAGAAAAAAAAGTCAAAAAGAAAAGACGACCTTTGCACCATATCGACAATCGACAAAAGGATGTGTCTCTCGTAAAAGATGTCGGATGTACAAAAAGTTCCGGAAAGATCGGCTACATGAAAGGCTATTGCCTAAAAAACGTGTTAAGTTTCAAACCCTAAATATAGCCAAGTTTCTCACACACCATAAGAGGGAACTCAAAATAGTTTTCAAGAGTGACCTTGGTGTTTGCCTATAAATCCGGTGACCCTCTACATTGTAAGGTTACATTTTATACTCAAGAGCTCATACTTATTATTGCAAAAGTTAAAGCACTCAAAAAAACTTAGAATTTCCCAAGTCCTCTATATTGAAGAGAGCTCATTATACTAAGCCTAGCTTGATAAGATTTATCCAAAAAGTCGAGATATCCTAACCCTTTGCATTGTGCTTTATTGTAAAGGATATCTCATCCTAGTTGAAAACCAACAGAAACCCCAAACCCTTGAGAAGGTAGTTGGAGTGTGTTTGTTGGTGAGAAAGAGTTGTAAAGAGTTAGTAAACTACGCGGAGTAGTCGAATAGCTCTAGAGGAGAAGTTAGTAAAATCATCCTAAAGCTTGTTTGTGTTTGAGTAAACTACGGAGGTAGTCGAAAAGCTCAAGGTATGATTAAGTAAACTACGTGGAGTAGTCGAAAAACTTAGGGCGAGTTGAGTAAATAAACTACGCGAGGTAACTCTTGAATTTCTCGAGGATCGCAGAGAGAGTGGATGTAGGAGCTTGAGTCTCTGAACCACTATAATTGTTGTGTTCTTTATTTTTCCTTATCCGTGCTTAACTGCATTTGACTTGATTTTTGAAAGCTTTTCAATTTATTCGGTTGGAATCAATCCAATCACACTTAATCATTATTTCATAAAGGGAAGGTTTTCAATAAGCTTAAAACGAAAGTATAAACTAAGGGCAAATTCCGCATTTAATAAGATGAATAAAAAAAATTTTACCAAAAACCATACATTAAGGTAATAAATGATTATTTTTTAAATTTTAAAAAAAAATCTTCGATTATCTACCCAACAAATAAAAAAGTTTTAAAAACACCTAACATATGTAAGACTCATTTGCACCGGACCAACATATACATCCAGATAATATAAAAGTTTTATTTTCAAAAATATAATTATGATTTATTTGTAAACTTTTTATTTTTTCAAGAGATCGCCTTCTAAAAACTATGTTCTCAAAAGGAGAACTATGATCTATGGAAATCGAGAAATTAGCTCATCTCATTCCAAACATGAGAATTCCAATTTCTTGTAAATGAATCCCAGAGGAAATGTAAGATGAGAGAATTGATCCTAGAATTTATTTTAAAAAAATGACCAATAATCTAGGAAAAATTTAAAAAAGACTACATTGCAAAAAACACACTATACAATCATTGATGATGGTGTTATGGGAATGATCTCTCACTATAATATATCTAAAAGAGATTTGGGATACATTCCAACACTTAAGGCACATATCATATAAAAAAAAACAAACTTTCGGAATTGGAAAGTTTGATAGTTTTGAAAATGGATGATGATGAATCAATAGACAAACCGGAAGTCGATTCACTAGCATCATGAATGTTCTAAATGCACTTGGAAAAAATACCCACGCTAGAAGTTGCATTGAAAATTCTTAGAATTTTCAAGAAATGGGATATTCATGCAATTGAAAACACCAAGAATATTAACTCAATGCCTTACCAACAAGTCTTCTCTCGAAATGAAGGCCTATGAATTTGTAATTGATAAGAAATCCAAAAAGGCCGATAAAAAAGATGATTCTTCATCGAAAAGAATTTTTAAAAGCCAAAGATAAAACATGTAAAACTATCAAAAAATCATGAGCGTGAGGAAAAGCTCCAAGGAGGTTTGATAGACTTAATAGTAGATTTGGAAAATACAAAAACTATTACAGAACCAATGTATCAGGACGGATCAAGTACCGAGAAGAAGAAGGACACGAAAATTAAGAATCTTCATCCAAGAGGAAAGACTCCAAGTTCAAAGAAGAAAAATGATCGGGATGATGATACCAACAGATGCTATAATTGCCAAAAGAAAGGTCACTTCCAAAGATGATTGTCCAAATTTGAGTGCTTTTAGAGAAGAGAAAAAGCTAAAAGAGACCGTAAGTTCTCTAGCAAAAAGGCCATGGTTGCGGAAAAGAACACTCGAGGAGGGATCTAGCTCTTGGATGAGATATTCTCGACAAAGGAAAGTGATGACATCCGTCTGATGGCCATTGAGGAGGTAAATTCTTCTTTCTCTGTTGTTGCTCCTAACTACTAGCACAAGAGTTTTCAAGTTCCAAAAACATCATTTTTTTGACTTGATGGATTCTTTTGAGAATCGATGAAGGACTATCTTTGTTTTTTTGCAAATCGCTAAATAGAAATAGAAGCGTAATAAAAACCGAAAATCTAAAATGGAAAGACTCTAGCAATATTGAAATCACTTCTCAATTAATGGGAGCTCTTGATGAACTGGATGTTACGAAAGTACAACTGAAAAAAGAAAGTTGATAATGTCCCTAATCTAGAGAAATCCATAGCTAATCGGAATCGAAGTTCAATGACCTCTCTCGAGAAGCATAAAACTTATATATATAGGATAGTGTACAAAAAGAAGTTAACTCTATTGAATAATGCATCTAATGTAATAGATGAAATTGAGAGTTACCAGAGATCTGTGACTATAAAATATATATACATTCCAGGGGGAACCTCACAAGGTCATCTAAATGTTTGCATCAAAGCAAGAAGACTATCTTTGTAAAACCCAAAGGCACCTACACTTCAAATCAAAATGCCCAAGGTTGTAGACAAGGAAAAAGGACCTATGGTCATAAATTGATCGTTAGAAAGCCCAAACCTCGGTGAAGGCTAGAAAACAACAATTGGAAAGTTTCGAGCAAGTACTTCAAAGCCTCGGGCTAAAAAGTGCAAACCCGAAAGGCTCCACATGAACCATCGAAATCCTCGATGAGAAACACTCATTTCTCAATAAGAGACCAAGTCCTCAAAGATGTCTAAAGACCAATTTCATCAAACATAAACAACCCCACTTGCCTTTAGAGGTTATCCAAACCCGAATCAACAAAGATTTAGACCGCAAAACAAAAGCCAAAGCAAATAAAATGAAGGCAACCAAAGAAGAATTCAAAGGCACGTGTTCATGATAAAGCTAGCACACATATCTATTAAGGCAAAATGTATATGTTGATGTTTATGGAAGACAAATTAGCCATCTAAAGTGATTAGAGTTGTCGAATTTGGATTCCGAAAGGTACATCTAACCTTGTATACCCTACACAAAAACCTAAGAATTGATCTGTTTTTTTTCATAAGTATGAAAGATCACATGGCAATCGATGAAGCGAGACGAAAAAGCTCCTCGATGTATGGTATCTTGATGGATGCTCAAGACATATGATGATTCAAGAAGATGCTCAAATAACTATGTTGAACAAAAGGCCCACATATCACTTTTGGAGATAACTCCAAGGAAAATCAAGGATATGGAACTTTGGAAATCGACTCCCAGTTCATATCCATGGTGTTTCATATGTATCCGGATTGAAGCATAACTTGCTTTCAATTAGCCAATTACGTGATAAGGGTTTCAATGTTGAGTTCTCTAAGAACTTATGTTTTGTGAAAGATGATACATCACGTAAAAGTATTCTTGAATGGTACAAGAAAAGGGAATGTGTATCTTCTTTGATTGGAGTTCAACTTCTAAAGATACATGTTTAGTTGCTAAAAGTTCCACAGATACCAAATTTTATGGCATAAAAGAATGAATCACCTAAACTTCAAAACCCCGAACAAGCTTGCAAGATTAGCTCTTGTGAGGGTTGCCTTAATGAAGTGTTCATGAAGGAACACATTTGTGATCTGCGCGAAAAGGAAAACAAGTTAAAGCATCATTTAAAAGCAAAGTTGAAAAAAGAATATTGATTCTTCGCATATGGATCTCTTTGGTCCTATAACACTGTGAGCACTAATGGCGGAAATACACATTGGTAGTAATGACTAAAGATATATACTTGGGTCATATTCTTATCGAAAAAGAATCATGGATAAAGTCGCCAGATTCTTGAAAAGGCTCGATATTGAGAAAAAAATCTGAGTGTGGTCAAAATCGAGATCGGAAAGGGAATCGAGTTTATAAATCATATCATATCCGATTATTATGCGAGAGAATGAAATTTCACATGAAACATCACCGCAAAGGACCCTCAACAAATTGGTGTTCTTTGAAAGAAGGAACATGACTAATTTTAATGATTCTTTGAATAAAAGTTTTGGGCTGAAGCATTAACACCGCATGTTTAAGATCCATCTTGACCAAAGAGTAAGGCAAAACACCCTCTCGAGCTTTGGAATGAAAAAGAAGCCTCTTGTTTCTTTCTTTCGTGTGTTTTGGTTGCAATGTTTCAACACAATAATGGTAAAGATCAATTGAAAACATTTGATAGTAAAAGTCGATGAAGGAATATTCTTAGGATATTCTCAAGTCGAAAAAACTTTCGAGTTTACAACCTAAGGACTCTTATTGTGGAGGAAACACCTCATGTTGTTTTTTATGAATCTACTTGTGTTCAAAAAAACAGAACATGATCTTGAAACCGGTAAGAGGATCACCAATTAAAAAATAAAAGATAAATCATCCATTAACATATATATCTATGATTGGATACTCGGACTGTTAAAGAAGTTCAGGATGGAAATCGGGATGGTGAGACCGGGAAAAACCAACACTCCAAAGTTGACCAATCCGAGCAGACACCATTGGACTCGTGTATGTGATGCCAATGAAGATGTGGTCACAAATTAAATTCTCAATTTATCAACCAAAGGGGAACAAATGTCTATGACAATGTTCAATAGAATTTCCCCGAGGTAGATGATTCCCTTTCTCTGTTTTTTTGTTGTTCCCCGAGTTAACCTAACATTTCAAATGTTGAGGATACCATTGAAGGGGGAACATCAAGAAGGAAATGGTTAGATAGTCATCCTACAAGTCGATTGTGGGTGATCTAACCAAGGTGTTAAAACAAGAAGGTTCCATGGTGAGAGTGCACTATTCTCGCTGCTTCCTATCGGAAAAGAACCTCTTTGGTGAAGCTCTACAAGATTCTCATTACCGCTATGCAAGATGAGCTTGAATCAATTCTCAAGGAATGAAGTATGGGAGCTAGTAGATAGACCCGGAAAGGCACAATGTCATTGGAACCAAGTGGGTTTTCAAGAACAAAAGAGATGAAACAACAACATTGTAAGAAACAAGGCAAGGTTAGTTGCACAAGGTTATTCCCAATTGGATTATGATGAAACCTTTTAAATCGATTGTTTCTTGCATATATAAAGTTCAAAATCAAATGGATGTGAAAAGTGCATTTTTTTGTGCTTAAAGAAGAGTTTTATGTGGAACAACCTCCCCGTTTTTGACCAAGCTTACGACAAGAAGCATCCGAGCATGGTATGATACTCATTCTCGTTTTTGACCATGGTTTTGTCAAAGGAACTTGATAGAACTCTGCTCAAGAGGATGGGAAGATATCTTACTAGTTCGGATATATGTTGATGACATCATTTTTGGATCTCCAAACCATCACCGTTTTCAACAATCGATGAAAGGCAAGTTTGAGATGTCAATGATGGGAGAGATGAATTTCTTTCTAGGTCTTCAAGTGAAACAATCAAAGGAAGGAATATTCATCAACCGTGCAAAGTACACCGTTTTGCTAAATATGGTGTATGACAATGAGATTCCCAGAATACTAACTACAAGATGGATCCTCGATTACGAAGGCACGGTGAGTCATACATTATAGAGAATCATTGGATCATTGCTCTATCTCAAAAATATAACATTTCTTTGTTGGGATATCAAAATAAACTAATCCTAAGACTAAAAGGTAAAAAAGATAAATATCTTAAAGGCACAAATGAATAGGATATTATGGTATCCAAATATATAAACATATATTATGGTTACTATAGGTTGCGAATTATAAACTTGTCAATTTCTATTCCTTATCTTGGTTTTCAAAGAAATGACTCTATAAATAATGTTCTAACATTTAAATTATGGGCTAGAAACTCTATTCGATTCTTTAACAATTAAGGGATTTTAGTAAAAACCAATATTTTGTGACAATAATAGTGCCATTGCTATTTCACAAAATCCGTCTCACACGATATGCAAGCATGTGGATATCGGACATCAAATCATGTTACTTTAAGGATGGAGAAAATTCATATAAAAATCTTGACTAAACCTTTGGCTTAATCAAGATTTCATTCAGTTGAATTGGGGATGTTAGAACCCATAGAATAAAATAATATTCTAATTTGAAAGCTCGGGATAAAATGAAAATATTAATCGAGTCTCGTAAACTCGGAATAAGGTCAAGATTTTTATTATCTCGACATTTTATCAAGGTCGATTTGATCTAGAGGGAAATTAGTCAAAAAATGACTCATACTTTATTGCTTAATAAAATTCTTCATTTGAAATACAAAACACCGAGGAATGTTTTTAGGATTTTTAAATTCGAAGAAGGTCAATTTTTAATGCTCACTACATTAATGACCAATGAGGATGTTTTAATTTTTCGTATGTACATAGATTAATCTCAACCGTCACCTAACCAACATTCCCCACAATCTCGGTATATAAACCCCAATAAGTCATTCAAGCCAAAATTTTATCAAACCCTTCGTTCCCAAATCCTCTGCAAAAAAAAATCCTTTGCCGAGAAATTCCCAAAACCCTAAATTCAATAACTTCAATCAATCTCAAAAATGGCTCCAACCCCCGTTTGAGAATTAACAAGTAATTCATATAAAGTCAAAGAAGAGTTTGATTGTATAAGAACTAATTCTATTTGCGAAAAACAATTCATCTAAAACTTAAAGATAGACGAAGAGGATTATATGCATTCTAAAAACAAAAAAATACATATTTTGAGAGGGATCTAATAGTTCAAAAATTATGATGTTTTTGAGCTAATTACATTCCCATGTAAAAAGAAAAAAACTTTAGGATTGCCGAAAATTTGAGGCCAAGAGGCAAAAAGTCATAATGGATATTGTGAGCAAGTGCATCACATGGTTTTGAGTCAAGACTCAATTACCTCAAAATTCAACCGGGCTGAAATTTTTGATTATGAGTGATTTTTAAAAGGTTGATGGGGCAAATAAAAGGCAAAATCCAAAAAAATTGCTTACATTTTGGAGATGTAATATCTTCGTCATTCCCTAAGTCCAAAATTCTCTTTTAAACCCATTGCAAAGAATAACGAAAAAAAGGTTGAATCAATTTGCAAAAAGAGATTCAACAAACCCGGGAAGGTTTTGTTGGAAGCAAAATGGAGCAATGTTGATTGAACCTTGGTCATAATTGGTGGTTCTCAACTAAAAATTCAACCCGAGGGCCAAACCGCCAGAGTTCGCCATTCAAGTTTTGGCTCAGTTATCTCCAAACAAGACCAAACAATTGAAAGACATCTCTAAGTTCTTTCTCGGGGATTTTCAAATACAACATTCCTCTTGAACAAATGAAACTAATCGTAAACCAAACTGAGAAGTTAAGCGGATGGAATTAATAACACAACATAGAGGTCACAGACTAATAACATAATTATGGAATTATTTAATTCATATAATTCATATAAGAAGGGGCCCGGAACTTCGGTTAAATTTTTTGAAAAGCACTATGTGTATATATAGTTCTCAATTAATAGATTCCCCGAAACCATATCAGCATTTTAAATCATAAAAAAGCTAAATAAAAACTATGATAGATCTTTTTAAAGATATTTTTAATGAGACAATAATAATAATTATCCTGTACCATGGTAAATTAATAGATAATTTTTGAGACCTGCTCGAGTTTTTATCTTCTGAAGTTCGAAAAAATTAAGATTCACAATTGATATGGAGAAACTATAAAATTAAACAAGAAAAGATGGAAAGTCTTAATGTTGAAAGCATCCAAAACACTCATTAACATGGAAGATAAAATTTGATAAATAATAATAATCGAAGATCGTTGTGAACATGTAAGGAATTAATGATAAAATCATCAATTTAAGCTCAATGCTTTTGACCAAGATTATGTTCCATGCAAATTTTCCGTAAACCATCGTTAAACTTGAAAAAAAAGTTCATATATCAATTTTACACAAAGACTCTCCGGACATTCCAAGTTATTACTGCAGGGAAAAGGAAGTCAAGATCACTATTTGGAGAAGAAGGCTCGTAAAAGAAAAATGTAAAAAAATATTTTGTTGGTGTTCGCCGTAGAAAAGTTTATCTACACTTTGCTTGATATTGCAAGAGAGAAACTAGAAAAAGGTTGAATACATTATATACAAGAGGAAATCTTGGGTGTTGTTCAACCCGAAGCAAGCGTCTTGAAATACAATCCATGAAAGTCGATTCGATGATGATGAAAACGTTCAACCTCGAAAAAGTCTTCAACACGAAAATGCGATAGCGTCTGTGGATCGAAAAGAAGATATCTAAGAGTGAATTCGCGAAGTTTAATGAAAAAAGGAGCATCAAAAGCACTTGACAAAATCCAGGCCTATCAAACTCAACATATGTGGGAAGAAGTTAAAAAACCTTTTGTTCAATTATGATGTTCTCGAGGGAATGGAAAATAAAATGAAGCTTTCATTGAATATCTTCTCATCTTCTATCCAAAGTATCTATCACCATTAACTTGAAGGAGATGTACAATAAATCCATATTCCTATCCACCTCCAAGACTTGGTAATGGCTTAGTGAATGAGATCCATTACTCAAGAAATTGCATTGTGGGTTTAACAGAAACAATATCATCAAAGAAAATGAGTCAAGAAGAGATTTTTGGAATGTTCGAACTGGAGGTGCCCGGGCCAATGAAGTTGAGAATGAAGCAAATTCAAGACCGAAGATCAAGACTCGAAGATTCTCGTAATCTTTAAATTTTTGTCTTTTTGATTTTGTTGATAAACTCATTGTAATCAGAATGGGATACCAATCATCAATGAAGATTTATCATTATGCTCAAAAGATAATATCTCATTATCTTATTTACATGTCTTTTATTTTGATATGCCCGAATGAATGTCTCGAACCGATTGTATGATTGATAAAGGAGAAATTGTCCAATATGGGGGAAATTGTTTAAGTATTTAGTAATGAACTACTTAAAGAGATTCATTCTTGAAGAAATTGTTATATGATTTAAATTGATTGGGAGACTCTCTCAATTTGTTGAGAGTTTTCTACCATTTAAAATTGTTGGGAGAAACCATCTTGTAATAGGATAAATCAAAAAAATATGTTTGTAACAAAATAGGTTTTGCATCATCAAAAAGGGAAATTGTTGGGAGATGAATTTAATAAAGATATATGATTTTGATTAGATCCCAAAACCCCGATATGACATGTTCGTAATGATCTTGATAGTTGAATCATGATTCACCAGAATATTCGAATGTTATCTGCGAATGTATAGTCGTGCGAGACATAGTTCGAATATGTTCAAACTTCGATAAAATCGAGATAAAGACTCAAGAGATCTTGAAATATATAATTGATGTATCAAAGAGACTCGAAGACCTCAAGACTCGTAAGACCACAAGACTCAAGAGACTCAAGACGCAAGATCAAGATCAAGAATATGCAAGGGCACAAGAATTATCGATGACTCAAGAAGGTGTCTAATGCTCAAGATGAACCCAATGTTCCGAGGATTATATCTATCCAAGGATGGATCAAGATGGATTCCTTAGATAAAAAGATATTTGCCAAGACATTTTGCGCATAAAAGGAACTAAGTCGAAGTGTTGTTATTATATCAAACTCGAGTTTGTAACCAAAAAGAGCCGCTTGAAGATGTCTACCTTTAATAGGAGACAAAAGTCAAAAAGAAAAGACGACATCAGCACTATACCGACCAATCGACTGAGACATGTCTCTCGTAAAAGATGTCGATGTACAAAAGTTCCGCATCGCAAAAAGTGAAGACCGGCTACATGAAAGGCTATTGCCTAAAAAACGTGTTAGGGAGTTTCAAACCCTAAATATAGCGGTTTCTCACACACACCATAAAGAGGGAACTCACGGACTTTCTCCAACAGATAGTTTTCAAGAGTGACCTTGGTGTTTGCCTATAAATACTTTGGTGACCCTCTACATTGTAAGGTTACGAGAAATTTATACCAACTCAAGAGCTCATACTTATTCTTGCAAAAGTTAAAGCACTCGAAAAACTTAGAATTTCCCAAGTGCTTCTATATTGAAGAGGGCTCATTATACTAAGCCTAGCTTGATAAGATTTATCCAAAGCTTAGTCGAGATATCTTAACCCTTTGCATTGTGCTTTTCTTGTAAAGGATATCTCATCCTAGTTGAAACCAACGAAACCCCAAACCCTTGAGAAGGTAGTTGGAGTGTGTTTGTTGGTGAGAAAGAGTTGTAAAGAGTTAGTAAACTCGCGAGTAGTCAAGAAGTTAGTAAGCTACGAGGGGTAGTCCGAAAGCTTGTTTGTGTTTGAGTAAGTAAACTACGGAGGTAGTCGAAAAGCTCAAAGTCGGGTTGAGTAAGTAAACTACGTGGAGTAGTCGAAAAACTCGAAGTAAGTAAACTACGCGAGGTAGTCAGAAAGCTCTGAAGTTTATAGTGAATTTCTCTGAGGATCAGAGAGAGTGGATGTAGGAGCTTGAGTCTCTGAACCACTATAATTGTTGTGTTCCTTATTGCTTTCCTTATCTGTGCTTAACTGTTGCATTTGACTTGATTTTGAAAGCATACTTTTCACTGATATTCAGTTGGAATCAATCCACTGAAGTTGCATAAGTGAATCACGGCTTAATCACTATTTCATAAAGGGAAGGTTTTCAGCAAAGCTTAAAACGAGTATAAACTAAGGGCCAACCATTCCGGGAAGCTAGAAACAATAGTTACCAAACCGAACTCTCTTCGAGGATTCAGTTAGGTTAGGGTATCCGAAAGAAATCATGGTCTCGCCTCAAGAGACTTTGACTAATGAGCGATCTGTACTTCTCGTAACCTAATCTTCGTGATTATCCGACCCAAGAACGGAAGAAAAAAAGTTTTAAAAACACTGAACACATGTATTCCCCCCCCATACACGTGTAAGACTCGTTTGCACCGGGACCAACAGGGCTGAATGTGAATAACGAGGCTATGCAAGAGTATGCTAATGTTCTAGGTAGTCAAGTGGGGGAGGAGTCATTTAGCTACCTAGGGATCAATGTTGGAAGTGCACACAGAAAGGTTACCGAATGGAACCATGTTATCCAGAAAATCCAGATTCGTGTGAGGAAATGGGAAGGTCAATCTCTCCATCGGGGGGAGACTTACTCTGATTAATGTTGTACTCTCGTCGCTACCGGTCTACCACCTATCTACCTACTATGCTCCTAACAATGCCTTTAGTGAAATTGTGAGTCTTCAAAGATCATTCTTGGGGGGGGTAATGAGAACTTTCAATAAAATTGTGTGGGTTAAACGGGAAAATATTTGTAAATCCAATAGGGCTCTTCTGGGTAAATGGGTGTGGAGATTCTTTATTAATCCGGAGGCTTGTGGGCAAGAGTGATTAGGTCAAGATGGGGTGAGTATGGGGGGATGGACTGTGTTGGAGGGAGAAGAGGGAGAGTTTCAGGATAGTGGGGTGAGATATTGAAAGCGGTAGGAGATGGAGGGGAAAGCTGGTTTTTTTCGGGTTTGGGTAGAGAAATAGGGGACAGGGGAAACACTCTCTTTTGGGAAGATAAATGGGTATGAGATAGGCCGCTAAAACTGATTTTCCCTAGATTATATAGATTGTGTCAAAACAATTCTTTGAGAGTGAGGGAGATGGGAGAGTGGAGAGAGGGAGTTTGGAGGTGGCAGTGGCAATGGAGGAGGGAGTTGTTTGAGAGAGAGGCGCCTATTCTCCACAATTTAATTGTTATGTTGAACAGGTGCACTTTAGCACAGGACAAGGAGGACCTTTGGAAGTGGAGATTCACTCCAGACGGCGTCTTCACCACGAAAGCAGCCTACAACCATCTCATGCAGGAGAACGAGGCAAGCAATGAGGATGAAAGGAAGGTGTTTACCATAATATGGAACAAGTGGGTACCATCCAAGGTGATCATCCACTCTTGGCGCGTATTATGGGAACAAATTCCAACCACCACGAATCTTAGAAGAAGAAATGCACTCCCGCAAGCCTCAAACATCAACTGCCCGTTTTGCAATAACGCATCCGAAACTGTAAGACATGTTCTATTTGAACGCTATTTTGCGTTTCGTATTTGGATTGAATGTATCTATTGGTTTTGGGTTTGTACGGTCCTCACATCCAACCCGAAGATAAGCCTGCTCCACTTTAGTAGACTTATTGGAGGGAATGATGAGAAGACCTTCATGGTAGGACTATGGGAGTGTATTACTTGGACTATATGGAAATCTAGGAATGCCATTATTTTTTGTAATAAGACTTTTGAGATCAAGGAGATAGTGGAAGATATAAAGAGAAGTTTTTTTGGAGCTGGATAAATGCAAGAAGAACATGGAGACACAGGTTATCCTATACCGATTGGAGTAGTAAGCCTAGAGAAATTCTTGGTTAATTTTGTACTCAAATCAGGAACCATTTTTCTGATTTGTGCTACTGTTTTCACTTCTTTGGACATTTTTTGCCCTCTCATTATAAACTCGGGTACTTCTCATGCCCTTTTATCAATGAAATATCTTTTCTAATAAAAAAAAATATTATACACAAAAAAATTAATATTTAAAAAATAAAAAAAATTAAATAGTAATAAATTTTATACATATCCGTGATAATTTTATGCATAACAATATTATTAAAAAAAAAAAAATTCACCATTAACTAAGGTTCACACAAGTTTTTATCATATATTCATCCGCCATATGCGCAAATATATATTCTTCCTCTTTATGAAGAATCATTATGCAATTCTTTCTACAAAAGTGAGATATCTATAGAGTATAGTTCGACCCTTGCCATTTTCCATTTTCTTAAAAGAGATTTTCCAATATCGAGCATTTTTAGAGACGCTCTTATTATATAATGAAATATCTCTGCTTTATGATGAACAAAAATCAGAAATTCATATAATTAGTTGGGAAAAGATTCAATGCATGAAAGTGAGTTTTTTTATTCTTCCTCTGTGGGCCCCACAATTATTTACGAAACAGCCTTCTTGCCAATCCTCCAAAATAAATTTCACATGCCAAGAATCAACTACCTTTTGAAAAGAAATTCCTTTTTTATTTTCTTGATTAGGATAAAAATTCTGTTAATTGTATGAAGTCATTTTTAATATTTCATAATCAAGAAAATTAACTGGTGATACGTTGCTTATTTTTTCTGCTATTGTTCTAACGGTTGTATTAATATACCAGAAAAAATAGACCACAATTTTTTTTATAAGAATATTTTTGATAGTGTCTTACGAGATCAACTAACATGAAATAAAAACAAAAAATGAAACAATTTAATACAAATAAAATAGTGAATAAGTGAGAAACTTGCATTTATTTAAATTCATTTCTCAATCGGCCTAACATTCGATAGTCTCGTACTGGAATTTTAATTTATTTATTTTTCCAATCAAAATCTTTACTAGCTATAATTAACTACCAAGCTTAATTAATGAATTTGTTATGCTGAATCATTAATTAATATGTTTTTTTAGTTTAATTACAAATAAAATATCACTTTTCACTCAATTGCAATATAATTTAAACATTTAAATAATTGCAAATAAATCACAACCTTTAAATATTATTGCAAATTAGGCTTATGTGTGACTATATCGATTGGTCAAGTCAGATCCGGACACAAAAAAATTATTTGTAAGTCTAACTTGCAAAATATTTAAATGTTGTGATTTATTTGTAATTATCTAAAAATTTATATCATATTACAATTGAGTGAAAAATTGTGATTTTATATGTAATTAAACATTTTTTACTACTGTGCGAGGGTCTTGAACATATATATATCATAAACTTTCATGCGAAACTTGTTCATATTATGAAATTGATAACAATACATTTATAAATTAATATCATTATTTTTATAAACTAATACCTATAGCATTTAATGATATGATTTTATAAATTTACAAAAATAATAGTATCAGTTGATAAATGTTATAATATTAATTTATAAATATAATGATATAAATTTAATAATGTGAATAAATTTATTACTCTTTTTCTGGTGGTACTTATTCTATTGTTTTATATTCAATTTGACGTTCATTTTAATTCTTACTACGAATTCGTAGTGTTAACTACTACTTCGAAGACGTACGAAATGGACATATTTTCGTAAAGAAGTAATTTCCTGGCTTAGCTAATTCACAATATAAAAAGGAATATTCTTTATTGGAACATTTTCTCATTCAGGTTAATATTCTCTTCCGTTTTCATTTTAGTATGTAACGATGACAATCCCAAACATCATTTTTTTTGTAAAATATTCAATCTTTTCCTTTCACATTTAGGATGAGGCACACATGAAAACATATCATTGATTATTTTGGTTATATATAGGGTTTGTGATTTCCTGAAGGAAGTACAGTTGGGTGCACAAGTGTACTGTGCAATTGATGCATAATTAATATTAATATTTAATAAAAATAATTAATACTATCTTCGTCTCGAAATAACTTGCACCTCACCTTTATTATCGAGTTTTAGTGAACGAGTTGTTTATTAGTATTTCAAATGATAAAGTGATTTTTAAGGATGAGTATTATAGATCTACCTCTCATCTAGTACATGCATCTTTAAAAATTACTTTATCATTTCAAATTCAAATAAAAAACTCGCTCGCAAAAACACGTAAAAATAATAAACGTGCACGTTATCATGTGACGGAGGCATGGACGGACCCATTCATGGGCCAAGGGGGACTCTGGGCCCCCTGAAATTTTGGAATTTATTTTCGATTATATATACATACACACAAAATAGTTGATATATTTAGCGATAGAAGTGTTGTTATAGCTGCTGAGTTGCTTTCAACTTACTTGAAGTCGTGTGTTTGGGTAGAGTAGAGTGTGGCGCATTTGCCCAATTAAATATTTTTTGTTTAATTTGAGATTTTTATACTAAATATTTTTTGTTTAATTTGAGATTTTTATACGTAGTGAAGCGTTATTATATTATACATTTATTATGTCTATTATTTTATAAAATTATTAATGGGGCCTCTTAAACAAAATATTTTATGTACATAATATTTTATTTTTACAATATTAGTTGGGGTGAGTCTCATGTGCATTCAAGTGTACCGTATATTCATAGTGCATTTTAAAATCATATAATTTGCTACACTGAAAGATGCAACTTATTTATACTGAACCGTGTAATTATTTTTTCATATTAATTATTGCATTGTTCAATGTAAACAAGTTACATCTTTTAGTATAACAAGTTGCATGATTCTAAAATGGACAATGAGTGTTCGGTGCACCTGGATACATACAAGACTTAGTCTATTAGTTGGGCCCCCCTCAACAAAATTCATGCGTCCGTCCCTGGACGGAGGGAGTATTATTTAATAAAAATAAATAATATTTTTTCCTAAATTAATTAATATTACTTAAAAATATATTTGAATTCAACAATATAAATGCTAGAAGTATACTTTTTATTCTTTTTTTAATACACCACCTATAGGCTATAGAGAGTGTCAACCTAGGGACACTAGTTATGTCTTCGTGCTCTTAACTATAATACTAAAATCTCTTAAGTTTATAATAAGGCAAATTTTGGGTTTTTCCACACATGATTTCTTAATTTCAAGTCAAATGTGATGCAGATGTCAAATCACTTTCAAATCGTCACTTTTCACTATATTACACTCTTTCTGCTCAAAATTCAGTCGATTCACCATGTTTTGGCAATTGAGTTATAGATATTTTTTTTTCCAAGCTCGTCAATTTGGTACCCCATGTTGCGGAGTTTGTGTATCACAACCTCATCACTTTGAAATTATGCGTTGAGGCCAATATGAATGCTGATTAAGTATCTTTCCAACCAAATTTCGGGCGATTCCCGATGATTCGAGGGTCGAATCACATACATCATTTTCTTTCTCTTTGAACGAATCAATTGGTATT
This sequence comes from Stenogyne calaminthoides, assembly GCA_037126765.1. Classification (NCBI taxonomy): domain Eukaryota; kingdom Viridiplantae; phylum Streptophyta; class Magnoliopsida; order Lamiales; family Lamiaceae; genus Stenogyne; species Stenogyne calaminthoides. Next base: position 25,644,608 of record JBBCBC010000009.1, on the reverse strand, counting down.
ATCATCGATTGTTAAGAATTATTAGACTCATTAATAATAAAAAATTGATATCTCAAAACATTAAAATATTCAAACTCAATATAATCAATATAGACAAAATAGGATTTAAATTAACCCTAAATCAACACTTAAATTAAATCAATTACAAAAATTATATTAACATACTAAATTGTCCTAAATCAACTATCTACACCATAAACATTAAATAATGAACTCTAAATTATGACATATTCGGGCCGGGTGAACCATTAATCACTTTGGCCGAGTGAATCATGAACCACTCAATTTTGTCTTACCTTCACTAATTACATAATTTAGTTGTAAATTAAATTTTTTTCATGTATGAAAAAAATTTCATACTAGACTTTGTCTTTCTCCATACATTTTTTTTTTTTGAGAATCCTGGAAAAAAGATAATATTGAGAAAATTCATTGATTCCATTACTATCATGATTAAATTGCATTAAAATCAAATTAAGGAAGAAAGAAAATAAGGAAAAAAAAAACTACCTCTCAAAAAAAAAAAACAAAAAAAAAAGCAAAACAATGGAGATAGAGTCATAGACTAATAGGTTTCTCAGTTCTCACACATATTAAAAAAAATATAAAGTTACTAAAAATAGAATATTAAAATTTTACTTTGTTTTCTATTTTTCCCTTACTCTACTAGTTTTTTTAGGACAACTACTATTAATAGTAAGATACAATAAATAGAGGTAAAATATGAACCATTAATAATATTTTTAATATAATAAATATAAAATAAATTTATTTTCATGGGAGAAAGGAGTAAACAGAACTCTAGTCTGAGTAAGAACCTACCAATACCGTTCATATCGAAAATAATTTAAATTTAAATTAAAGAAAAAAAATCTCACAAAAATTAAAGAAATATAGTAAAAACCCTTTATATGAATATTCTATATATATAAAAATAATCTCTTTATAGTAATAAAAAATCACGGTCCCGACTTGAGATCAATTATATTTAAAAATAAACTTTATATTGTAATAAATCATATATTTTCTCGAGATTGAGTCTCATGTACACCCAGGTGTACCGTGTACTCATAGTGCAATTTTGAATCGTGCAACTTGTTATACTGAAAAATTCAACTTGTAAACATGCAACTATTTTTTTATATTAATAGTTGCACGGTTCAGTGTAAATAAGTTGCACTTTTCAGTATAACAAGTTGCACAATTCTAAAATGCATTATGAGTGCATGGTGCACTTAGATGCATACAAGACTTAGCATTTTCTCGTTCTCGTCTTAAGGATTTATGCCTCCATATATATATAAGAATGAATTACATTATTTAAAAAAAAAATACCACTATAATAAATGAGTAGGTCTAGTGTGAAAATTTTCATGTATGAAAACCTATAAAATCGCCCTAAATCATAACTTATTCGGGCCGGGTGAACCATCTACACCCTAAATACTAAATAATGAACCCTAAATCATGACTTATTCGGGCCGGGTGAACCATGAATCCACTCGGGCCGAGTGAATCATGAACCACTCGACTTTGTCTTACCTTCACCATATACAAAATTTGTTTGTAAATAAAAGTTTTTTCATGTATGCAAATTTTCATACTAGATTTTGTCATAATAAATTTAAGATGATCTAAAATATTTATCTATAGTTGATTGTGGAACATCTTAACTTTATGACTTGTCACTACATCCTTCAACTTGTGCATACGTAATAACTCGTCTGATTAGTTTATACATGTATTTCATACTGTCAAAATGCATGTAATCTGTTTTAGTAAAATTCATATTGATTAGTTACATGAATTTCTTAATTGATTTACATACAAATAGTACATGTATTATATTGAATATTAAAAGAAAAAATTCTATATAAATCTCTATTTAGAAATAATCTCCCTATAATAATATTGTTTCCCAGTCCCTACGATACTCTATATGAAGTTTTTACTGTACAACACGTGGCTGAAGACAAAATATCGTCAAAACATGTCAATATAATAAATATAAAGAGTATATCTTCAGTGCACCCAAATGTACCTTGCAATTCAAGCGTATTTTTTGAAACTGTACTTTGTTTTACTGAAACGTTCAATTTGGTTACACTTAAATGTCTACTTTTTTTTTTTACATTGAACAAGTTGAACATTGCAATGTAAACAAATTTCATGTTTTAGTGAAACAAATTGCATATTTTAAAAATGCACTTGAATTGCATGATGCACCTGATGAATACAAGACTTTGCTACATATAAATCATTTTAGAGTATGCCTTGTGACATAAAATTACTTTGGAGATGAAACATGAAAAAACTAACTCTAAGATATACAATCTTTTAAATTAATTCACATTAAGTATATTTATATAAATGAGAATCAAGAACTGGAAGTACGGAGCACATCAAATTATTTGTGACTTCTGTATTTCACTTTGTAGTCAAGTATTTAGATGCATGAATTATTGACCAAGTGTAATACCAAAATTCAATACATATGCATAATTTTTACTTAACGCACCTTTATTACTATTATTTGTAAAAATTAACATTTTGCCAGTAAAATGATGATCCTTACAAATAATAATAATAGTGATGTACGGTGAATATGATGCACGTAATACTTCTAATTAATGACAAGTGTAACCAAAATTCAATCCACAACTTGTATATATCCCGACCGAAGGTAATTCCCTTTCAAGCTCTTCCCCCAAAGAAAATTAATCACGCTGTAATTTTATGATCTCACTCAAATTTTATTCCATTAATTTTCTCAGGAAGGTAATATCACATGAGTATACTACTAACCTCGCATCCTAGCTCCATTGTCATCCCTTGAAAATTTGTTTCCACATTCGGTCCATAAAAATTACTCCTTCCGTTCCATATTAATTTTCACACTAATCTGAAAACGGAAATCAAGGCAAGATTAATTTTTATTTTATTAAAGTGATAAAATAAGAGTTTTTGGGTCAAATCAACTTTAATTGTGTGATTTTATTTGTTAGAAAAAATAATGTCATTTGGTGTAAATAAGAGTATATTGTTAGGGCAATGGTTATGAGTACAAAAATTTCTTATTGAGTGTGAAAACTAATATGGAATAAAATAAAAAGAAAAATGTGAAATTTAATTTGGGACTGAGGGAGTAAATTTCAAGAAATCTACTTGAACTCCTGAAAGCAGTTTACATTCCCAATGCCTAAAAACATTTCAAATTTGTGTTCTTTAATGTTGTATTATTCAACTTTCATACACATGCATCCATCTTTTTCACTCATAATTTGGCAGGCTACAATTTGGAAAATTTGGAAAGTTCGAAATGGGGTGATTTTTAAGGATAACTTGTATACCCTAGATGAACTTATAGATAGTATTAAATTATGCTCTTGGAAGTAAATTCGCTCTCACTAGCCGTTTTCTTTTAGTGATCCGCTGCATTGTTGAGAGTGTCAACCCTTTGAGTACTTACCCTTGAACTTGTAAGCTATTTTTCAGTTTCAGTCCAACTTTGTATGGTTTGGGATTTTGAGTACTTCTTACAATTGTACTCGTGATAATATATTTCATCTTTACCTTTAAAAAAAAAAATCTTTTTCACTCATAATAATTGTTTTAATCAGGTAAGAGTGAGATCATATATATCCATTCGAGTGTATATTATAAGTATTAATCATGAGGAATGTTTTCATTGCTAATACGAGTATAAACTCTGCTACTTGTATGATAAACATATCACTCTTAATTATTAAGTTAGAAACGTTTTCCACGCAAGCTTATAAGATTGATATAATATAGTAATCCAATTGGTAAGCTAAGTACTTGTAGAATTCTCTTCACTCTCAACTAAAAAATGACACACATGCGTGAGACGGAACATAATTTGATCATTGTCGCTTTAATATTTTGAAAAATGTGAGTATTAAATTATACTAGATTATACCCTATTTCACATATGAAACCGTCTCATACGAGTTTTTGTTTTTAAAAATTTCCACACTCAACTCACCTCTAGTTGAAACTGGCTTCATAAGTCACTTAAACCATTAGTCTCAACTGATAAGTTGAGATCACAAATTTATTAGAAAAAACTGCAAAGCGTATTCAAGTTCTCACCAACTACTAATTTCGGGATATATTAGGTTTGGCACTGGGGCGAAGAATCCCCGCTCCCCTGCAGGAATATCCATCCTGAACGGGGCGGGGAATCCCCGCTAAAATTTCCCATGGGGTGTGGATGGGAAAATTTTTCTCCCCCAAGGCGGGGACGGGATAGTATTCCCCGCCCCATTTCTAGTGGGGCCCAATTTTTTAATTACTTAATATATATATATATATATATATATATATATATATATATATATATATATATATAAATGCACTTGAAAGTTGAAACGGAACTTTGATGTTGTTAAATTTTGGAAGAAGTGAACAAATGAACAATGAATATTGATTTTTATTTTTAATTTTTGTTGATGTAGTTCACTTTAAATTTATATTCGAATATTAAACATTGTTAAATTTGTATTTCAAATTTTTATATTTTCGTATTAATATTGTACAAATTTGATTAAAAAAAAAGGCAGGGAATGGGGATTCCCCGAATCCCTTGCGGGGTGGGGAATGGGACAATTTTTTCCCCGAATGCTTCGAAGGAGTTCCCGCCCCGCCGCGAAATTTATCGGTTGAACCTTTTTTATTCTTTTTTATTATTAATTTAAAACTTAATTCTTATGTATATCATTCTTATTTTAAATTGTCTTGTTTGGTGTTGTATGTAATTCTATTGTGTTTATTTCAATATAAATTTATGAGCCGCGAAATTTATCGGTTGAACCTTTTTTTTTCTTTTTTATTATTAATTTAAAACTTAATTCTTATGTATATCATTCTTATTTTAAATTGTCTTGTTTGGTGTTGTCTGTAATTCTATTGTGTTTATTTCAATATGAAATTTATGAGTTATAATTTTAAATTTTATAAGTGTATATTTATTTTATTTTTTAATGTAATATAGAGAATATTAAAAAAAAATTGATAGAAATCATTTTAACAATTAAACAATAGATTCGACCGATCCAATCGGTTGAATCACCAACCGGTACTCAATCCAATTTCTTCGTCGATCCGATTATGAAAACATCTTAGCAATATTTACCAAACAATATTACGTAGCATTAACAAAGATAAATGTTCTCCTAGTAATATCATTCAGCTTCAAAAGTAACACCTTCTAATAGAAATATATAATAGATATTACTCCCTCCGTTTCGACATAATGTGCACCCTATCCGGACATAGAAATTAATAAAACTTATTTTATTGACATATTTTAAATTAATTATAATGATATTGTAAATGTGTAAGTTTTGAGTATTTTATCATTTTAAAAAATGTGCACATTATTTTGGGACGGACTAAAAAGAAAATGAGTAGGTCTAGTGTGAAAATTTGTATATATGAAAATCTATAAAATTGTTCTAAATCAACCAACTACCCCCTAAACACTAAATAATTAACCGTAAATTATGACCTATTTGAGATGGGTGAACCATGAACTAGTCGGACCGAGTGAACCATGAACCACTCAATTTTGTATTACATTAATCAATTATAGAATTTGATTGAAAATTAAAGTTTTTGCATCTATACAAATTTGCACACTAGACTTTGTCAAAGAAAATTGTGCATATTATCACATGACGGAGGGAGTACAATGTTGCCTAATTAATGTAAGTTGTTTAACAAAATAGCATTAAAGACCATGATCAATATTCCAGTTCCTAATTACTGTACTTTTCTTAAAAACATCCTAATTATGAACTAAATCTCCACACAAAATAATATTCTCCTTTTTAATTAAAGATGAAACGCAGAAAATACGAAAATAAATCTCACAGTGCGCACAGTCGTTCAGACCATCAAAGAAACTCAACTCGTCAAATCAAATATTAAATTGATTGAACTAAAAAAAGTAGACAAATACCTTGTTTTTTTTTTTAACAACTCAGCCTAAAATACATAATTTAATGATGATTATAACCATTCCACTCTAGCTTGGTGACACGTGGCACCTCACATTGGCATTACTCTCCAGATTTAAGGTTTCCTTTTCACTACCCCACTCCTCTCATCCATCTTGTCTGCTTTTTCATCATTTTTTACCATTGTTGATTTCTGACCGTTGGATCAATCTAAAAAGCTGTAACCTCATCATGCACCTCACCTCCACCAAATCATCTCCTTAACCTCTTTTTTTGATAAATAATCCAATAAACCCACAAAATTAAAATTCTAAAAAAGTAGCAAAAGAGCTATAATTTTTTTTAGAAAATACTGGCTCCTTCTAAAAAAAAACTGTGCTCAATTGTCTATGTATAAGTTTTAAGAATAAATAAATAAAATATGGGTAATGATATTCAGGGTGATTCACTCTGAGATGAACATTGTTATTTATTTTTGTACTCTTCATGAAAAAAGTAAAATAAAAATTGTCACTTATTTCATTAAGGGTGCAATAGTCATTTCATTATATAAAATGGTTGAACTACTCTTATAACATCGGCGTGAGTCTAACTATTTAGCAGCGTCCATAAAATAAAGGGTATTGAAGGGTATTGTTGGGTATGAGAAAAGTAATTTTTTTGTGAGTAAAATACAATAACAATTTGAGTAATTAAGTGATAGTTGAAGGATGAAGATAAAAATAATATCTTTATAAAGAGAATGAACACACTTTTGGTGGAGGGAGAAAGTAGTTCTCTGTGCACCAGATGCATCGTGCAACTCAAATGCGTTTTTTAAACATGCAATTTATTTACATCGAAGCATGCAACTTGTGTCAGTAATAATAAATTGCATGTTTTAATATAAATAGGTCGCACGTTTCAATGCAACGAGTTGCACGTTTTAAAAACGCACTCGAATTGCACGATGCACCGGTGCGTACTGGACCTCGCCAATTTTTATTAGGTTTGGTAATGAATTGAATTCATGGGATCATGAGCTACATACACACTACTGCTACTACTTAATTCCACTATTCCCTTTTGACTTTTCATATAAGCGTACGTGATAGAATTTTGTGGCTATATGTATTGCTGAAAGTGTTTTACAAAGAAGGTGGTACTTTTTAGAGAGAGAAAGAAAGCAAGAAAATGGGGAGAGGGAGAGTAGAGCTTAAGAGAATAGAAAACAAGATCAACCGGCAAGTGACTTTTGCAAAGAGAAGGAATGGGCTTTTGAAGAAAGCTTATGAGCTTTCTGTTCTTTGTGATGCCGAAGTTGCCCTCATTATCTTCTCTAATAGAGGAAAGCTGTACGAGTTTTGCAGTAGCTCTAGGTATTAAAACAACCAAACACTAATACCTTACCCCTGCTTTACTAATACCTATATCCATGTATCCCAATTTCAGAAAAAGGGGGGCTTGTTTCTTGTTTTGATATTTTGTGGGGGGTGTTTTTGGGTCCAAGTTTCGATCTTTTTTCTGTTTGAATGTAATTTTGGGTTTTATTTTTTCTTTTTTGGTGTTGTTTTGCCGTTTCTGTGAATGGTTTGAGGTGTATAGGGGTCTGTGCTTGAGGGTTTTGTTAGATCTGAGAGAGGAAAACATGAAAAGAAGATTATTTCTCTATTTATGTTGAGTTTCTGCAGCTTGTGTGGGTTGTGATTCATCTTGCAAGTTTCTGCCTTTTCTTGATATCTCTTTTCTTTGAAAGATGGGTTTTTTGTTTCAGTTTAAAGAGAGAAAGCTCCGATCTTGAATTCACCAATTAATCAAACAAATCAACCCTCTTTCTTTCTCCCTTTTTCACATCTGTTTTTCTTGTTTGAGAGAAACAATATTTGTTTTCATCTCACCATAGATTCAAAATCTTTTCTGAGAAAATTGATTTTGAAAGTGAGAGTTAATACCTCACGATAACATTTCTGTCTAAATTTCAACTTTTTAGGGTTTTTTTGTTCAATCATTTCTTCATCCCTAAAAAAATAATTCAATCTTTTTTCATTTTAATTTTTTTCCTTTGAGGAGAAAATCATCAGTTTAATTCAGTGATAATCTTGAATTTCCTTTCAAATTTACATAATTTTCTAGCAGAAAAGTACATTAGATTTCTCTTTTTTGTGAGGAAATTACAATTTTGTTTTGACAAAAGAAGTAATTATGGACATCGCTGAGCTGCGGTCAAGAATCATAAGCTTGAATCCTTTGGCCCTCTGTGTATTTGTGTTAATTTCTTGATTTTTCTCTCTTTTTTATTTATATTTATTTTTTAACAGTTGTGGTTTTTTGGATTTGTTTTTAGTACTGTAGTTAGGGTTTGGTTTGAAATTAAAGACATTAATTATAATTAAAAACCCTCAAATTGAAAACCCCTTTCTTCTGTCCCAAATCACATTCCCTATGCTGCTTCCTCTCAGATCTTCTGCATTTTGTTTTAAAGCCATTCCTAAAATGAAAATTACAAGATTTCCTTTTTTGGGCTTTTTTTATTTTTTAATTGGTGTATTTTACCAAAAAAATTATACATCCAGTCACCCAAAGAAGTTTAATCCCACAATTAAGGATTATTAATTGTTACTTCTTTTTCTGAATCAGTTATAAACTTTTCATTGCTGTTTTCCAAAGCTATTTGAGGATCTGCATATTTACCTCTGGACAAAATTGTAGTTCTAGGTCATGATTATATACTTATAGTGAGATACATGTAATATCTTCAGAGAAATTAAAGAGTTTCTTCTCTTGTACTTCTTGGAAGAACATTCATGGATAATTGAGAGAATAAATGTATAGTCATATCAGAGTTTGACTACTTGTTGATTAGACTAAAGCATGGATTACTTAGTTATCCAACAGAAGCAATCATATTTGTTCATATTTAATTTCCTTCACTAATATTTTCTAATTTATTTATGAGTATTTTATTGACATAATTTGTTGTGTTAATCTAGCAGCATGCTCAAAACACTGGAGAGGTACCAAAAGTGCAACTATGGAGCACCAGAGACAAATGATTCCACAAGAGAGGCACTGGTATATTTACTCTATATATTATTCCCTAATAATATACTTATTTTCATCTTCATATCATGTGTGTGAATTTTGTGTTTTAGACTATTCAATTCCGACCCCAAAAAAGTTAACCTTTTAATTTAGTTCAACTATTATAAAATGTGTCCAGTTTTGGCCCTAATATTGCCGGAAAATTGAAAACTCAGTTGATTATATCACCCGAGGATTTAATTTAGTGCCAAAATTGACAAGTTATGAAGTCAAATTTGGACTTTTTATAACTCATTAACCGATACTGTTTTCAAATTTCCCATAATTTTAGGCAAAATTGGACAAACTTTTTAATAATGAGACTACATTGAAAAGAAATAGATAGTCCAGTAGATAAAATACGGAACAATTTTTTTTTTAAATTAATACATGTAATGTTATATGATACAGGAGATTAAGGATAATATAACAGGAGATTAAACATCAAATTAAAATCGAGAATCCATTGCCATGTAAGAAATTAAAAAGTCATAAAAACTTAAAACCAAGAGTGGATAATTAAAATCTAAACATAATCCATTAAAGAACAAGAAAATCAAAGCAAAACCTAACAAGTTAGGACCCTCACCCTATTCTATTTGAACCCCAAAAAGCTTAAAACCTTTTGCATCATTTCTTTGATCTCCTCCAACCTCCATCTTCTCATCTTCAACAACCAAATCAATTTCATTCATATCATTTCTCAAATCATTGTCCTCCTTCTTCTCCACATGATCAATCACAAGGAAAGATTTCCCGAAATGTCGACTCTCATACATGTAAAATGAAATAGTATCATTTGCAGCCAGTCCTTTTTCCTTCACAAACCTATTCCAACCCCTTGTGAACACGAAACTCTGGCTACTCTTCCAATAACAGTACCGAAACTTCCACAAATTCATCTCCCGGTCGTGAAATTCCAGCTGAACTTCTTCCACCCTTTCGTCTTCCAAAACTTGATCAGGCACGCTCGGAAAGTTCTTAACTGCGTAGCGCTTAGGAATGACTAGGCGGTTAAGCTTCCCCACGTCGCTAGGGGTTAGTTCTTTCTGGAAAAGAAGAGTGCATGAGAATTCTCCATTGGTATCAGTTCCTATTGGTGGTGATACCTTTAGGTCTATTTGGATATCGGGCCGTTGGGATCTTAGAAAATCTGCAAACTTGAAGGGGTAGGAGCCGTCCCTGATCATGTTTAGGATGGATTCGGTTGAGAAATGGGATTGGAATTTGGGCTCTAGGATTGTGTGGTTAGTTAAGGGGAAGTTACGGTGAGAATCGCCGTTTCTGAGGATGATTGAAGCGCTATCGTACGCTGTTGCTGCCTCGGTTTCTGTCCTGAATGTCCCCAGCCAAATACGCTGATGGTTCGCGTAAATTTGGGCCCCCCAATGCCCATTTTGCTGCGGAACGACGCCTTTGAATCTTTCGACTTTAGGTCGCTTGAAATCACGTGGAACGGCTTGGTTTGCACCCCATCTTTCCTCCTTCATTATAACCTAATCTGCAAAATATTGGAAAAGGATTGAATCTTGATTGTTAATCAAGAAAAAATAAATCTAGTATAGTAGTAAATGTTTATCAAGATTTGACATTTTGCATTCATATTACTTGTTAGCAAAAGGGTCTGCAAAATATTGGGAAAAGATTGAATCTTGATTGTTTATATAAATCAAGAAAAAGAAATCTAGTATAGTAGGAAATTTTGATCAAGATTTGACATTTTTTGCATTCATCAAGATTGGTTGATTGAGCAATGTAAAGTATATATATAATAGGAAGAAAGGTATTACTACATGTTAGCAAAAGGTATTACCTCGAGATTATAAAATCTGCAGCTCCTGAAAAAGAAGAGAGGAAATAGTGTTGTGTTTTGTACAAGAAATTATAAAGATATTGTCTAGAGATTAGGGAGAGATTTTGGGAGAGAAATGTGTCAATCAAGAGATTTTAGGGCACATGATGAAAATGGAATATGTTACCGTTTGATGGAAAGTTAGTTAAACTAATGGAAAGTAATATTAATTCGAATTTTTAGACATAAAATCTTTTAAATGTTTTGGATTAAGAGAGTATCTGTGGTCATATTTTCAACTGTTATCATCTGCCTAATATTTATGGAATTGTCTTAAATTAAGACACTATTTTCAACTGTTTCCATCTGTGATATGTACTCCTATTTAACTATTTATTAGGTTTTATCTATATGCAATTTTGATTCTATTTATTGCATGTCTCCCTTGATTTAAGCTTAAATTCCACCTTTTTAGATCTTGTGATTAATTAATTATTACTCCTATTTTTTTAAAACTTATTTGCGATAATTAGATGTATTATTTGTTGTATCGGTGTCGACATGATAATTACCATATATTTAGTGTGGGAAATTAATCAACATGTCTCTCTCTCTTAGCAATAATTTGAAATTGTAAAAGAAAGTGAAGCACATATTTAAAATTAGAAGGATATCCTGTTCTGATACTCTATATTCTTAATTAAATAGCTAATTGATCTAATCTAATAACCCTTATAAATCCATTAACTATTTTGTAAAGTTTAAAAAAAATTAAAGTTAAAATTATTTAGCAAAGATCAAAACATAATTTATTTTAAGAGATTTTTGTCTAAGTAGTAGCTCTGATTTTCTTATCAAAATGTAAGAAATTATTAGCATTTTGAAAAGTTTAAACTATTTTTACCGGTACACCTGACTTTGCAATTTGTTTGTATTTTTAAATAATTATTAGTTTGTTAGTATTAATTTCATTAAAAAATATTTATTGTTTTATTATGCTGTGATAGTTGTGAATCAATTGTACTGTACTGTTTACATAAGACAAGCTCAAATTATTATCCTAGTAAAAAGTATAGTATATATAATGATTTTTCACAGAAGATGGTAAAAAATTTAGTATATGCTGACATCTTTTCTATTTTTTTATTGAAACTTGAATTATATAATGAATTTTACAGAAGATGAAGTTACTCCTAAGGTTTTGCAACACCATTACATCATTTAAGCAATTAATATTAAATCTTGTTGTTAATTAGTTGACAATGTCATTAAATTAATTCAATTCAATGATATTTAAAAATATTAATGTGGACTCAATTTTATAGGAATTGAGTAGCCAACAGGAATATTTGAAGCTCAAAGCACGCTATGAAGCCCTACAACGTTCTCAAAGGTATGACACTTAACCATAAATTATTACTTGATTAGGGTTTATATTAATAAAATTGTGGACATATATAAATTAATTTCATGTAGCTCATATATAAATAACAACCTTTAATTATTTCATTTATAGGAACCTTCTTGGTGAGGATCTTGGTCCTTTGAACAGCAAGGAGCTGGAATCACTTGAAAGGCAACTTGATATGTCACTAAAGCAGATCAGATCTACACGAGTACGCGTTTCGATTCAATTATTCACGATAAAAAGATTTATCACAAAATTAAAATATGAAATGATCGGTTAATTGGGCCCCTAAATTTGGGTGTTAGCAAAAGAATGATACGTATTAGGTTTGTGAGTCCGTAAATTTGGGTGTTAGCAAAAGAATGATATTAGGTTTGTGAGTCCGTAAACTAAGGACAATACTTTTTTATTCACATAAATGTGCAAATTGGGCTAATTCGGACTTATTTGGCCTATATTTACATAAATTAAAAAACATTGTCCTTAACTTGAAGGAATCAAAGCCCATTTATCGATCTTTGGGAAGATTCACGTGTGATTTAAACCCAATTAGGTCTAGTTCATATCAATTTGTCCTAAATTTACATAAATTAAAAATTATTGTCGTTAATGTATATGCCCGTACACTTAATGTCCTCCTTTTGCAACCTCAAAAATTACTGGACTAAAAAAAACATTTTTCCTTGAAATAACCGTCATAATCATTTATTTTTTCATGACCTAAAACATTTGTACAATATGTTGCAAGAAAAGAAATGAATTTGAATTCAATATTGTGTTTTTGCAGACCCAAGTAATGCTGGACACTCTAACAGATCTTCAGACAAAGGTATATATTTATATCTTACATTTTAATTACTATATATATATATATATATAAATGAATAAAGTTGTGGATATTGGTGTGTTAATTATTTGGGTGTTGACATGATTAGGAGCATGCCCTCAACGAGGCTAACAAGAGCTTGAAACATCGGGTATGCATATTATATTAATTCCTTTATCATCATCCAAATATCATCAATCTAATTAAACCTTTTAATTAATTAATTACCACTCTAAATATGCATATCTATATAGTATAAAGACATCTAGCTATGTAGCTCTTTAGACATATATACTCTTGACCCCACTATTTCCATTTTGTGTGTTAATATTAGTTTGATAGTATTAGTTGCTTCATGAAAAGGTATTAGTTATTTGTCTATAAAGTATTAGTTATTTGTCTATAAAGTATTAGTTGGAAAATATGTGAAAATGAGGGGTGAAGCTATATAAGATGGTGAATTTGGGTGGAAATTTGTGATGCAGTTGATGGAAGGAAATCAGATGAGTCTGCAATGGAATCAAAATGCTCAAGAACATGCTGCAGTGCCTGCGTATGCAAGACAAGCTGCAGCTGCTCAGCCTCAGCAGCATGATGGATTCTATCATCCTCTCGATTGTGAACCCACTCTTCAAATTGGGTAATTAACCTCACCAATTTAAACATCATTTATTCATTTATATATATAATTAGGCTAAGTCTTGTATGCATTCAGGTAATCGTGTACTCATACTGCATTTTAGAACCGTGCAAAAACAAGTTGTGTCTTTCAGTATTACAAGTTGCATAGTTCTAAAATGCACTATGAGTGCACGGTGCATCTGGATACACATGACACCCACTCATATAACTATTTTCTTGTTATGCAAAAGTGCATGTATCAATAAAGCATTAGACGTATATGTATATATGGAAAGTTGTTTTTAGGCCTATAATTTTGGAGAAGTTGCAAAAGGAGGACATTATGTTTGTGGGTCTGTAAGTTAAACATAATACATGTAAACATAGGCTAAATTGGCCTGAATCCGGTTAAAATCACAAGTGAATCTCACACAATGATCGAAATTGGGCTTTGATCCCTTTAAATTAAGGTCAATACTTTTTAATTTATGTAAATGTAGATCGAATTAGCCCAAGTAGGCCTGCATATACATAAATAAACAAAAGAATTATCCTTAGTTTTTTTTTTTGCAACCCCTAAATTACTGCCTAATTTTTTCCCCTCCCTCATATATATACATACAACATGCAAAGAAATTGCTTTAATTCATAAATCAAGATTAATATTGTGCACCTGATCCTTGTAAAAGCAATTTAATTCACCAGTCAAATTCAGTTACCAAATAATAACCAATAGTATTAATCATAATAGTAAATCTGCATGTATATAATTGGCAGTAAATTTTCAAGTAAAACCCCAGTAATGTAGGCCAGTTAGAAAGCTAGAGATGCTTCCTAAATATTCTGATTGCATTATAAAACTAATTAAACATCCTCTTTGTAAGATGACCATATTTCTACTTCATTTACTTTTAACAATTTCTTTTCCTTATTTGATTACTTAAACCTTCTATCATTCATATTCCTTATTCCTCATTTTATATGATAAAACAGAAAGAACACATAAGGAAAAAAATTTAAACTTTCTTGCACATGTCATTTTTTATTAATTTTGTGATTAAATGAGGCAATGGAATTTCAGGTACCAAGCTGATGCAATAACAGCAGCAGGGCCTAGTGTGAATAACTACATGTCAGGATGGCTGCCATGATAATATTGGACCAATTTGTCAACTTTGTTTGCAGTTTCTTTCTCATAAAACTCAGGGAGTTCCAATCTTCTGTGTGTTTTTTCATAAAAGCAAACATGTTAGTTTAATAGTATGGAATTTTTATGAGACAATGAATGGTATTATGATTTCTTCCTGTTGGAACAACTGTTGTATGTTTACTGATTGTGTGTTTGTAACCTCTTAATTAAGTCTCTTTACTTTTTAACTTGTTTTGCAATGTGGAGTTTCATAATGTTTCTTTACCTTGTGGAGAAAATAAAACAGCTTGCTACAAATCTTATCTTATCTTATAAAAGTAGAATGTACTTAATCAAATATTACCAAGTGTCGTATCTAATATGCAACCACATGTATTTTTACATTTTATTGTGACTAATAAAGTTTAAAAGATTAATATTATGAAATGAATTGATTGGTTTTAATTATGGTCAATCCTAGAACTTATGAAACTTGAGTCGACATAAAAAATTAGGCCCCTCAATTTTTTTGCTCATATAAATTTATTTGCAATATTATATGATGAAAATTGTTTATATGAATTAATTAAAATTTACAATACTAAAATACTTTTATAATGAAATGAATATAATTAACATGTTAGGAATAAATATTTCACTCCTCTTGACAGTTTTGGTGACAAAATGTATTAACGAAATTTGCCTAATCAAATTGTTCATTAGAGTGTTTTTCAAATTAAGATAATGAATATAAATAATTGAGATTAGATTCTTAAATTTTATTTCTTTTATGTAATCTAGAGATATTATAATATAATAATTTTCACTATATATGTTCATAATAATTTATAATTTATAGTTATTAAATATAAAGTATTGTTATAAACACATGACACATTCGTTTAATATTCAACACTCTCTGTTCATATCAGTTAAAAATTATATTATTATGTATATATCAATGTTAAGAAAAAAAAAAGGATCTCAGCCTTATAATTATAATAAAAAAAAAGCTAAAATTTATAGTTTTTAAATTAATTATTGTTAAAAAAATGAAATTGTCGCACAAAGTTATAGTTAACAAGTAACAAGTATGGGACTACATAAAAGTCATACTAGTTAAAAATTTATAAATTGTTGTTAAAGAAAAGGAAGTAACACACATGTTGCTATCGGAATAGAACCTAGATCCCTACAAGATATATTGTGGCATTAACCGCTGAGCCATTAGCCCCAGATGTGACACTTTAGATCGAAATTTTATATATCATATATACGTACAAATAGAAATTAATTATGGGCCACAAAAATTTACGATTTTTTCGGGGCCTGAGTCGATTTCGACTCACAGTAGGAGCGGCCCTTTTAATTAAGTAGTTTGTATCCTGAAGTTTACTTTCTATAATTGAAATTAATAATGGTAATCCTATTTAAGAAGTCTTACTCTGTCTCATATCGGTTTGTGAGAAAATGGTGAAGGGCTTACTAATGTTATTTAAGAAACCTATGTGTTTTTTATACAAATGCACAGTCGGTTTCATTTTTGGGTTTATTAATTTGACCCAATCAATTAAGGATTATTTATATTCTCATTTGATTTGCATATTGTTGTATGTTATGAATAATGTAGAAGATCATCTCTTTTGTCCGTGGACATAGCTAACACATTGTTAGTGAATCACATAAAATTTGTTGTCGGTTTATTTATCGTTTTTATATCTTTCTCGCATCAGTTTTAACAAACTGTTATCTAGAGCCTGGTTGGAATTTTCGCAACTTGGCAAGAAAGATGTCGGGTGGGATAAACATGAAATTGATAAATTTACGGGGAAGAACAATTTAGTTTATGGCAGATCAAGATGGTGTCTTGTTGAAAGAACAAGGACTGTGGGCATCGCTGATGAAATAGGCAGTGGATCTAGAAGACGCTGAGATGACCATTCTCGAGGAGGAGGAGAAGGCACACTCATCAATCATGTTATGTCTCGCAGACGATATCATCACCGAAGTCGTAGAGGAGGAAACTGCGGCTGGTCTATGGTTGAAGTTGGAGAGTCTGTATATGACGAAGTCACTAACCAATAAGTTGTTGTTGAAGCAACAACTATTCAGTTGTGTATGCATGAAGGTCAACCACTTTGTGAACATCTTGATCAATTGGATATAATTACACTAGAATTCGTAATATTGATGTTAAAGTTGATGATGTGGATGATATTTTAATTCTGTTGGTTTCTCTATCTTTGTCGTACGAAAAATTTCGTGCAGTCTTTTATTATTGGGAAAGACACTATGTCTCTGGAAGAGGTTAGACCATCTCTGCATACCAGAGAGCTGCGACATAAGGCAAATCGTGGAAATTCAGATAACCAGGCCGCTGGATTAGTAGCTAGTGGGAGTACGGGACCTAGAAAATCGGGGAAAAAGAAATTGAAGAAGCCTAGGTTTAAGGGTCCTAAACCAGACGATATATGTAACTACTGCAAAGAGTCAGGTCATTGGAAAAATTATTATGCGAAGAAGAAGAAGAAGAAACAGGAAGACAAAACAGATACTATTGGTGTTGCTAAAGGAGATGACACCAACTCCTAGGAGGATGTAGACCTAGTTGCTGAAGGACAAACACATCATATTGATGAACGGGTTCTCGATTTCGGAGCATCTTGTCATATATGTCCGCTTAGATAGTGGTTTACAACTTACGAACAAGTGGATGGAGGCAATATTTTAATTGCCAACAGTCATGTTTGCAAGGCGGTTTGAATAGGCTCAATTCAATTACAGACATATGATGGTAAATTTTGCACATTGAGCGATATTAGGCATGTTCCACAAATGACGAAGAATCTGATATCACTTAGTCTTCTGGATAGTTTGGTTTCATTTTCTGACGTGAAGGTGAAGTTTTGTATGTCTGCAAGGGTTCCAATGTGGTTCTGAAAGGTGTGAAAAGAGGAACTTTGTACTTTCTACAAGGTTCAACGCTATCTGACTCTGTTGTTGTTGCATCATCAGAAGTTCACAAAAATAATTTGACTAAGTTATGACACATGAGATTTGGTCATATGGGTGAAAGGGGGATGCAAATTCTGTTTAAAAGGGTTTTTATTGGTGGCCACAAGGTCACTGGTCTTGGGTTCTGTGAGCACTGTATTTTTGGGAAGCTTCATCGTAACAAGTTTCCCAAGGCAATTCATATAACAAAAGACACACTTGATTATATTCATTCTCATTGTTGGGGTCCTTCTCGTGTTGAATCTCTAGGAGGTCATAGATACTTGGTGTCTATGATTTATGACTACTCAAGAATAGCTTGGGTGATTATGATGAAGCATAAAAGTGAAGCACTCAAGAGTTTCAAGCAATGGAAGACGTCAGTGGAAAATCAAATAGGGAAGAAAATCAAAAGGCTGTGAACTGATAATGGTGTGGAATTCTGTTCTTCAGACTTCGATGAGTTTTGCAATAATGAAGGGATCACAAGACATCGTACAACACCGGATACACCACAACAAAATGGTGTAGCAGATTACTTTTGGAGAGGGCTCAATGCATGCTCTCCATTGCTGGATTAGCCTGAAGATTTTGGGAAGAATCGGTCAATACAACATGTTACCTGTTAAATTTTTGACCTTACACATGTATCAACCTCAAAACACCTTATGAGGTGTGGTCTGATAAGTCTGTAAATTACTCTAATTTGAGAGCTTTTGGGTGTGTTGTCTATCATCATGTAAATGAGGGTAAATTGGAGTCAATGGCGAAGAAGGAAGATTTTGTGGGATATGGAAATGGTGTTAAGGGGTATAGAATTTGGTCTCTATCAAAAAATAAAGTCATACTTAGCAAAAATGTAATTTTTTTATGAGAATTCTATGTTTAACCCACTGTGAAGTCTACTGTTGTATCAAGAAACAATAGTATTGACAAACATGTGGAGCAAAGTGAGTCACAAAAGGAAGATGGAGAATACTCACATTCTAACGCAGAGTTGAAAGATGTAATGCCACCAGATACTCATGTTGAGAAATAGGGTGCCCGGATCTATTCGAGGTACAATTTAAATATAAATTTATATTAATTTAATTATGTTGGGATATTTTAGTTTTGATGAATTATGCCAAAACATTATCAAGTTGTGTTTTTGAAGCTAATCTACAGATAACAAGTTGAGGGGGAACGAGAGAACAAGTTGAGGGGGAACTCACGAAATCAGATGAAGATGATCGAGATCGACGAGGTCATAGATTTAGACCGATCGAGATCGATGAGTAAGATGAGTTCCGAGTTAACCGATAAGTCAGGCAAAATCGTAAGAGAAGAAAAGTTAAGCCACCGATCGTAAGATCGATGACCGTAATGCACTTGATCGATGATCGGAAGAACAATGAGTCCGATATGGTGATCGAAGAGCGCATAAAACCGATCGTAAAAGAAACCCACCGTAAGATCAAGAGAAGGTTGCAGATCGTAAGAGGAGGATGAGACCGACGAGATCGACGTGATCGAGATCGAGATATGAAGATGAGCAGATGATCAAGATCGACGATTGATTGAGATCGATGTGCTAAACCGAGCATGCTAAACCTAATGTAATCGACCGATGCTATCCCGAGATATTGATCTAAAGAGTGTTGATCGATCGATCGAAATGAGCGATCGGTAAAAGAAGAAATCGAGATAGCCAGAGTCAAAGTGACTGAAGATCGATGATCCGAATTCAGAGAATCAACTCGGTCGACTGAGAGTGTCGATATGCCTCGACGCATAAGGTCCGGCCAAGAGAAGTCTCATTGAATCAAGTATCCCGAGGCTCGATAAAAACACGAGGCTCGGATGAGAAATCTATCTCTGAAGACACCGAGACTCGAGAGAATCTGAATGATTCCAAGGCGAGGAATCCGAGGAATATAGCCGATTAGAATCGACGTGGACCAATGAGAGGAAGACAACCACCTGAAGAAGTTCACAGTATTACAAGAATAGTATGGATTTGAATGTGATTCTCCAAACGGTAACATTCAAATCCACACTATAAATACAAGGTCTTTCATCATTCTAATGTGTGGATGCGTGGAGATTATAAAGACGAGATGCTTCAGAGCCAAAAGAGAGTTATACCCAAAGCATTCCCACCCTAGAACACAAGTCTCAGATATACAAATATGTTCAAGAGTGTTCTAGAACCCAATCTAAGCAACCCACGATGTATCCTAAGCTTAGAGAGATTTTCCCAACCTTAGCATTGAGGCTAAACAAATGTAAGGGAAAATCTCAACCTAGTTGGAAACCAAACAAACCTTACCCAAATCAGTCGGTTAAGTTTGTAGGTGAGTGTGAACTCGGTAAATATCTAGCAATCCCGAAAGGAAGGGTAGGCAATCCCGAGTGAGGGTGATAAGTCCCGATTGGAGTGTGAACTCGTTAAACATCTAAGAGGCGAGCCCGAGAGGGTGATAAGTCCAGTTGGAAGGAATTTCTCTAGGAACAGGGAGAGTGGATGTAGGAGCTTGAGCCTCCGAACCACTATACTTTGTTGTGTTCTTTACTGGTTTACGTTCTTATCTTGTCATATGCATTCGATTATAAGCAAAACACAACACATGAGCTTAAAATGCAAAAAATCTGTAATCACCATTCCTTCTCCCCTGTTTTTATATGCATTTCATGAATATTCCGCATTTCATGGGTTTTCAAATCGGGACCATCAAATTATTACTAGCATGAATTAATCCTATGTTAATTCAAATAACAATTAAGTCACAACAACATATCATGCGTACAAATTTGCCACGTAAATCCTACACATGCGAATTTTAGGAGTTACGTAAGGCGTACCTTTTTGGCGGATTCAACGGAGGAATATGGATGCACAAACCTAACGGCCTTCTCTAGTATTCCCACGTCCTTATTTGATATCCCGGTGGAGGAATCTCCTTCAAATAATTAACAAAAGGAAAAGAGAAAAATTGTTTCACCACCTTTGTGGACTTCTAATTTTTCCAACATATGGAATTATGTTGGGGATGAAAAATTCATCCCCTATATATAGAGGCAAGGTGGGGCGAAAAAATTGAGTATATTAGGGTTAGGAAATTTCTTTGTATCTTCCCAAGATACAATCTTGAATATATCTCATATATTATATTTACATAATATTCACAAAATATCTTTTCTTCCCCTTCTATATAGGATTTTCAAAAAATTGGTATTAATAGGGAAGAAATAAGATCTTTGACTTTTCTTGAATTTATGGGATAATCTTGTACTCCAAGAATACTTATTCCATAAAATCTTTCCAAGAAAATCAAGACTATCTTCTCTCTCTTCCTTAATATTTTTGAAAAAATAGGAAATAATTAGGCAACAATATTTTTTTATTTCAATCACCTTTTTCAGTTATTGGACTTTATTTTTGGGCTTCTAAAGATACATTTAGGAGAATTAAGATTGGATCTTCCAATGGACCTTGAATTATCAATATTGAGCCACAATATTATTCAAGCCCATAAATATTAATTAATCCCACTACATAACTAATATTGTACTATCCATCTTAACCCATATTACTGAAATATGGCTCCCGATTATTATTTCCGTGTTTAAGATTATCCAGTCCATTAATTAATTTAAGCAACTGAAAAGGTTCATATTAATTAATATATTTTTCCTTGGATTAAGAACGACTCAACATTATTATCCACACCGAAAACTAATTTCACTTGCAAGATTTAGTATGATAAAACTTCTGAGCCTCCCAAGGGGACAAATCACGCAAGACGTACTTGCACACGATTCTCCATATTAAATTATAGCAATCGTCATGTAACTAATAATATTTCTCAAGATATAAAGTATTGAATCTCATTGATTCTATACCCAACATAAGTCAAAGAAATAATTATTAATTTCACACGATTCTATTTAAGGAACGGAGATTAAGATATAATGAACCACTGAGGTAAAATTCTTCTATATTCAGTACTGAAGAATTTATCCTCATGTAGGTCCTATTCAGCGCATCATAATGCACTAGTATAATCTCTTGGTCAAGGCAAGCTAATCCGGCTTCTCCCAAGTCCTTCATATCAAACTTTTTTTACAGTCATGCCCTTACGTCACCTTTACATCGTTCCCGATGAGCAGAATATCATCTACGTATAGTACCAAGAATACCAAGGCAGTTCCGACACGCCTTTTGTACACACAACTCTCGAACTCGTTTTGATCAAAACCATAAGATTTTATAACTTGATCAAAACATTGATTCCAAGCAAGGGATGCTTGCTTCAGTCCATAGATTGACTTCTTGAGCTTGCAAACCAGATGCTCTTGGCCTTTTTCAATGAAGCCTTTGTTGGAATTTAGAGGCACGTAAACACGTAATACATGCGCAACGGAAATAAACAGTTCGCCAACAACGAACAATTAATTGCATAATTGAATACATATAAACATAAAGAGAAACCTTACAGTAAATCGTACACATATTTCTCTACTATGGTATCCACATAATCCTCAATCACGAACTTGCACGGATTTGCCAGCGTTGAATCCTGAGATGAATTTGCTAGGAAAATTCTAAATCTAGATCTTATGGAGAGAATAATGAATTAACGCTATTTGTGAATTCCCAAGAACTCATATATATAGGGAAAGCCCAGCTTAAATCTTAAGCTAACTTGATTAGAAAATAATATCCCTAATCTTATAAAATAAATCTCTTAGATTTATTTCCCATATATAAAATCTCTACGGATTTAATTCCCATGTATATCAAATCTCTACGGATTTGATTCCATATATGTTAAATCCTATAATAATATTCCATATATTATTATTGGGAATCCTATTTAATTAAATACAATTTAACTAAACATTAATAATAATTAATTCTAAATTAATCTATTATTAATTAATTCTCCATAAATTAAATATTAAATCCAATTTAACATTTAATCAACCAACTATAATCCGTAAAAGGGAACTACTTGTTGTGTGACCCATAGGCCCTCATATATCGAGCGATTAGTCAAACTAACGGTCTTAATTGAACCCTAGACAATAAATCAGACATTCTCAATATATAAGGTACGTTGCGAGAAACGTGCAACTACCTGTAACTGAAACATGGGCTATTACGATTTCCTCCTTTCATTCGCGAATACTCGATTAAGTCTTGAACATGATGAAGTGTCCATTCAAATAACTTAATCATATTACCTCTAACCACTAACTAATCATGTATGTCACACTTAGCCACAAAGTCTAAGTTGACGTACATCAGCCGATGACTTTGATCCAATTATGATGAGAAGGTGAGTATTATCTCTAAATCCACATTGAGGAATGAATCATATTCTTGGCTCAACTACCACGCACATGCACTTCGTGATGAACCCAATCCAAGCCATATCTACCCATAGACGAATGGAAGTGTCGGTCATGGTCAAAGTTCATCACTCCATACATGTCGTGCGTATTGACCTCAAGTCAAAGGAGTATCGCATCACTCCCACTAACCGAGACACCCGTAAACACATATTATGGACTTACATCAAACGGTTTCTCGGATGGGTATACCAATACCCTCTAAGGTATTTGTGCATCCATCATGAGATACCTATTACCTCGTAGTAACTGAGATCTTACTACACTCTCTAAGAGTATGATGCAGATCGCACACCAATCTCAATTGCATCATCAATATCCCATTCTTGATGATTCTTGATCGGGGCCATTTGAGAATCATGCGGCCATTTGAGAATCATGCTTAAGTCATCTGAGTTCTCACAACCTCAATGACAGTAATGACTCATGGGAACACTTGCATGAATAAATGCAAACAATCAAACATAATATTCAAACAAGTGTGTTGCCATACATTAATATTAAATGAACTATAATATTAAATCAAACTGAATATTATCGAGTATTGTGTCCTTACAATAGATTGTCTCTAGGACACTAATACTAACAGCCTTCGGGTTGTTGCATATAGATTTCTTCTTCAAGACTTCCGTTAAGGAAAATTGTCTTGACATCCATTTGTCAGACCTCAAAATCTAGATGCGCAGCTATCGACAAGAGAATACGAATGGACTTGAGCATGGCTACGGGCGAAAATGTTTCCTCATAATCGATCCCTTCTTTCTGAGTGTACACTTTCACCACAAGTCTAGCTTTGAAGGTCTCTACCTTCCCGTCCGGTCTTCTTTTTCTCTTGTATACCCACTTGCATCCAATGGGTTTTACCCCCATTAAGTGGTTCGACTAGCTCCCACACTTTATTGTGATCCATCGAACCCATTTCGGCTTCCATTGCTGTTTGCCAAGAATTTACATCCTTGTCTTGGATTGCCTCGTTATAGGACCAGGGGTCTGATTCATTGTCACTGGAGACCAAGTCCGAGGACTCTCCTATCCCCATGAATCGCTCAGGTTGTCTAACTATCCTTCCACTACGACGAGGTTCCAGTTGTGTAAGTGTTTCGCTTGGTGTGTCCACTTGTACAGTTAGCATTGGGTTTGGCCCTCTTAGTTCATCCAAGGTAATCTCACTTTTAGGCTTTCTTTCGTTCATATAGTCTTCTTCCAAAAATCTAAAGTGCGTACTTATTACGAATCTTTGATCTTCGGGGCCATAGAACATGCACCCTTTCGTTCCTTTGGGGTACCCTATAAAACAACCTTAATTCTGAACGTGGATCCAAATTTTTGGCTTCTTTGTCCAACACGTATGTTGGACACCCCCAGATTCTCATGTATCTCAAACTGGGTTTGCACCCGGTCTACAATTCTCTAGGGGTTTTGGGAACCGATTTGGATGGTACCAAGTTTAGAATATAAGCCGTTGTTTTCAGGACGTGACCCCAAAACGATTTGGGCAGATCCGCATAACTCATCATTGATCTGACAATTTCTAAAAGAATTCTATTTCTTTGTTCTGCAACCACGTTTTGTTGAGGGTTCCTGTTGGGGAATTAATTGTCCAGATCTATTTGGGGTGAATATTTAAATATAAATTTAATTCTAACAATTATTACTAACATGAATTAATCCTATATTAATTCAAATAATAATTCAACAACAAATCATGCATATAAACAAGCCACATAAATCCTACGCATGCGGAATTGCTAGGAGTTTACGTAAACTAACCTCTTGGAGTGACAACTATTGAGAAGATGGATACCCGTTCACATGAACTGTTGGGGTTATACTGGAAAGTATGCTTTTACATTGTATAACCAAACTGAATTTCTATCCTATTTACTGAAAATAAAATATTTATCACTGTTGCTTTAAATATGAATGAATGTTAATTATTTATTATAAACCGTTCAATATTAACACAATATTACACTGTAGTTAATGTGGTGATACCCGATCACAGAAGATCACATTAACAGTTCCTTGTAAATAAAAGTACAACTTCACAACCTAGATGGAATTGAACACTTCATTGGTAGAGGTTGAAGTGCAAAGATCAGATTGACTTGTCTTGACCAAGAGATTGCACTAACACATTATGATGTGCTGAAGATGACCTACAGAGAGGATAAATTCTTCCGTACTGACTTAAGGGATGAAGAATTAGACCTCAGTTGTTATTGATTTCTTAACCTCTGTCACTTAAATATAATTGCATGTAATTGATACTTATTGCTTTGATCTGTGTTGGGTTTAGAGTCAGACATTGATTCTATACTTTGCATTTTGGGCAATATTATTAATTATATGGCAATTGCTAAGATTTAATACAGAGCAACGTGTGCAAGCGAGTCTTGTGTGATTTTTCCCCTTGGTGGGCTCATAAGTTTTATCATACCAAATCTTGCAAGTGGAAAATTATTTCCGGTATGGATAATAATGTTGAGCTGTCTTTACTCCAAGGACATAAGATATTAATTAATATAAAGCTTTTCAGTGGCTTAATTAATTAATGGACTAAATAATCTTAAACACGGAAAATAATAACCAGGGGTCATATTGTCGTAATATGGATTAAGATGGATAGTTCAATATTAATTTTATAGTGGAGTAAATTAATATTAATGGGCTTGAATAATATTTTGGCTTAATATTAAAGTTTCATAGCCCATTGGAGGTCCAATCTTAATTCTCCTAAAGGCCCCTCAAATAGCCCAATATAAGTCCAATTAATGAAAAGGAGAAGAAAATACTATTGCCTAATTTTCCAAGTTTTTTTCGAAAATAATAAATTAAGGGGAGAAAGATTTTTTTTGAATTTTGTTATGGAATGAAGATAAGTATTCTTGGAATACAAGATTATCTCATTAAATTCAAGAAATCTCCCACTTGACTATTTATTATGAATTTTTCGAAAATTTTGATAAATAAAAGAAGGAAAGATTTTGTTGATTTTCTTGAAAAGATATTATGGAAGATATGTATTCTTGGAATACAAGAATATCTCATAAATTCAAGAAGATCCAAATCTTGGATTTTTCATTCCTTAATTTTTCGAAATTTTCCATAAAAGGGATGTGGGATTTTTGTGGAAAAATTTAATTATGGAGAAAAAAATATATGGGATATATTCAAGATTTCTTGGAGATCAAGAAAAAGATTTTCTCCTTATTTTTCTAGAGCAAAAAATCGGCCACCCCTACTAATATAAATAGGGGATGATCCTTCATCCCCAATATAATTCCATGTGTTGGAAAAATTAGAAATCCACAAAGGTGGTGCAATATAATTTTGTGTTTTCTCCTTTATTAAAATCGTTCGTGAGAATCCTCCCACCGGATTACGTTCGTGGACGGTGGGACATATTTTAGAAGGTAATTTGGGTTGATCCATTGTCTCAACGTTTGTCACTCCAAAAGGTATGTAATTTCGTAACTCCTAGATTCCGCATGCTTAGGATTTACGTGAATTACATGTACGCATGTTGTTGTTGTTTATTTAATTATTATGTTGAATTAATTTATGATTGATTCATGTTAGTAATTAATTGATTGATTTAAATATGTATTTAGATACACCTCGAATAGATCCGGGCACCCCTAATTTTCCAACAACTGGTATCAGAACCTTGGTTTCGAGCTCTGTATTTAAATTGTTATTTAAATTTGTTGGCCATTAAAATTGAAAATTGGATAGTAAAATTGTTAGATCTATTTTGCAGGTGTCCAATTGTCATGGTGTTTAATGTGTTTATTTATTTCATGTGTATGATTGGTTTTAATTCGACTCGTTCGAATTTATTTTTCTCGTTATAAAATCCACGAGTAGATTAGGCTATTTAATTTGTTCAATGTAATAGACTAGTCTAGATTTTAGGTTTTTTTTAAATAAATTGTAACCGGATCAAAGACGGAGACGGGAGATTAAAACGGATCTGGAACCGTACATCGCGCAACGTCATCGTCTGGCGAACGCATTGGCCAAGGTACGCAAGACGGGTGGGCTCGGCATTGGGAGTCGGGCGGGGTTTGCCCTGATCGACGGCTAGGCGGGCGCCTGCTAGACCTGACGCCGCCAAGCGGATCGGGAGGATGGGCGAATGAGGACAAAGCCTTACGACGCGCCTGCTGCGAAGGCAGTGCTTACCGATACCCCTGTCGAGGTTGCCGAGCTCCAAGGGCGACGCGCGATGCACCTAGGCGCACGGGCGCGATCGCTCGACCAAGTAGCTGGCCGGATGCGGACGTGCATCCCGGCCACGAGCTACTTGGCGTGGCGATTCTAGGTGGAATTTTTTTTTGAGACGAACGAATGGGAGAAACCAAGACGGAGTTTCTTCAAGATCAAGACAAGAAAAATTAAATCATGACGATTGGATAATTTGTGCTCAATATGTTTAATTTAAGTTTTGTTTTTGTTGGGATATTTTAGTTTTGATGAATTATGCCAAAACATTATTAACTTGTGTTACTATTTTACAGTTAAGAAGTTAAGGGGGAACGAAAGAACAAATTGAGGGGGAACTCACGAAATCAGAAGAAGAAGATCCGGATCAGACGGGGCTTGCAGACGAGAATGATCGAGATTAGATGAGTAAGATGAGTTCCAGAGTCAACTGATGAGCTGTGCAAAATCAGAAGTAAAGAAAAGCTAAAGCCAAGAAAATCAGAAGAGAAGGTTGCAGATCAGAAGATAAGCAAAAGAGGCTGATCGAGATCAGACGTGATCGAGATCAGATATGATAACCTGATATGCTAACCTGATGGAGAAGACCTGATGCTATCCTGAGATGATCCTGAAGATATGTTGATCCGATCGGTCCGAAATGACGATCAGTGCAAGAAGAAATCGATAAATTTGAAATCAATGTGACTGAGGGTCGGATGTCCGAATTCGCAGAACCGAACTCGCAAAGCTTTAAGTGTCGGTATGCCCGATCGCATAAGGTCCGGCCAAGAAAAGTCTGCTGAATCAAGAACCTGAGACTCATTAAGTTACTGAAGAACCTGAAGGCTTAGATAACCTAAAGGCTTAGATAGAACTGAAGATCCTGATACTCAGAAGATCCTGATACTCAGAAGATCTTGAAGAATATAGCCGTTAGAGGCTCAGAAGAAACTGAAGAATATAACCGTTAGATTCAGCTGACGTGGACCAATGAGAGGAAGACAACAAGCCTGAAAAAGTCAAAAAAAGCTACAAAACAGTAGTATGGATTTGAATGTGATTCTCTCCAACGGTAACATTCAAATCCACACTTTAAATACAAGTTCTTCCTTCATTATCAAGCGTGGATGAATGTGGAAGAGTGTGGAGAATGTAGCAAACGATGCTACAAAGCTAAGAAGATATGGGTTCCAGCAGTTCCCAGCCAAGGTCGTGTGCCAGATGATGCGAGTCCTGAAATATGGCCTGATCGTAGCACGGCTAAGGCAATCAACACAAGGCACGTTGAAAGGAATTGTGCAGCCGATTCTATATACTCAAGCATTCCCACCATAGAACACAGAGCGAGAGATACACGCATATATTGGAGAGTGTTCTACCTTAGATCTAAGCACAAATGCTATATCCTAAGCTTAGAGAGATTTTCCCATCCTTAGCATTGAGGCTAAACAAATGTAAGGGAAAATCTCAAACTAGTTGGAAACCAAACAAACCTTACCCAAATTAGTTTGATAGGATAAGTTTGTAGGTGAGTGTGAACTCGGTAAACATCTAGCAATCCCGAAAGGGAGGGTAGGCAATCCCGTAAGGGTGATAAGTCCCGTTTGAGTGCGAACTTTGTAAACATCTCGGCCATCCTTTGAAGGATATAAGTCCCGCATGTTAAGTTTGTAGAGTGAGAACTCGGTAAACATCTCGGCCATCCTTTGAAGGATATAAGTCCCGCAGGTTAAGTTTGTAGAGTGAGAACTCGGTAAACATCTCGGCCATCCCGTGAGGGGTATAAGTCCCGCAGGATAAGTTCGGTTAAGGTTCCCCTGTGTTAAGGGAAGAGTGGACGTAAGGCGGGTTTCGTCTGAACCACTATAAAATCGTGTGTTCTTTACTGCTTTATGTTCTTGCTTGCCATATGCATTTGTTTATAAGCAAAACAACACACATGTTCTTAAAAGCAAAAATTTGGTATCACCATTCCCTCACCCCTGTTTTTATATGCATCACGTGACATGTTTCGCTTCCGCACGCGCAAAATCTGTTTTAATCAGGACCATCAATTGGTATCAGAGCGGGTAGTTCAAAAGGTTCACTGTTTTCAAAGTGACCACCTGAACTGATCTTTTTAAAACCAAAAAACTCGATCTCTGTAATTGCTTTTTTTTAAATGTTTTGGCGTCATTATCAAAAAAGGGGAAATTGTTGGGATATTTTAGTTTTGATGAATTATGCCAAAACATTATTAACTTGTGTTATTCAAGATATTTTACAGTTAACAAGTTAAGGGGGAACGAAAGAACAAATTGAGGGGGAACTCACAAAATTAGAAGAAGAAGATCGAGATCAGATGAGGCTGCAGACGAGAATGATTGAGTAAGATGAGTTCCGGAGTCAACTGATGAGCTGTGCAAAATCAGAAGTAAAGAAAAGCTAAAGCCAGCAAATCAGAAGAGAAGGTTGCAGATCAGAAGATAAGCAAAAGAGGCTGATCGAGATCAGACGTGATCGAGATCAGATATGATAACCTGATATGCTAACCTGATGGAGAAGACCTGATGCTATCCTGAGATGATCCTAAAGATATGTTGATCTGATCAATCGAAATGATCGGATCGAGAAGAAAAAATCGATATAGCTTCGAAATGTGACCGAGGGGATGTCCGAATTCGAGAACCGAACTCAAGAAGCATAAGTGTCGAGATGCCTAATCGCATAAGGTCCATCAAGAAAAGTCTGTTGAATCAAGAACCTGAGACTCAGTAAGTTACTGAAGAACCTGAAGGCTCAGATAACCTAAATGCTCAGATAACCTGAAGGCTCAGATAGAAATGAAGATCCTGAGACTCAGAAGATCCTGAAGAATATAGCCGTTAGAGACTCAGAAGAAACTGAAGAATATAGACGTTAGATTCAGCTGACGTGGACCAATGAGAGGAAGACGACAAGCCTGAAAAAGCTGCAAAAAGCTACAGCGTAGTATGGATTTGAATGTGATTCTCTCCAACGGTAATATTCAAATCCACACTATAAATACAAGTTCTTCCTTCACTATCAAGCGTGGATGAATGTGGAAGAGTGTGGAGAATGTAGCAAACGATGCTACAGAGCTAAGAAGATATGAGTTCCAGCAGTTCCCAGCCAAGGTCGTGTGCCAGATGATGCGAGTCCTAAAATATGGCCTGATCGTAGCACGGCTAAGGCAGTCAACACAAGGCACGTTGAAAGGAATTGTGCACCCGATTCTATATACTCAAGCATTCCCACCATAGAACACAGAGCGAGAGATACACGCATATATTCGAGAGTGTTCTACCTTAGATCTAAGCACAAATGTTATATCCTAAGCTTAGAGAGATTTTCCCATCCTTAGCATTGAGGCTAAACAAATGTAAGGGAAAATCTCAAACTAGTTGGAAACCAAACAAACCTTACCCAAATCAGTTTGATAGGATAAGTTTGTAGGTGAGTGTGAACTCGATAAACATCTAGCAATCCCGCAAGGGAGGGTAGGCAATCCCGTAGGGGTGATAAGTCCCGTTTGAGTGCGAACTCGATAAACATCTCGGCTATCCTTTGAAGGATATAAGTCCCGCAGGTTAAGTTTGTAGAGTGAGAACTCGGTAAACATCTCGGCCATCCTTTGAAGGATATAAGTCCCGCAGGTTAAGTTTGTAGAGTGAGAACTCGGTAAACATCTCTGCCATCCCGTGAGGGGTATAAGTCCCGCAGGATAAGTTCGGTTAAGGTTCCCCTGTGTTAAGGGAAGAGTGGACGTAAGACGGGTTTCGTCTGAACCACTATAAAATCGTGTGTTCTTTACTGCTTTATGTTCTTGCTTGCCATATGCATTTGTTTATAAGCAAAACAACACACATGTTCTTAAAAGCAAAAATTTGGTATCACCATTCCCTCACCCCTATTTTTATATGCATCATGTGACATGTTTCGCTTCCGCACGCGCAAAATCGGTTTTAATCGGGACCATCAGTTTTGATATATTTTCTTTATTATGCTTCTGTTTAAATTCGTTTATTGTGTTTGTATGAGATATTGCTTGTGAAAAATCTCAAAACTCAAAATTACTAAGTATTTTTTTAATTAACTTGGTTTTGAATCAAATTAATTTTGACCTCCATGATTTATTTATTTGTGAATTCTTTTGGAGAAATCTTCCCAACGGAGCGGCCAAAAGATAGCCTTCACATCAATAAATTACCAAAAGGATTATTGTGAATTATTATTAGTGGCGACGATGACCCTCCCAACGAGGCTCGATCAAAACGAAGTAATAATTTTGTATTTAGTCATGGTTATTACTTAGGTATAAAATTGATATGCATAAAATTCTCTGAAGTCCCTGTCAATTTTATATTGGTCAAGTGAGAGCCAACTATTAATTTTGAATTAAAGGTTTGTAATTGTTCTTTTTTGTGATCTGCTTGAATGTGTTTAAATGATGACCCACCCATGTTGGGGTTATACTGGAAAGTATATTTTTTACTTTGTATAACCAAACTGAATTTCTTATTTATTTACTGAAATAAATTATTGTTGGTCCCGGTGAAAACGAGTCTTACACGTGTATGGGGGGGGAATACACGTGTTCAGTGTTTTTAAAACTTTTCTTCTTCGAGGTCGACTTGGGTCGTCATTGTCACGATGATTTGGTTCGAGAAGCACGACGCTTCTGAGTCAAAAGTCTCATCGAGACAAAGATCCCGAAATGCCGCCGGATACCTCGATAATCCCAACTTAGTCCTGAGTTTTCAGAGATCCCGAGTTGCTTGGATCGATAACAACTTATTGAACCCTCGTAAGAGTAAGTTCATTTGGTAACTATCTCTGCTTTTAGCTACTCGGATGTCTTAAATGGTTGGCCCTTAGTTTATACTGCTTTTAAGCTTTTGTCTTTGAAAACCTTCATTTAATGGAATAGTGATTAGGTCGTGATTCAATTATATGCAACTTCAAATGATTGATTCCAATTGAAATGTCGGTGAAAATATGCTTCGTAATATATGCAACAGCTAAGCAAAGCAAAAACAGAAAAAGAAAGAACACAAAGAATTTATAGTGGTTCGTAGACTCAAGCTCCTACGTCCACTCTCTCTGATCTCTTCAGAGAAATTCACTAATCACTTCCTTGAGCTTTCTGACTACCTCTGTAGTATACTTACTCAACTCGGCCCTGAGTTTTCTAACTACCTCTGTAGTTTACTTACTCAACCCGACCTTGAGCTTTCTGACTACCTCTGTAGTTTACTTACTCAACTCACACAAGCTTTCAGACTACCTCTGTAGCTTACTAACTTCTCCTCTAGAGCTTTCTGACTACCTCAATGTAGTTTACTCACTCTTTACAACTCCAATCTCACCAACAATCACACTCAAACTACCTTCTAAAGGGTTTGGGGTTTCTTGGTTGGTTTCCAACTAGAATGAGATATCCTTTACAATAAAGAACAATGCAAAGGCTAGGATATCTCGACTAAGCTTTGGATATATCTTATCAAGCTAGGCTTAGTTTAATGAGCTCTCTTCAATATAAAGCACTTGGGAAATTCTTGGGTTTTCGAGTGCTTCAACTTGCAATAATAAGTTTGAGCTCTTGAGTTGCTTACAAATTTCCCGTAATCTTTCAATGTAGAAGGTCACAAGTATTTATAGGCATAAACCAAGGTCACTCTTGAAAAACTATCCGTTGGAGAGATAGCTCCGAGAGTTTCCTCTTATGGTGTGTGAGAAACAACTATATTTAGGGTTTGACACTCCCTAACACGTTTTAGGCAATAACCTTTCATGTAGCCGGTCTTCACTTTTTGCAGTCTGGAACTTAGTACTTCTGACATCTTTTCAGTGACCTGTCATTGTCAGTGTCAGTATGGTACAATGTTGTCTTCCTCTTTTTGACTTTTGTCTCCAGTTAAAGGTAGACAACTCAACGGCTTTTTTGGTTACAATCTCTGAGTGATATAACCTTAACAACACTTTGTCTTAGTTCCTTTTGTCTGCATTTGAATGTCTGGGGCAATATCTAATTTTCTAAGGAATCGCGATCTTCTCAGTATTGCATCCTTCAGATAGATATGTTCAGTGCCTCGGAACATTCGGTTTATCTTGAGCATTGATTACATTCTTGAAGTCTTGATGAATTCTTGTGCCTTGATATTCTTGATCTTGATTCTTGATCTTGATCTTACGTGTCTTGAGTTTTTACGAGTCTTTAGAGTCTTCGAGTCTTGAGGTCTTTCTTCTGGATGTCTTGGTGATATCTTGAGTCTTCATCTTTGAGTCTTGATTCCTCGATTTCAAACCCGAGTCTTGATATCTCGATTTCATCTTTGAGTCTTGATATCTCAATTTCTCCTTTGAGACTTGATTTCTTCGTTTCCATCTTGAACTTGAAAACTTGATTTCATCTTTGAAACTTCGGTTTCATCGAAAACTTCTTGAGTTCTTGAATCTTGAGATCCTAACTTTGATCTATATCTCGCTAACTATACATTTTGCAGATAATATCCTGAATACTCTAAAACTGAATCCTGACTCAACTATCAAGATTATTCTGAACATGTCATACTCTGGGTTTTGGGATCTAATCAAAATCATATCTTTATTAAATTCATCTCCCAACAATTATTTATCATTGTTGCATTAAATATGAATGAATGTTATATATATTTACTGCATACCTGTTCAATAAATAGTATGTGTTACATTGTAGATCAAATTAACAGTTCCTCGTAACTAAGTACAAATTCACAACCCAGATGGAAATGAACAATCCATCGTGAAAGGTTGAAGTGTAAAACTCAGATTGGCTTGTCTTGACCAAGAGATTACACTAGTGCATTATGATGCGCCGAATAGGACCTACAAGAGGATAAATTCTCCAGCACTGAATATAGAAGAATTAGACCTCAGTGGTTCGTTATTTCTTAATCTCCGTTCCTTAAATTGAATCCTGTGAAATTGATAACTATTGTTTTGACTTATGCTGGGAAGAGAATCAACATGATTCGATACCTTATATCTTGGGCAATATTATTAGTTACACGACGATTCCTAAGATTTAATACGGAGAATCGTGTGCAAGCACGTCTTGCTTGATTTGTCCCCTTGGTGGGCTCAGAAGCTTTATCATACCAAATCTTGCAAGTGAAAATTTATTTTCGGTGTGGATAATAATGTTGAGCTGTCTTTACTCCAAGGATAAAAGATATTAATTAATATAAAGCTTTTTCAGTGGCTTAAATAATTAGTGGACTAGATAATTTTAAACACAGAAAATAATAACCGGGAGCCATATTATTGAAGCATCGTAATATGGATTAAGATGGATAGTTCAATATTAATTTTATAGTGGAGTAAATTAATATTAATGGGCTTGAATAATATTTTGGTTTAATATTATAAATTCATAGCCCATTGGAGGTCCAATCTTAATTCTCCCAAAGACCCCTCAAATAGCCCAATTAAAAGTCCAATTAATGAAAATGAGAAGAAAATATCATTGCCCTATTTTTCCCAATATTTTCGATAATATTAAGAAGGAAGGGAGAAAATATTTTCTTGATTTTCTTGGAAAGATTTTGTGGAATAAGTATTCTTGAGATACAAGTTTATCCCATAAATTCAAGATAAGTCAAAGATTTTTTTCCTTCCCCATTAATAGGTAATTTTTGAAAATTACATATAAAATAAGGAGGTGGGATTTTGTGGAATATTTGATTATGGGAAAAAGAATATATGAAATATATTCAAGATTTCTTGGAGATCAAGAAAAATATTTTCCCATCTTATTCTACACCAAAATTTTCGACCACCCCTTATGTTATAAATAGGGGATGAATTTTTCATCCCCAAAGCAATTCCATGTGTTGGAAAAAATAGAAATCCACAAAGGTGGTGGCATATATTTTTAGATTTCTCCTTTATTAAAATCGTTCATGAGAATCCTTCCACCGGATTACGTTCGTTGACTTGGGACATATTTGAGAAGGCACTTTGGGTTGATCCATCGTCTCAACGGTTGTCTCTACAAGAGGTATGTAATCTCGTAAGTCCTAGATTCCGCATGCTTAGGATTTATGTGAATTACGTGTACGCATGTTGTTTTTGCTTATTTAATTATTATGTTGAATTAATTTAGGATTGATTCATGTTAGTAATTAATTGAATAATTTAAATATATTTTTAAATACACCTCGAATAGATCCGGGCAACCCCGTATTTCCCAACAACCCAATGTGGCTCATTTAAACTATTTTGAGATGTTGGCTGATACATGTTCATATTTTTTTGAGATTTTAATATGATTAATGTGATCGAATTATGTGATAATTTTGTGTTAATCTGGATATTAACACAAGATGTATGTTTATTTTCAGTATCATCATGTCACAACCTTTTAACCCACTGTTAATATGTTTAGAGTCAATAGAATTTTATGGGAAACTATATAGATTGGAAATTATTTATTGTCTTGACCATGCAACACGCATATTTCCGTCCTTGACAAACCTAGATTCGCTAAGACTACGATTGAGAGGAAAATAAGTGACATCATAAGAAATGGTTAGGATCCAAGAAAATAGCTAAGTGTATCATCTTGACTTCAACGTCAGGTGTGTTGTAACACCGACGCCAGAACTTGGAAACCATTGCAGCTATTATGATAGATCTTAACAAATTCTTCACTCACCAGAATCGTAAAGCGAGATAGCCATAGGAATTTATTCTCGTGGAAAATGGCATTAAGAGGTGTCAAGAAGAAGACTGACAAACAAAAATGCTTAATTACGGTCTAAGAAGACATTGGAGGTCAGCCTGTCCCAAGCCTAAAACGGTCGGGAAGAAAGGTAATTCTCAAACACTAGTTGTTGAAACTTATTTAGTGGTGTATGCTCCCATTCGTGGGTAGCAAATACAGGACCACTAATTATGCTTGTAGCTATGTTTCAAGGATTCTAGCAATTTAGTGGGAGTGAGATCATCATCACCATGGGCAATGTTACGTAAGTAACGACTATTGTAATATATGCTACGTAAGTAGTGGGTATTGCAATTCCACGAATGTAGCATTACTGCAATTTGCTAGGTGAGTAGCAGATATTGCAGTGCTACATGAGTAGTGGTTAAAGCAGTGGGAGAAGTGCACATATCTTTTAATGATAGAATTTTAGTTTTGAGAGATGTTCTTTGAGGTCCCAGTTTCAGAAAGAATTCACTTTCAGTTTCTAAAATTCTTTTGATGGATACTTAGCTTCTTCTAATGACATCATTTATCGAAATGTTGAGTGTATCTGTTATGGGACATTGATAAACAATCTTTATACTATTAAAAGTGCACACCACACGCAAAATGCATCCTATAACACATCGATTGTTTTGCATAAAAGAAAACATTCTTCAGATATAAATGAAACACTTCTCTGGCATCTAAGATTAGGTCATATTAATCTGAAAAGGATTCAAAGGTTGGTACAAGACGGATCATTGGAGTATCTCCAGGTTGAACCGTTTCCGACTTGTGAATCTTGTTTAGAGGGTAAAATGACCAAGAGAGCATTTGGAGCAAAGAGAATTAGAGCCAAAGAAGTGTTGGAAATCGTTCATACTAACGTGTGTGGTCCAATGTCAATCAAAGTTAGAGGAGGCTATGAGTATTTCATTATTTTTATCGATGATTACTCAAGATATGGGTACATTTTCCTTATGAAGCATAAATCTGAGACCCTTTGATAAATTCAAAGATTTTAAGGCTCAAGCAAAGAATCATAAGGAAAAGAGTATCAAGTTTCTATGATCCGATCATGGAGGCGAATACCTTAGCGATGAATTTTGAACCACTTGTTAGACAAATGGATTGCATCCTAGTTGACTGCACCCGGAATTCCTCAACAAAATGGGGTTGCATAATGAAGAAACATAACACTTTTAGAAATGGTCAGATCAATGATGATTTATGCGGATTTACCAAAATCATTTTGGGTCACGCCTTGGAAACAACGGCTTACATTCTAAACTTAGTGCCATCCAAATCGGTTCCCAAAACCCCTAGAGAATTGTGGACCGAGCGCAAGCCCAATTTAAGACACATGAGAATCTGGGGGTGTCCGACATACGTGTTGGACAAGGAAGCCGGTAAGTTAGATACACGTTCAGAAGTATGGTTGTTTATAGGATACCCCGAGGGAACAAAAGGATGCATGTTCTATGGTCCCGAAGATCAAAAGGTCGTAATCAGTACGCACTTTAAATTTTTGGAAGAAGACTATATGAACGATAGAAAGCCTAGAAGTGAGATTTCCTTAGACGAGTTAAGAGAGGCAACCCCAGCATCAACAATACAAGTCGATAAACTAAGCGAAACACTTACACAATCGGAACCGTGTCGCAGTGGGAGGGTTGTCAAACAAACCGAGTGATTCATGGGGATAGTAGAGTCCTCGGACTTGATCCCCGGTGACGTTGAATCAGACCCCTGGACTTACGGCAAGGCGATCCAAGACAAGGATGCAGATTCTTGGCAAACTGCAATGGAAACCGAAATGGGTTCAATGGATCACAATAAAGTGTGGGAGCTAGTCGAACCACTTGACGGGGTAAAATCCATTGGGTGCAAGTGGGTATAAAAGAGAAAAAGAGGATCGGACGGTAAGGTGGAAACCTTCAAAGCAAGACTCATGGCGAAAGGGTACACTCAGAAAAAAGGGATCGATTATGGGGAAACTTTTTCGCCCGTAGCCATGCTCAAGTTCATCCGTATTCTCTTGTCGATTGCTGCACATCTAGACTTTGAGATCTGGCAAATGGATGTCAAGACAGCTTTCCTTAACGGAAGTCTTGACGAAGAAATCTATATGCAACAACCCGAAGGCTTCATTGAAAAAGGCCAAGAACATCTGGTTTGCAAGCTAAGGAAGTCCATTTATGGGTTGAAGCAAGCATCCCGTGCTTGAAATCAATGTTTTGATCAGGTCATAAAATCTTACGATTTTGATCAAAATAATTTCGAGAGTTGTGTTTATAAAAAGTGCATCGGAACTGCCTTGGTGTTTCTAGTACTATACGTAGACGACATTCTACTCATCGGGAATGATGTAAAGGTGTTATCAGACATAAGGGCATGACTGTCAAAATAGTTTGATATGAAGGACTTAGGGGAAGCCGGTCATATCCTTGGGATCAAGATCACTCGAGATCGAAAGAAAATGATGATCGACTTATCGCAAGCTTCATACATAGATACTGTCTTGAAGCAATTCAGCATGCAGGATTCCAAGAAAGGGTTTTGTATCCTTCTGACATGGAATCCATCTATCCAAGGAAATGTGTCCTAAGACACAAAAAGAGATAGATAACATGAAAGGCATGCTTCGGCTGTCGGAAGCCTTATGTATGCAATGTTGTGCATGAGACCGGATATCTGCTTTGCCGTTGGCATAATAGCAAGATATTAGAGTAACCCAGGGAAAGAACATTGGACTGCAATTAAAAACATTCTGAAGTTTCTGAAAAGAACTCGAGATAGAATGTTGGTTTATCAATCAGACAGTCTAATTACCCTGGGTTATACGGACTCAAATTTCTAATCAGACATAGATTCCAGAAACTATCTACCTCAGATAGTGTTCTTTCATTTGGGAAGTGTAGCCATGAAATAGACGAGTGTGAAGCAAAAATGCATCACTGACTTAACCATGGAAGCCGGGTAAGTAGCTGCTTGTGAAGCAGTGAAGGAACCAGTTTGGCTCTAGACCTTCTTAGTGGACTTGGATGGAGTTCTGAATTTGCCTAGCAATACCTGCTAGGGGCTGTTGCAAATTCAAGGGAACCAAGAGTCCACGAGTCAAATAAGCACACTAAAGAAAAGAAATCTTAGAGAGAAATCGTTAAGAGAGGAGATGTAGAGGTGGCAAAGATGGCATCAGAGAATAACCTAGTTAATCCTTTTATAAAGTGTCTACCTCTCAGAATACATTCGAGAGACGTGTAGAAAGAATGATTATCAAGTGCGTCGCCAATCTGCTTTGAGTATAAGTGGGAGAAATGTTATTAGGTTCGTGTAGGTGATATTAGATGTCACATAGAACACAAGACGTGTTGTAGTATACTTAAAAGCAGACTTTGAGTATAAGTGGGAGATTGTTGGGGTTATACTGGAAAGTATGCTTTTACTTTGTATAATCAAACTGAATTTCTATCTTATTTACTGAAAATAAATTATTTATCACTATTGCTTTAAATATGAATGAATGTTAATTATTTATTGCAAACCGTTCAATATTATTACAATATTACATTGTAGTTAATGTGGTGATACCCGATCACAGAAGATCACATTAACAGTTCCTTGTAAATAAAAGTACAACTTCACAACCTAGATGGAATTGAACACTCCATTGGTAGAGGTTGAAGTGCAAAGCTCAGATTGACTTATCTTGACCAAGAGATTGCACTAGCACATATGATGTGCTGAAGAGGACCTACAGAGAAGATAAATTCTCCCGTACTGACTTAATGGATGAAGAATTATACCTCCGTTGTTATTGATTTCTTAACCTCTGTCACTTAAATAGAATTGCATGTAATTGATACTTATTGCTTTGATTTGTGTTGGGTTTAGAGTCAGACAATGATTCTATACTTTGCATTTTTGGCAATATTATTAATTATATGGCAATTGCTACGATTTAATATAGAGCAACGTGTGCAAGCGAGTCTTGTGTGATTTGTCCCCTTAGTGGGCTCAGAAGTTTTATCATACCAAATCTTGCAAGTGGAAATTTATTTCCAGTATGGATAATAATGTTGAGTTGTTTTTACTCCAAGGACATAAGATATTAGTTAATATAAAGCTTTTCAGTGGCTTAATTAATTAATGGACTAAATAATCTTAAACATGGGAAATAATAACCAGGAGTCATATTGTCGTAATATGGATTAAGATGGATAGTTCAATATTAATTTTATAGTGGAGTAAATTAATATTAATGAGCTTGAATAATATTTTGGCTTAATATTAAAGTTTCATAGCCTATTGATGGTCCAATCTTAATTCTCCTAAAGGCCCCTCAAATAGCCTAATATAAGTCCAATTAATGAAAATGAGAAGAAAATATTATTCCCTATTTTTCCAAATTTTTTTTGAAAATAATAAATTAAGGGGAGAAAGATTTTCTTTGAATTTTGTTATGGAATGAAGATAAGTATTCTTGGAATACAAATTATCTTATTAAATTCAAGAAATCTCCCACTTGACTATTTAATATGAATTTTTTGAAAATTTTGATAAATAAAGGAAGGACAGATTTTGTTGATTTTGTTGAAAAGATATTATAGAAGATATGTATTCTTGGAATACGAGAATATCTCATAAATTCAAGAAGATCCAAATCTTGGATTTTCCATTCCTTAATTTTTCAAAATTTGCCATAAAATAGGGAAGTGAGATTTTTGTGGAAAAAATTAATTATGGAGAAAAGAATATATGAGATATATTCAAGATTTCTTGGAGATCAAGAAAAAGATTTTCTCCTTATTTTTCTAGAGCAAAAAATCGGCCACCCCTACTAATATAAATAGAGGGTGATCCCTTCATCCCCAATACAATTCCATGTATTGAAAAAATTACAAATCCACAAAGGTGGTGCAATATAATTTTGTGTTTTCTCCTTTATTAAAATCGTTCGTGAGAATCCTCCCACTGGATTACGTTCGTGGACGTGGGACATATTGGAGAAGGCACTTTGGGTTGATCCATCGTCTCAACGGTTGTCACTCCAAGAGGTATGTAATTTCGTAACTCCTAGATTCCGCATGCTTAGGATTTACGTGAATTACGTGTGCGCATGATATTGTTGTTTATTTAATTATTATGCTAAATTAATTTAGGATTGATTTATGTTAGTAATTAATTGATTGATTTAAATATGTATTTAGATACACCTCAAATAGATCCTGGCACCCCGAATTTCCCAACATGAACAAACCCAAAGAGCCTTCTCAAGTATTCCCTCGTCCTTGTTCAACAATCTGGTGGAAGGATGCTCGCAAACAATTAATAAAAGGAAAAATAAAATTATGTTGCACCACCTTTGTGGATTTATAATTTTTTCAACACATGAATTGCACTTTGGGATGAAAAACTCATATATTATTTTCTCCATAATTAAATATTCCACAAAATTCCACCTCCTCATATTATGGGGATTTTTTAAAATCTCAACTAAATAGGGAAGAAATAAGATCTTTGACTTTTCTTGAATTTATGGGATAATCTTGTATTCCAAGAATACATATTCCATAAAATCTTTCCAAGAAAATCTAGAAAATCTTCTCTTTCTTCATTTATTTAATTTCGAAAATTATGAAAAAATAGGCAACAATAATTTATTTTATTTTAAACATCTTTTTCAGTTATTGAACTTTATCTTTGAGCTACTTGAGGGGCCTTTAGGAGAATTAAGATTGCATCTTCCAATGGACCTTGAATTTCTAATATTGAGCCAGAATATTATTCAAGCCCATAAATATTAATTAATACCACTACATAATTAACATTGCATTATCCATCTTAACTCATATTACTGTTAATATGGCTCCCGGTTATTATTTCCCGTGTTTAAGATTATCCAGTCCATTAATTAATTCAAGCCACTAAAAAACTTTATTTTAATTAATATTTTTTTTCTTGGATTAGGAACGACTCAACATTATTATCCATACCGGAAACTAATTCCACTTGCAAGACTTAGTATGATAAAATTTCTGAGCCTCCCAAGGGGACAAATCAAGCAAGACGTACTTGCACACAATTCTTCGTATTAAATCTTAGCAATCGTCATGTAACTAATAATATTGCCTAAAACACAAAGTATTGAATCACATTGATTCTCTACCCAACATGAATCAAAGCAATAATTATTAATTCCACACGATCCTATTTAAGGGACCGGGATTAAGAAATAACGAACCACTGAGGTCTAATTCTTCTATATTCAGCACTGAAGAATTTATCCTTATGTAGGTCCTATTCAGCGCATCATAATGCACTAGTACAATCTCTTGGTCAAGACAAGTCAATCTGAGCCTTGCACTTCAACCTTTCACGATGGATTGTTCATTTCCATCTGGGTTGTGAATTCTTGTACTTTGTTACGAGGAACTGTTAATTTAATCTGTTGTGATCTGGTATCACTAAATTAACTACAATGTAACATGTACTATTTATTGAACATGTATGCAGTAAATATATATAGGTCCCGAACGGGTTTTGTGAGGGCAGAAGTCTAGAGGGGAGGGGTGAATAGACTTCTGAAAACTTTTTCGTGCAGATCAGGTGTGATGGCAGTTTGCCTGATCAGAGTGCAAGTGAATCAGTTTGGACTGATATCCAACTTACTGATCGCCTGAGGGCAGATCAGTTCGGTATCTATCAGTTTAACTGATTGTGCGGAAGCTAGTTTATACCCGTGTGAAAAACCAGTTTATAACAAATCAGATTCCGAAGCTGTTTTCAATCAGATGACTATGGAGTCAATCTGATCAGATCAGTAGCTTGGTGCTAGCTGATCCTAACTCAGAATATGTATGCAGATTTAATCAAGTTGTGTGCAATAGTGTAAAGCAATTAATCAAACAAGTAAATGCACACAAGATTTATAGTGGTTCGGACAACCAGTCCTACGTCCACTCTTCCCTATCACAAGGGGCACCAACTTAACCGACTTAACCAACTCGACTTAGATTATTGTGTTAGTCCAACACATTACACCAACAGATATTTATAGAGCTCTCACTCAACCGATCCCATAAATCAGAACTAGAAACCCTAGTCTGAAATCTTGCTAAACAAACTTAACCTAACTTTGGGTTTTGGG
The DNA here is from genome assembly GCA_037126765.1 of Stenogyne calaminthoides. Classification (NCBI taxonomy): domain Eukaryota; kingdom Viridiplantae; phylum Streptophyta; class Magnoliopsida; order Lamiales; family Lamiaceae; genus Stenogyne; species Stenogyne calaminthoides. Next base: position 25,601,310 of record JBBCBC010000009.1, on the reverse strand, counting down.
TAAGATTTGTTGCTTGTTCCAACTTTGAAATCTTTCCTAGTATTTAAGTAGCCTAACAGCTAGAGGATAAGATTTATGTGCTAAGAACTATGGGATGAACACTTAGAAAATAATCTTCAAGGTTGTGTTCTTCGTGCGGAAATTTTGCTATAGTATATGAGCTTCTTGATAATTTCCGTTGTTTACTCTGAAGAGTAATCCCATATTTATAGACCCCGAAATCAAAGAGCCGTTGGAGAGAAATTTGAATTTCTGGCTATATTTGGTAGATATGTAGGATTTGATGTGACGTGCTTCAGGGACGGCATGGCCGAAAGCATGAATAGTTATCTTTTATAGCCGTTTGACCAAGCAGAACCAAATCCCGTATTGTCGGCTCCGTTCATACGTGTCTTGTTCTTATTGGTTAACAAAAACACTTTTCAGTGTTTGTTCTACCAACTAAAGTTGACATTCTTCTTGTTCAGATCAACAACGTATGACTTGGCGAAACATCAGTTACCACCTGGTGTGAGCTGACCTGATCAGTTACAACTGATCAGTCTACCTGATAGAGTCTTCTGGTGCCAGTTGTCTTAGCTCAACTAGCAGACTCGGTTGATGTAGGTCTTCTGGTCTGATCTTTTGGTAGTCATCTGATCTTCAGGTCTTCTGAATTTGTGTCTCATGACTTCACCTGATTATCTGACTTTATAAGATTGTCTGATCTTCTGTCCTTCCCTTGCCTTCTGGCCTGTCAGACTTCAGCTGATCTTTTGTTCTTCTGATCTTTAGATCTGACCTATACATATTGAGGTTCCCCCTCAATATGTGACCTATCTTATACATCAGTTGTTCTATATAATAATTATCAACTGGTCATCTTATAACTGGTATTAAAAACATCAGTCAGCTAACAGGTCTGACTGGTCCTATTACATGTGTTTTAGAACTTTCATCAAAACTCTAAATTTCCCAACAATATATGTAACATTCAATCATATTTAAAGCATTAGTGATAAATAATTTTTTCAGCAAATAAGACAGAAATTCAATTTGGTTCTACAAAGTAAAAGCATACTTTCTAATATAACCCCAACAGTTCCGGGTGTAGTTAACTGGGATGCAATCCCTTTATTTGACAGGTAGTTTAAAAATTCATCGCTGAGGTATTCGCCTACACGATCGGATCATAGAAACTTGATACTCTTTTCCTTATGATTCTCTGCTTGAGCCTTAAATTCTTTGAATTTATCAAAGGTCTCAGATTTATGCTTCATAAGAAAAACATACCCATATCTTTAGTAATCATCGATAAAGGTAACAAAATACTCATAGCCTCCTCTAGCTTTGATTGACATTGGACCACACACATCAGTATGAACGATTTCTAACACTTCTTTGGCTCTATTCCCCTTGGCTCCAAATGCCCTCTTGGTCATTTTACCCTCCAAACATGATTAGCATGTTGGAAATGGTTCAACCCGGAGTGACTCCAATGAACCATCTCTAACCAATCTTTAGATCCTCTTTGGATTAATATGACCTAATCTTAGATGCCAAAGAAGTGTCTCATTCACATCTGCTGAACATTTTTAGTACTTGAAACAGTCGATGTGTTATAGGATGCATTTTGTGAGTGATGTGAACAGTTAATAGTGTAAAGATTGTTTGACAACGTTCCATGACAGATAAGCAGATCATTTTGAAAAAAAAATGTGTTTTGAAAAAGAAACTGAATATCCATCCAAAAACTTTTTAGAAACCGAAACAAGGTTCTTTCTAAAACTAGGAACGTAAAGAATATCTTTTAAAACTAAAACTCTATATTCAAAAGATAGCTTCACTTCTCCCACTGCTTCAGCTGCCACTCTCGTAGTATCGCTTAGCGTGATGAGGATCTCACTCCCACTAAGTTGTCGGGTCTGCTTGAATCCCTGTAAAGTGAAATAAACATGATCAGTGGATCCCGTATCCACTACCCACGAATGGGTAACATACGCCGCTAAACAAATTTCAACAACTAGTGCATGATAATTACCTTTCTTTCCATTCCGCTTAGGTTTGGAACAGGCCGACCTCCAATGTCCTTTCTCACCGCACTCCGAACATTTCCTCTTGCTTAAACCTTGGCTGACTGATATTGAGTTGACTTTGGTCTAGCCTTTTTGCCTTCTCCTTATTCTTACCATCCCTTGGTCTAGAAGAAGTAGAAGGTTCATTTGCAACCAAGCCATCATCCTTGTGCCCCATTTTCTCTTCAGCCAGAGTTAGAGCTTTCACTAGATCATCCAAGGTGTATTCCTGATCGCTCATCAGGTAGTCTATATAGAAATGATCAAAGCTCTTTGGTAGAGAATGGAGAATGAACTCAATTTTGGTCTTGAGATCACACTTTTCACCAAGAATCTCAAGTTCGTCAAAAAGAACCATTACCCTAAGAGTGTGCTCCCTCACGGGCGTTCCTGTTTCCATCCTTAGCTTGACCATGTCATGCATGATGTTTTGTATTGCCACATGGGACGGATGTGAAAACATCTTTTCAAGATTCCGCATAATGTCTGCAGCAGTTCCAAATCCTTGGTGAAGGCGTTTCAACAAATCTGACAAGGATGCCAAGATTATACCCTTCATCAACTCATTGGCTTGCTCCCATTCATTATACTCCATCTTGTCCATAATACAGGCATCCTCAGTAGGCTTTTCGGGTTTAGGTGTGTGAAGTACCCAGTGGAAATGTTGTGCGGTTAAGACCATTTTCATTTTACGACTCCAATTGACATAATTCATCCCAGTTAATTTATGATCTTTAAGTATATCGAATAGTGGATTAAAAGGTTGCGATATGATGAGACTGAAAATAAACATACATCTTGTGTCAATATCCGGATCACAACATAAAATCACACAATTTGATAACATGAATCATATTAATATCTTAAAAAAATATGAACATGCATCAGGCAACATCTCAAAACAGTTTAAATGAGTCACATGGGTGGGTCATCATTTAAACACATTTAAGCAGGTTACAAACAAGAACAGTTGCAAACCTTTAATTTAAAATTAATAGTTGGCTCCCACTTGACCAATATAAAATTGACAGGGACTTCGGCGAAGTATATGCATATCAATTTTATACCTAAGTAATAACCATGATTAAATACAAAATTACTTGAACGAGCCTCTTTGAAGGGTCATCGTCGCCACTAATAATAATCCACAATCATCCTTTGGGATTCATTCATGTGAAGACTATCTTTTGGTCGTCCCTTAAGGGAATTTCTCCAAAAGAACTCACAAATAAATAAATCATGGAGGTCAAACTTAATTCAATTTTATTATCTGGAATAAAATTGTCAATTAGTTATTTTAGCATACTTAGTAATTTTGAAATTGAGATTTTTTTTCATTGAACAATTTGCATGCAAACATATTTAAACAAATTAAATACAAGCATAAGAAAAAAAATAAGAACATCAAAACAAAAATTAAACACATACATATATCCAATTGTCACGGTTTAATTTCTTATTTGCCTTGAACTAGAGAAATCGTACGTCTTCAAATTTCTCCCACCTGAACATCTCGGAAAAAAATGTCACATCAAGTCACGTCTCGTGCATCGACCAGTTCGCGGGTCGGGATACAAGCCTTGCATCCGACCCGACCGTGTCGATTAGCGCCCGGTAGGTCTCGGCAGTGTCGGCATGGCGCTGCGCGTACCCGCACGCACGCTCACCAGCTACCGCCCGCATTGCTCCAGCCTGCCCCCGCGCATCCCTGCGCGAGCCAGCCCAGAAGCTTCCACCCACGCCCGAACCCGTACGGTCCCGCGCGCCCGAACCCGTACGGTCCCGCGTGCCCATCTCAGCGCCTTGATCCCGCGTCGCCTGCTCGGCTTCAGCGCGTGCGCCTGGGGCCTTCGGCCCGTGCGCATCAGCCTTGCCACACCCGTGCTTGCATGTGTTCGGTGGTTTTCGCATCGCGCGTGTGCCTCCCTTGGCACGTTTCGCGTGATGCACACCGCCCACGCCACGGTTTTAGATCCCCTCTTCAATCCCTCGTCTCCGTCTTCGATCCGGTTACAATTTATTTAACAGAAATAAATAAACCTATGATCTAGACTAGTATATTACAATGAACAAATCAAATAGCCTAATCTACTCGTGGATTTTCTCACGAGAAAAATGAATCCAAACGAGTCGAATTAAAAAATCATACAATCATACACATGAATTAAATAAACATTAAATTACCATGACAATTGGATACCTGCAAAAAAGATCTAGAAATTCTACTATCCAATTCCAAAATTTAATGAACAACAATTTAAATTACAATTTAAATCACAGAGCTCAAAACCGAGGCTCTGATACCAGTTGTTGGGAAATAGAGTGCCCGGATCTATTCGAGGTGCAATTTAAATATAAATTTATATTAATTTAATTATTACTAGCATGAATTAGTCCTATATTAATTCAAATAACAATTAAGTCACAACAACATATCATGCGTACAAAATTGCCACGTAAATCCTACACATGCGGATTTCTAGGAGTTACATAAGGCGTACCTTTTTGGCGGATTCAACGGAGGAATATGGATGCACAAACCCAACGACCTTCTCTAGTATTCCTACGTCCTTATTTGATATCCCGGTGGAGGAATCTCCTTCAAATAATTAACAAAAGGAAAAGAGAATAATTGTTGCACACATGGAATTATGTTGGGGGATGAAAAATTCATCCCCTATATCTAGAGGCAAGGGGGGGGGGGCGAAAATTTTGAGTATATTATGGTTAGGAAATTTGTTTGTATCTTCCCAAGATACAATCTTGAGTATATCTCATATATTCTATTTCCATAATATTCACAAAATATCTTTTCTTCCCCTTCTATATAGGATTTTCGAAACTTTGGCATTAATAGGGAAGAAATAAGATCTTTGACTTTTCTTGAATTTATGGGATGTTGGTCCCGGTGTAAACGAGTCTTACACGTGTATGGGGGGAATACACGTGTTCAGTGATTTTTCAGACTTTTCACAAAACTAAAATCAGTGGGTCAGGTTGTCCTGAGAAATAGCCCTGAGAAGCACAAATTACTCTGAGTCAAAGTCTATTGAGACAATAACACTGAGCGTCTTTCAGTAGCTTCAGATTAGCCCAACTGATCTGAGATTTTAAAAAAAAAGAGTTCAAATAAGCTTGGAGTAGATATCTGTCTTACTGACTACTCAGATGAGTTAGGTCAGTTTGACAACTATCTATACTAACTTATCTAGTGTGCGGAATGTGTAGGCCCTAAGTTTATACTCGTTTTATCTTGCTGAAAATCTTTTATCACTTAGTAAATCAGTGGTTAAGGCTGTGATCAGTTCAATGCAAACTCAGTGGATTAATTTCAACTAAATATCAGAAAACTCAGTATGCTTTCAATGAAAAATATGCAACAAAAAAAATTCAAAGCAGAAAGCAAACACAACAAATTATAGTGGTTCAGAGGCAAAACTCCTACGTCCACTCTCTCTGATCCTCAGAGAAATTCCTTAACTCACTTCTACTACTACCTCAAGCTTTTAGACTAAACTCAGCAGCTTACTAACTTTCTTTATGAGTTTTCAGGCTGAACTATATTGTAGCTTACTAACTCAAACACACACAAGCTTTCAGACTGTCACAAGCAGCTTACTAACTTCTTCTCTAGATTTTTCAGGCTGAACTCAACTGCAGCTTACTAACTCTTTACAACTCTCACTTTCCAACAATCACACACTCAAACTACCTAAACAATAGGGTTTGGGTCTGGTTGGTTTCCAACTAAGGAGATATATCCTTTTACAATTGAGAACACAAGGTAAAAGGCTAGGATATCTCTTACTAAGATTTTGGATACTTAATAGAATTTAGGCTTAGTTAAATTAGCTCTCTTCAAAGATGAAACACTTGGGAAATTCTTAGGGTTTCGAGTGCTTCACAGTATAAGTTTGAATACGAATGAGCTCTTGAGTTGCTTGATTTCCCGTAACCTTGCAATGGTGAAGGTCATTGGTATTTATAGGTAACTCACCAAGGTCACTCTTGAAAAACTATCCGTTGGAAGAGATAACATCACGGGTTTCCTTATTTGGTTAGTGATAAACGACTATTTTAGGGTTTGAACACGCCCTTGCATGGTTTAGGTAATATGTAACTCTGGCTTTCTCAGGGACAGGTCGCTTTCAGTGTCAGTAAAGTACAGTGTTGTCGCTCTCTGATTGGTTCAGATCTTCAGTAAATAGAGAGAAACAAAACGGCTCTTTAGGTTAACTCTTCTGAATGAGACAACCTTAAAAGACACTTTAATTCCAATTCCTTTTGTCTGCAATCAAGTATTTGGACAACATTTATTTTTCATAAATGTGCAAGATTTCCTCAGTCTATTTGTCCTCAGGTAGATAATCTTCAGGTCATCAAGGTCTTCTGAGTCTTCAGGTCTTCAGACTCTTTTGAGTCTACAGGGTGATCTGAGTCTTCAGGCTCTTTTGATTCTTCTGAGTCTTCAGGGCGATCTGAATCTTCAGGCTCTTCTGATTTTTCTGAGTCTTCAGGGCGATCTGAATCTTCAGACTCTTCTGATTCTTCCTATACTAATCCTGAGTATTATCTGCTTACTATACATGGTGCAGATATTTCCTGAAAACGTAACCTGAAACATGTCAACAGACTCTCAAGATTATTCTGAACATGTCATACTCAGGGTTTTGAGATCTAATCAAAATCTTATTAAATTCATCTCCCAATAATTTCCCCCTTTTTGATGATGCCAAAACCATCTTGTTACACTTTAAGAAAACCTAACCTATACTCAGGTTTCAGTTATCTATTACATTAGATGGTATAGCAAACAAGTATGAAATGTAGATAATTAAAAAAAAGATAATGAGATATTATCTTTGGTCACCACAAAATGTTCCTTTTCATTGATGTAGAGTAGAGAAATACATTTTACAATGAATTTTTTTTTAACAAAAACAAAAAAAACGAATACAGTCTTCAGTCTTCCTCAATCTCTTCATCAGGGACTTCGAGATTGACCATCCCATAGTACCTTCTTTTCAGTTCATCCCTCTGTTTGATGATTTCAGGGTGACTTCTGGTCAGACCCATCTGAGCAACATAGTCAGCAACTTCTCTGGATATAGCAGCTTCATTGATGAATCCAGTGCTGAATCTTGGAGCAGGGTACTTATATTGGCCAGGTGCCTTCAGTGAAACATTGTTTTCATCCGCCAAATTTATCCACTTCTGTAAGTATTCTGGATAGAAGGTCAGCAAATACTCTAGGAAAGCTTCATTTCTATCTGAGCTTCCTCCTCTCCATTCTCTCAGAATGTCATGATTGAACCAGAAGGTTCTTTGGACCTCTTCCCAGGCATCATTGATCTGGATTGGCATCCATTTGTCAATGTGCGGCCATTTTTGTACTCTGGATGTACCCAATCTTCTGCTCATAAATTTCTTAAAACTTCATCTTCTCTTCTGCTCTTCTTCTCTTTTCTTTCTAGTCAGCTCAGCTCCTGACACAGATGCAGCTTGCCTTTTCTCTTTCTCGATATGCAAAGCTTTGAGTTTGTTGTGCCAGTCGAAGTCTGTTATCTGAGAACTTATGTCATACACACCAAATCCTTCTCTGAAGAGTTCCTCAGTTTCAGCTTCTGGATCTTCCTGAGCTTCAGATTCCTCAGGTTCAGAGAAGTCAATAATCAGTTTTCTCTGAACTGGTTTGGTAGAAACTTTCCTTTTCTTCTTCTCAGATTCTACGAATGCTGCTGATTTTCTTTTCTCAGCTATCTTCGGGTTAGCTTCTTCAATTGCAGCATGTGCCTCAACAGACAGACTTGTTTCAACTTTTCTCCTCTCTGGCCTTCTCAAGATCATGGCTTACTGAGTTGTTTGCCTGTCTGTCTGAATAAACTCAGTGTCCTCTGGCTCAACTGACTTCAATTTCTCAGTTGCTTCAATCTCTTGCAGAGTTTTCAGAACATGCTTGGCTTTCAGTTCCTATTGGGCTTTCTTCTCAAGGGTTTTCTTCAAGTGTGTATCCAATTTACCCTTTGCTGAATGAGATGTCCTTTCCCCCTTTTTGACATCATACATTGGAAGGATCTGGGAAAGTGTAGCATCCATGTGAAATTGTTCTTTGTTGATTTCCCTTATTTCTCCAGCTTAAACATCCTGTTCATCTTCTAAGAGCCTTAGAACGTTCTTGCCAATGGATACTTCTTCTGACAATGGGGCAAACTGATTGGCAAAAGCTTCATGCATGAGGTCTGTCATCTTGGTCATGAGTAAAGAAATAATTTCCTCAACAGCTTGTTTGATCATTTATTCATTTTTCTCTGACAACTTCTTCTCCAAGTAAACTGTTCTTTCATTAAATTTCTGATTTAGCTCATCAGTTATATTTCTGGATACTTCACCCATTTTAGTGTCCAGAGCAGTGATCCTCTCAGCTACATCAGTCTTAACTGATTTTACTTCAATAGAGGTACTCAAATTCTCCATTTTCTGAGTTTGATCTTTCAAAGCAATCTCCATCTGAGTCATATGGTCTCCCACTGGTTCAACTTTCTTCAGTGCATCCAGAATTGGATTAGATCAATCTCTGGAGCATGTGAAGTTTGTCTTGACTGAACCTCAGTCTGCATACCAATATCAGCAAACTTAATGATAGATTCTTCAGTAAGTTTGGCATAATGAATAGTAGTGCCAAAAGGAACCTGAAGGGTTCTATCTTCAGTCTGAGGATTTTGAGTATCAGCAACAGAAATGATCTTTTCAGCACCTTCCTTTTCCTTTTCAGGTTCTTTCTCTTTATCTCCATTACCTCCTTCATCTTTGTCTTTTTCTTTCTCAGCACCACTGGTCTCACCAGTTTCAGATGGCCTCTTCTAAGCAACTTTCCTTTTCACCAACTCATCAAACTCTGAAACCTTTATCCTGAGTTTGGTTTTCTGAATCCTGAGAACTCAGTGAGTAATGATGTCTCCTCATTCCACCACTCTTCCCCTCTGAATGAAGCAATATTTAGCATATCAGGAAGAGTTTGATTCAGAATGTAGTTCTCAAAATAAATCCTGAAGATCAGGATATTCTAAAAGCTTAGGGTATTTGCCCATCATAAATAGTTCCCCCTTGCTTCGCCATTCCGATTCCTCTGCTTCTCCCTTTTTCAGAGGTTGTGGGCTAGATTTTTCAGGAGAGGGTTCATCAGTTGTTTGAACTATTTGAAGGTCTAATGGATCAAGAAAAAGGTGCAGCTAATAAGGCATCAAGGTTCAGGAGTTCTTGGAGTTCATTTGGCTCTGAGGGTTCTGAGGGTGGGATCTGAGTTTGGCTGTCTTTAACAGGTTGTTGAGAACCTGTAAAGATTTCTTGGGAGATTTTGTCAGTTGCAATGGAAGTCTCCATTACTTCAGAAAATACGTTTTCCTCCTCAATTGTCTCTTTTTCACCAATGGTTTTCACCACCTGAGCTAGCACTTGAAGTGATGACTTTAAACCAACATGAGCCTCAGTTTGTGCTTCCTCTTGCTCAACTTCATCGGCTTCTTTCTCAGCAATTGTTTTCAGCCTTCTCCTCTTTTGTTGTGGAGCCAAGGCCTTCTTCTTCATCCTTTCTCCAGTCTCTCTCTTTACTTTCAGAAGAGTCTGAGCTCTAGCTTTCTTCTCTTCTTCAGAAACAAGCTCAGTAGTTTTTGCTAATTCTCTCCTGGTCCTTTTGGTTTGACCTTGCTCAGTAGGAGATGTTTGTTCCCTCTCGGATTCTTCTACGGCTATCTCTTCCTGAGATTCAGCAACCTTTTCTTTCTTCTTCTTCAAGGCTCTCTTTGATGGTTGTCTGAACATGATCCTTAAAGTGGGGAATCCAGTTGTTGGAGCGAATGTATCCTTATCATCTCTGGCTGTTTCAAGGATGTATGCAATCTTTGTGGCAAACAACACTTTGCCTTTCACCACAACGGTGTCCTTTCTTTACTGATATGCTTCGTTTGATCACTAATAATTTTGATTAAGAACTATAGGCAGTTGAAATCCAACCCTGGGAGAATCTTCGATGGCAGCCATTAACCTCAACTTTGGTTTGCTAATTTGTTCCAAACTGCCAGACCCACTAATAAGGCATTTGGACACAATATCAAGCAACACAATATACTTCCTTTTCAAAAACTTTTTATTGAGAGTAGCTTCAAACTTGATAGGCTTCTCTGCAATTTTGTTCAAATACTCCTGCTCTTTCCCAATCATATAAAGAGTAGGATCTTCCCATTCAACTCAAAGACCTCATTCAAGTTTTTAGTAATAATGCAAATGTTGTAACATGAAATAGTCCGACTTGCCAGAGGCAGTATCTCTCCATCTAACACTTGTCATTAGAGAGGTCTTTGCCATGTCCAGGTAGGTCGTGGGGCGACTTACGAGACTACGCAAGTCGCGAGGCAACTTGGAAGAATGTGAAGGCTGTTTGGCGACCTATGAGGTGGCGCAAGCCGGAGTTGACTTGGTCTCGAGGTCGGATACAAGATGAGTATGGTAAAGATACAGGTAATTAATGGTGCGGATTTCACGGGCTATAATCAGGGCAAGTATATCTGGATGCGCGACTTGCGGGACAAGCAAGGAAACCCTAGCCTGGCAGCTGAAACCCTAGGTTGGTCCACGAGAAGAAGCCCACGAAGATTGTAACCCTATATCTGTGTCTATAAATATAACTTGCATTATACATTGTAAAGGATCGAAATCTTAGTATCCTAGGCAGATATTATATAGTAAAATATCCTGGCTTGGTGCCCCCAGACGTAGTCTATTTCACGGACGAACTGGGTAATCAAATCGTGTGTTATTTATCATTTTTGCTGTTATATTGATCGGAGTTTTATCATATTCTTTGCTTGTTCGTCGGTAATCAAACCGTGTACAACAATTGCCGCCGTCTGTGGGAAGTAATTCCTGAGATATAATTCTGTTCGAAGGAAAACCCACCTCGTTTCCGATCAATATCGATGGCAAACAATCAAGGTAATCCTAACGGGCATGAGATGGACGCCCGCGATGGGCACGAGGCCTCTATGAGCTCTCAACACACGGGCTCACATCGCGCTCGCCAGCCAAACCCGGTGATGACCCCTGACTGGTGGAACCTGGTGCAAACTCCAGAGGATGCAAAGGCCGTAATGGTTGTCCTCAACAAAAAATGCCTCACATTCGATGACGAAGATGTGTCCTCCTCCCAAGAAGGCCGCCCAGGAGACCGGACCCTCAAAGAACAAGGAACAACAGGCCCGGAAGGGACATTCTGCGGGCCAACTGGCATATGATCCAACTAGACACGCCTTGGTCCGCAATCGCCAGCTCCTCAGGAAGCCGGCAGGGTCGAACAACGTATTCGACCGACTAGGCGACCTGGGGGTCCAAAAAGCCCCAGGGATCGTCAAAGATGAGACGCGATCTGACCCTCGGTGAGATGATCAGGTGGAGCACGACCTGGCCCTAACACTGAACCTCCACCACAATGACCTGCCGAAGGGATCGACCATGCATTGCGGCAACCCCCCCCCGCAGTGAAGGCTACAATAGACCAACGCGATGCTCAGGTCGCAGTACTGACCCGGACAGTCCAACAACTGATGGAGCACATGGACAATCGAAATGGGCCAGTGGGGGCAGACCCTTTCCTCGCGGTCCCGGGCTCTCCACTTGGAACTCTGGTCACTCTGGCACCTACTCAAAGGAAGGTTAACGTAGCGACCTTGGATCGCTACAGTGGAAACATGGACCCAAGGGTCCATGTAGCGAAGTACAACTCGTACATGGCCTCTATGGGCGCCACTGACGCAACCAAATGTCAGTTTTTTTCTCTGGCCCTAAGCGATCAGGCTCATCAGTGGTTTACCTCCCTGCCACCCTTGTCGGTGGACACTTTTGAGCAAATTTCTCGCTCACTGTTCCTAACGACTTTTATCGCCTCGCACCCCTCGACCACTGTCAGCAAATACCGATGAACACCCAAAGAGGGGGATACAGAATCTGATCGGTCCTATATTGAGAGGATCGACAAGCTGATCTTGGAAGGAGATCCCATTGGGGATGAAGCAAAACTGTTGGGGGATGTCTCTGGCCTCAAGAAGGGGACTAAACTCTGGCGGCGCATGATGGCCGAATACCCAATTAGCTATGCCGACTTTCGAAGGTGGGCTAGCAACCTGATACATACAGCGGAGCTCCTAGAATCCCGACTCTCCAGGCTAAGGAGGTCGCGGAGCCCAAGAAGAGTTCCAAGAGGGTCGCCGCACAGTACAAACCACCTGGAAATTTCAAGCCTTTTGAGGAGAGCATTCCGGTGAAGCTGATGGATGCGCTGGGCATGACGCCCGAACACATCTTTGCCCAGATCCGAGAGTGGGAATTACTCCTCCCGCCTCAACCGATCAAGAGTAAGGGCAAGCAAAACCCCAACAAGTATTGCCACTTTCACGAAAGCAGCGGCCCATTATACCAAATGAGTGTAAAGACCATTGCCTAACTCGAGATTGTAGATGAGGATGGTCTGCTTGACGAATTCATCAAGCGACCTCAGAAGAATGGCAACCAGGCTCCGAGAGGTCACCAGCAAAGAGAGGCATCCACAGGAATGACAACCAAGGAGCGGGGCAGTGGGAGCGACCTATCCTGCCAATGCTAGAAAATGCGGGAGATCGCGTCATTCATACCCTCTCTCCCCTGGGGGCAGTTGGGGGACTAGCCTCCAACTCCTCCTCCAAACGAAAGACGAAAGCCGAAGTAAGAGAGATGAAGAACGCCAAGAAAATGGTGCTACCTGTCCTCACCTTGGGGGAAGAGTCCAGCAGAATCGAGTTTGGAGAAAAGGACAAAGTTGGGGTAGTCTATCCTAATGTCGACCCCCTGGTGATCCGAGCAAATATCATGGGAGCTACAGTGTTCCGACTTCTGGTGGATGGGGGTGCCTTCTGCAACATCCTTTTCAATAAAACCCTAGATCAGCTCGGGGATTATGATGCCTACATCACCCCGTGCGACCATATCGTGAAGGGGTTTGGTGATGCGACTGTGAGACCAACGGGAATGATCCGGCTGGCGGTCAAGCTGGTCTCCACATTGAATAGTGAAGTTAGGGCGACTAGGCTGTTAGATTTTCTAGTTGTCGACCTTCCCAGCTCCTATAATGGGTTCCTGGGAAAGTGTTGGGAAATTTAGAGTTTTGATGAAAGGCCTAAAACACATGTAATAGGACCAGTCAGACCTGTTAGCTGACTGATGTTTTTATTACCGTTCATAGAATACCAGTTGATAATTATTATATAGAACAACTGATGTAGAAGATAGGTCACATATTGAGGGGGAACCTCAATATGTATAGGTCAGATCTGAAGATCTAAAGAACAGTTGATATCCGACAGGCCAGAAGGCAAGAGAAGGACAGAAGATTAGATCGATCTGATCAAGTCAGATATCCCAGCTGAAGTCATGAAGTTCAAACTCAGAAGACTTGAAGTTCAGATGACTTCCAGAAGATCAAAACAGAAGACCTACATCACCCGAGTCTGCTAGTTGAAGCTAAGACAACTGGCACCAGAAGACTCTATCAGGTAGACTGATCAGTTGTGACTGATCAGGTCAGCTCACCAGGTGAAAACTGATGTTTCACCAAATCATACGTCGATGATCTGAACAAGAAGAATGTCAAGCTTAGTTGGTAGAACAACACTGAAAAGTGCTTCTGTTAACCAATAAGAACAAGACACGTATGATCAGAGCCGGCAATTACGGGATTTGGTGCTGCTTTCTCTAACGGCTATAAAAGACACTATTCACGCTTTTGGCCATGCCGTTCCTGAAGCACATCACATCAATCCTGCAAGTCTACCAAATATAGCCTGAAATTCAAATTGCTCTCCAACGACTCTTTGATTTCGAGGTCTATAAATATGGGATTACACTTCAGAGTGATGACACGGAAACTATCAAGAAGCTCAAGCTATAATCAGATTTCCGCACGAAGAACACGAACTTGAAGATTATTTTCTAAGTGTTCATCCCATAAGTTCTTAGCACATAAATCTTTTCATCTAGCTGATAGGCTACTTAAAAACTAGAAAAGATTTCAAAGTTGGAACCAAAACAATCTTACCCAAACCCAAAGTTAGGTTAAGTTGTTTAGCAAGATTTCAGACTAGGGTTTCTAGTTCTGATTTCTGGGATCGGTTGAGTGAGAACTCTTTAAATATCTGTTGGTGTACTGTGTTGGACTAACACAAAAATCTAAGTCCAGTTGGTTTAGTTGGTGCCCCTTGTGATAGGGAAGAGTGGACGTAGGACTGGTTTGTCCGAACCACTATAAATCTTGTGTGCATCTACCTGCTTTGATTAACTGTTTTACACAATCGCACACAACCTAATTAAAGTTGCATACATATTCTAAGTTAAGATCAGCTAGCACCAAGCTTCTGATCTGATCAAGTTTGACACTTTAGTCAACTGGTTGAAAGACTGACTTTGGAATCTGATTTATTAAAATTGGTTTTTCACACGGGTAAAACTTAGCTTCCGCACAATCAGTTAAACTGATAGATACCAAACTGGTCTGCCTTCAGGCGATTAGTAAGTTAGATATCAGTCCAAACTGATTCACTTTCTGACTCGATCAAAGCTAACGCAACCACACCATCTGACCAAGAAAAAAGTTTTCAGAAGTCTATTCACCCCTCCCCTCTAGACTTCTGCCCTCACAAAACCCGTTCGGGACCTACAAGTGGTATCGAGCGGTGGGTTCTACGCACCAATCGGCTTTTGAGTATCATCGATTCTTGTGGAAGAATCTTTGTGGTCATTTGAACAGATCTTGAAAAACCATTTTTAAAACTCATTCATTTTTCCAAAATCACCCAGCATGGATAATACCTCTAGTATGTATCATGATTTACCTAAGTTCTCAATTGATGAGTATGCAGATTGGGCCATTTATATGTGCAACCATCTAGGTTCGATAAGCGGCAGAATGATGGAAGTCATTGAAAGAGGACCCATCATCATATATCAAGACAACCCTGCTTGAGGAGAGATCCAGATTTTTGCCGCGAAGTCTTGTGCGAAAAAAGCCCAAATTGATGGATGCAGAGGAAAGAAAGTTGTATACTCTAGATACAATCGCCAGGCATATAATCATGAAGACGATGGATAAAGTCACCAAGGAGAAGATAAAATATCTCAAAACTGCGAAAGCAATGTGGGATACTCTAGCTGAGATATGCGAAGGAAATGATCAGATCAAAGACAGCCGACTACAAGCCGAACTGGTGAAGTTCAAAAAACTGAAGATGCTGCCCAACGAGACCATCAACGAACTTGATGGAAGGATTACTATGTCAGTAAATAAGCTACGAGAACTTGGTAGAGAGATGTCAGACAAAGATATCAACTACAAGATCTTAAGATCTCTCACCAAGAAATGGGACATGAAAGTCACGGTAATCAAGGATTGCCAAGACATTTCAAAGATGAAGCCGAGTAGCTTGTTTCTAAGCCTTAAAGCTCACGAGTTCGACTTAATCGAAAGAGGACAAGCAAATGAAGACGAGACGCCCGCTGAAGCCTCAACGTCCAAATCAGTTGCTTTTAAAGCAACTAGCAGCAGATCGAAGGCCACTGAACCTGTTGGAAACATAATAAGTCAGGCAGAATAGATCGCTCTGCTTACCAGGAAACTTGAAAAATCAAATATTCAACTTGGTAAGTATCGAAGATTCTATAAAGATTATCAACATAGCCTAGGAAGAGATATGAGATCACCTAATGATCTCCGTGAAGAACTGATCCGATGATCAAGAGATCACAGAGAAGAAAAGAAAAGAGATAATCTGACCGATGAGAGAAGAGATAACCGATCGGATGAAGGAGTTCAGACATTATCGAAAAGGGAAGTCACCTGATAGATCCTACAGACGAAATGACTCACCTGGAAGAAAAGGTTCCGTGGATCATGGAGCGTGTTTCAACTGTGAGAAACCAGGTCACTACAGCGCAGATTGCCCAGATCTGACGCCAAAAGAAAAGGAAGAAAAGCGGAACAGGAGAGAGCAACGTTATAGGGACATAAAAGCCATGGTCGCTGACACATCTGGAATTGATGATTCCTATCCGCCCTCTAAGGATTCTGGGTACTCACCTGTAGAAGATTTATGTCTGATAAGCAGTGCTGTTGACTTCTATGAGAATGAAGATCTGATATTCTCTTCAGATGACGATGAGATCTGCCTGATGGCCAAGGAGGACCAATCTGAGGTACCTCCAAACCTTCTGCTTTGTCTGCTTTCACACCTGCTATTATTAGCACACCTGCTGGAGAGATTGACCTGCAGCTCTACTCTGAGCAATTGCTTGATGATCTCTAATGCAAAGAGACACTTATGCTATAGTGGAAGCTGAGAATGACAAGCTAAGGATCATAAATAATCAGCTTGTTAAAGAGAACGATCTCAGTAAAGCTACTGAACTAAAATCTGTTGAAATTGCTCAGAAGGTAACTGAGGAACTTAACATTCTGAAAGTTAAATCTTCTGATCAGGAGAAGCAGATCAAAGATCAACTAGCAATCAACAAAATGACAAGTTCGATGACTTCAAAATCCTTCAAGCTAAATTTGATGAGCTATTCCGACTACATGAGAGTCTAAAATCTTCCGAGGATAGTTTATGCAAGAAAATAGAGGTTTTCACAAAATCATCTAAAAACTGCTCAAGATATGAACACCTATTTTCAACAACGACTAACAAGAAGGGACTTGGGTATGAGAACCCTTCCACATCCTCAAAAGCCCCGTTTGATTCACTTCAAAAAGGTGTAATCAAACGAGTTTCTGACAAAGATACACTAAAAGCTAAACTTGTATCTGGAAAGGGAAAAAGACCTGTTGAGCAAGTAAGGCAGGTGCCTAATATGAAAGGGAACCGAAATGGACCCCAACTGGTAAAGCATCAACCGAGGAATCAACAGAAGAACCCAGTTCCTCTGAAGAGACCTCAACCTGATCAACAGATTAGGTATCAGAAAAGACAACCTGTAAAAGGGAAGTCTAATCTGAGACCCAATCAAGGTCAGCTACCGAATAAGCAAGCTATAGTTAAACTGCAAAAACCACCTATGCCAAAAAGATATGAATCTTTTGATGGTAGCAGTCGTACCTACCCATATAATCAGAAACCTAGGGTTGTTGCACCTGAGCCACACTGGATGAAAAGAAGACAAACAGCAAAGATAAATCCCAAGTCTTCTAAGTCACCCAAGGTTCACACTAATAATCATATTAATCAGAAAGCATATAAAGAGACGTATGATTATGTTGATAGGTATGGGAGACAAATCAGGCCTTCTGATCTAACTGATCTCAATAGAAGTGTCCTGTTTGTATGGATCCCCAAAACCTACCCTAACCCCTCAGGACCCAATCCAAAAGGGGTACCTAAAGCCTGATTTGGTTGCAGGTTCGCGTGGGTCTGGCTAACAAAGGAGGTGTGCAAGCAACTATCTGGTACATCGATAGTGGATGCTCAAGGCACATGACTGGAAGCAAACATCTCCTCAGCTCTTACATAGAACAAAAAGGCCCGCGTGTACTCTTCGGTGATGATAACTTTGGTTTTACCAAAGGATTCTAACCTTAGAAATGATGATGTACAGTCACCGGAGTCTCAGATGTCGAAGGTCTAAAGCATAACTCATTATCGGTTTCACAATTCTACGATAACGGATTCAGTGTTGAGTTCTCGACTGATCAATGCACTATCAAAAATCGAGCCACTCAACAGATCTTGCTAACTGGTTCAAGGAAAGGGACGATCTACACAGCAGATTGGAACAGTTGCCCAAGAAATGCATGCCTGAATGTTAAGAGTTCCAAAAGTAGCAGTTGGCTCTGGCATAAAAGAATGAGTCATCCGAACTTTAAAACTCTTAATAAGATAAAGAAGGATGTCTTTAGTGGAAGGACTTCCGAATGAAGTATTTTCTAAGGATCAGACATGTGTCGCATGTCAGAAGGAAAAACAGGTCAAAGCTTCATTCAAGGAAATCCCTGGACCGGCATCCAGCAGAGTATTGCAGCTGCTTCATATGGACCTATTTGGACCAGTTACACCAAATCTCGTCGGCGACGAATATACTCGTAATCGTGGATGACTATTCCAAGTTTACAGGTTATATTCTTACATAAGAAGAATGAGACGACAAACGAAGATACCCGAAATTTGCTAGAGATTACAAAATGAAAAGGGTGTCGATTGTAGTAAAAATCGATCGATAAAGGTACAAATTTCGAACTCTTTTATTACCGATTTTTGCTCTAAGTTTGGTATACAAAGATGAGACATCACCGTAAGAACGCCACAATGTAATGGAGTTGCAGAATCGGAGAAACAGAGCACTCAAAGAAGTTCGCCGCACGATGTTAATGAACATGCAATACCAAGCCATTTCGGCGTAAGCTATCAACACTACATGCCACACTCGTAATGCATGTCTTCGACTAAGGCTCACTACAAAACACCCTATGAACTGTGGAAGGGCGTAAAACCTCGTGTTTTCTTACTTCCATGTATTTGGGTGTAAGTGTTTCATACACAACAATGGGAAGAGTCAGTTGAAGACTTTTGAGGCCAAGTCAGATGAGGGTATATTCTTAGGATATTCCTCATCTAGCAAGGCTTTCAGGGTTTACAACAGGCGAACCCTAGTTGTGGAAGAAACACCCCATGTAGTCTTTGATGAAACATCTTCTGAACAAGAGAAATCCTTTTCGAACAAGAAGTACCAGATCAACTTTGTGCTGATGCTCGGAAAATGGATCACCTAACGATCAAGGAAAAAGGATCGAAATCGTAATAAAGATACATTCCGGATCTAGCCGATTCACCAGTCAATCGATCCTAAGGTACGAAAAACCGCCGATGAAGAAGCCGCATAACCGAGATAGTATCAACTGAACCATCCGGTTCAGGGGGAACACCTGAAGTTCCCACGAACAGACATCAGCACATGATGAGTCCAACATCAGCTGAGACATGTTCTTATCAAGTGGATCATAACTCTGCACCACTCCCAATCACTAGTAATGAACTATTATCAGAAATGGATGATGTTCTCCAAACCGACGCAAATCAGAACAGAAGGACCTGGATAACCAGTCATCCAACTGATCTGATCATCGGAGACCCATCTGATAGAGTTAAAACTAGACATCAGATTGGTGAAAGTGCCATGTATTGTTGTTATCTGTCTATGAAGGAACCAACAACAGTAGAAGAAGCTCTACAAGACGCAAGCTGGATTCTAGCCATGCAGGAGGAGCTGGAACAGTTCGAGAGAAATCAAGTTTGGGAACTGGTGGACATACCAACTCATCAAGACGTAATTGGCACAAAGTGGGTTTTCAAGAACAAGAGAGATGAGAAAAATGTCATAACCAGGAATAAGGCAAGACTTGTTGCTAAGGGGTATTCACAATCAGAAGGAATTGATTATGATGAGACCTTTGCACCAGTCGCTCGCCTAGAAGCCATTCGGCTGTTTCTGGCATATGCTTCCCACAGAGGGTTCACTGTGTATCAGATGGACGTAAAGAGTGCATTCTTAAACGGGGTACTAGCAGGGGAAGTTTAGGTCGAACAACCTCCAGGCTTTGAAAAGGGCAACCAAGTGTACCATTTAAGAATAGCTCTTTATGGCCTGAAACAAGCTCCTCGAGCTTGGTATGATACACTCTCTCAGTTCTTGCTAAACAGCGGGTTCACTAAAGGAATAGTGGATAGAACCTTATTCAGAATAGAAGATGGAGAAGATATTCTGATGGTTCAGATTTATTGTGACGACATCATCTTCGGATCTCCCAACAAGAGTCTATTTGAAAGATTCAGCAAGCTGATGCAAGGGAAGTTCGAGATGTCCATGATGGGGCAGATGAGTTACTTTCTGGGTCTACAAGTTAAACAAAGTACAGAAGGGATATTCATCTACCAGGCAAAGTACACTAGGAGTTTACTGGCTAAGTTTGGAGTTCAAAACCGTAAGGAAGCGAAATTCCTATGTTAATCGGATTCAAGATGGATCCGTATGAGGATGGCCGAAAACCAATCGTAAGAATATAGGGCTCTCATTGGATCTTTACTATACCCGACCGCCAACGAGACCGGATATCACTTTTGGCAAAGAGGGTGTATGTGCCGATTTCAGCAAATCCAATGCAAAGCCACCTAGAAGCGAGCTAAGCGGATTCTTAAGTATCCAAGGGACAAGAAACCTTGTTTTATTTTACCCATCGATGATAATCTAGAGCTTAGTGGGTATTCTCGATTCGACATGGAGGTTGCAAAATTGACAGAAGTCAACCTCGAGAACATGTCGCTTTTTAGGAAGTAAACCGATCTCGTGGTTTTCAAAGAAGCATACATCGATTCGACATCTACTATCAAGCGTAATATATGGTCATAGTGAAGTCAAGTTTGTTGCTCTAATCGCTTCCGCTTAGTCGGCAAATGAGGATTATAACATTGTAGCTAAGAATGTACCTATATTCTCGACGATGAATTAATAGTCTTTATTGCAATCACTCGAATCTGTTCTACATACAAGATGCAAGCATGTGGATGTCAGACACCATTTTATAAGAGATCATGTTGAAAAGAAGAATATCATAATGGAAAAGATTCATACTGATATACAGAAAGCTGATATTCTAACCAAGCCACTAGCTGAGATCAGATTCAGAGAATTATGCAATGAGCTAGGGCTTCTGGATCTTGGAGAAAAAGTACCTAAAATGTTTGATGGACTGATCTCCAGAACCAGCTGGTTAAGAGACTAACCAGGTTAAGAGGAATCAGTTGAGTTTGGTATCTCAACTGATCAGAAGATCAGTCAAGGAACTGATATGAGAAGGCGATCAGATTTACGGATTATCAGATTAAAGGAACTGATTAGATTAAAGGAACTAATCAGATTAAAGGATTATCTTATTAAATCAGTTTGGTTATTTCACACTTTGTAAGTCGATTAAGCTGATAATTCAACAAGCAAGGATTCACAAGATTAAAGCTTACATCGCATAAGAAAACAGGAAATTTACACAACAATGGAATAATAGAAATTTTCATTGATAAAGACCTGAAGGTCAGATTTACATTACAAGTTACAAGTACAAAAGGACCCGGAGGTCAGTACATAAATCCTAAACCCTAAACCCTAAACCGAAAACCCTAAGCCTAACCTTAGAAGGGGGGGAGAGAGAGAGATTTTAAGATCTGATGCTCTCATTTTCCCCCACTTAACAGGTGTGTGAAGGCTTTGAAATATTCCTAAAAGCCACCCTCAGAGCTTCGGAGTTAGGAGCGAGAGCGGCGTTGAAAGGATTTCTAAGCCAGGAGCCCTTAGACCTGAAATCAATGGGCTCTCCAGCTGTTAAATGGGACACAAGTGCCAAGAAAGTGATACAAAGATCATATGGGCACATGTGTCACATGCAAAAATAGAGTTGATATACGAAGATCGGCTATTGTCTGATCTAGACCGTGTATCAAACTCATGTTTTATATCAGACTGAGTCTGTTGATGCTAATTCTGTCATCTCGATAGACACACAAGGTGCATACGGTTAGGAGAAGTGTCTTCTCAGTTGCGACAGCAGATCCGCCGCCTCGGTGGTAGAGAAGCTTGGCAATGATTGTATGTGTAATCTTTGATGACGACAAAAATAGTAATAAGGGACACACAGGGTTGATTTGAGAAGCTGAAACCATTGAAAAAGGGGTAAAGGTTTTTCTTTAAGTTTCAATTTGAAATAAGGGTTCACCAGAATGCATGATTTTACAAAGAAGATAAGTATGGTGAATGGATTATGTTGTGTAAATCATTGGTCCAATTTATAGAGGCCAAGCAAGGGTGCAAATGCAAATTTGATTTCTCAAAACCTTTTAGAGAAATCAGATCACAAGGACGCCGCGGTAGGAAACACGCGATCGATAATTGATAAATTTACGGTGATTTGACATTACGGTATCCGGACTACTATTACACATGTCAAATCGTGCCGACTTAGGGAATCGAGACTACTATTCAATTCTTCAAGAACTAAGTTTTACAGAACACTTATCCCAAGAATTGGCTTGGTCCGAGTAGAATCGATTAGGTCAATTGAAATCGATTAGATAAGAGATCGGTCGATGAGGAAGATCACGAGTATGATACCTCAACAAATCAGATATATCAGTCAATAAGAAATCAGAAATAATAGTTGAAGGGGGAACTTCAACTGACCAAGGAGGATCAGAAAAGGAAAATCAGACGCAAAGTGAAGCGGATCAGTTGAAAAGGACAGTTGGGAAATTATAAGGATTATGCAGAAAACTAAGATCAACAAGTGGAATCAACATCTACGAGTGGTATTGACTGATTACAATATCAGTCAACCAGATACGCTTTTCTATTTCCTTGTTTACTGCTTATTTATATGATTTTATTTGATAATATTTGCCCTTTGTACACACTACTTTTGTGACGTATTTCCTGCAAAATATTTAATGCGGACGTGGGGTACTTGTATTAATTGCCACAAAATGTGCTTTTAAATCCAAAAGGCAATCGTACGTGCTTTTCCTGACCACATGATCAAAACCGCTTAATCTGGATCGTTTAACCTTTTCAAACGGTTGATCTTCCAATCTCATTTTTCCCTCCTCCTCCTTATAAATTTCATCAAAACCCTACCAGAGTTTTCTTATTCTCAAAAACTTACGATTTATTCTTTGTGATTCAAAGTGTTTTCTTGCGATTCAAACTCAAAATTACCTTTCTGTGATTCAAAGTGTTTTCTTGCGATTCAAACTTATCTTCCGAAAAAATAGAATCTGGTAATTTCTGGTTATTTGATGATTTTCTTTTCCAAAATCCTTTGATCACATAGATTATGTCTATATGTTATCCTGCGATATGTCTTATCTTTTCTTGATATCCGTATGTGTTTATCGATTACTAGGCCTGAGAATAGGTCTGATAATCAATACATGATATCTTTATGATTATGCACAATTTTAATTGAGTCTATCTTGTTGTAGATGGTCCACTCACGGAATGGGAAAGATTATGTGCAACTATGCGGATCTAGCAACAAAGATTGTCGATGACAAATTTGTACAGTTTGGTGTTACGCGGGATCCAGAATCCATGGAAGTTGAACAAATTCTGAAGAAAGGAGGTCTTGAAAAATTACATCGCTTCAACGTAATCCAAAGGATGCAAAGATGAAGCACTCAATTCTTAAGGAATTTGAAGGTGGATACGACAATCACGAGATGAACCGATTTCTTCAATTAACGGAGAGGAGATCGATCGTCGAATCTTCGACATAACACGCCTATTCAAATTTTGCCAAAAGGAAGAATCTCGCCTGCTCACTACAGGGAGAATGAAGATGAGCTGATCAGAAACGAACTCTTCAGAGAGGCTGACAAACATCAGACCGCAGGTTTTGTCAGACCTATGTTAAAAAGGAAATACCGACTGTTGTTTGCATACTGTCAAAAACAATCATGGGTATTTCGTTCAAATTTCGTATGCTCTAACATCCGTAAAATTGTACAAAGATGGTCATGATAATCGATGAAGCCAAGAATATCAATTGGCATGACTTCAAGACCATTCTCGCTCCAAGAACATGAAAATTTTGGAGTTAATGAACGAGGCGGTGTCTATCTCAAGAAGAGAATCAAAGAATCTCAACAAGGTTGCGCTATTCGAAAGACAAAATGCCAAATGCCGAATGGGATCAGAATGGACTGAAGTCCTACAAGGCATTCCTCACAACCACTTCAGCTGTATATGGGCCACCTAATGATGATATGCGGCCCACCCCTCCAAAGGTGAAGAAAGGAAAGACCAAGGAGGCAACCACGTCTACACCAGATGCTCCCCAAAAAAGAAAAAGAGAAAAACCGGTGAAGGCTCGGAGAAGAAGAGGTCAAGAAGGCAAAACAGCCCTCCATGACTCTGTTTCTGGAAGACGAGTCAGATGAAGAAGGAGAGCCAGAGCAACCTGATGAGCCACAGAAATCAGCCGAAAAATCAGACAGGCAGGCATCTCAAGTTGAGAGCTCGCCAGAACATTCTGAGGGAAGAGCAAGAGACGAACGATCTCCTTCTCCTCAATCTCGAAATGATTCACCGCCAGACTTCCGTCACGAAAGCATATTTCTCCTTCTTTCCACCGCGCCTCACACCCCGATACCATCACCAGAACTGTAAAGATCACCGCCGCAGAGCCGGACGTAATTGCTTCCGACAATGTAACCTCTGCAGATTCAAATCAAACTTCCACCTACTCAAGCACCAACAAACCCTCTACATCTCATCAACCTAATCGGGCCGATCCGAATAGATAATTCCCGAGTCCAGATCATCCAAGACCATCACCGAAAATGGTCGTAATGCAAATTGAACGAGATATTGATGAGATGTATCCAGAGTTCGGTAGCCCATCCCGTTATTAGAGAGGAAGTTATGGAGATCCTCACCGAAAGATCTCCTAAGAAGAGCTTCTCGATTTTTTATGATGATTATAGAACGTATGGGAGGTGCCGATGAATTCCGCAGATTTTGATTTCGATATGAAGAAATCGCTCAAGTAGATCACCACCGAAGCCGATAATCGCTTTGAATCAATCAAAGCTCGATCCACGCGAAGCCGATTGATCAACAAGGTGAACTAGAGCCTCTTCGCAGGCTCTTGAAGCGGATGTTCCTATGAAGGATGTGGAGCCGCCGATGATAGTGGAACCGTGCTGCAGCTTCATGACCAACCACCGGAGGCGCAAACAACCGAAAGAGATCGGTGACGAAAAACATTCCTACAACTCACATCACGATCAACTTCGTGAGAGATCGATCTTGTTTCAAAGATCTCCGAAAAAGAAGAAGTTGAGGAGGTTGGCTAATCAACTTAGCAAACACAATAATCGATCGAGGCAAGATTGGCCTCAAAGAAATAACGGATCAACGGAATTGGTTATTTCCCATTGAGGCAATCAAAGATCGATTTCAAACTGTGACCAACCCGATTCTTTGAGTTTAAAAAAAGGGATTGATGACAAGCTAGTTCAAAGTTGATCAACAACAAGTTTCTTTTCTCGATGCTCACCGAAAAGCTAGAAATGATCAAGAGAAACTTGACAAACTAATTCTTACCCTCTATATTGCCGTGGAATCACAAGACCGAAATGATCCCGAAAAATTCAAAGTCTAACCGCTCAAGCTCAACGTTTATCCGTTGAAGATCTCAACAGTAGGCGATATCGGGCGACTTTGGATCTCGACTTCCCACCTCACCGCTTTTTTTGATCAAACCAAAAAGGGGAAGGACAGATTGAGAAACCAACCGACACTATCGTAACAATGAAGACCCGATTCGATAGGTTGAATCCTATGGACAAAGACTAGACCATCCGGATCTTTTTGCTAACGAAATTTCTCAAAAAGATGGAAAAGTCAAAGGCAAGAAAGTTAGCTTATTATGGTCTTTGGGACATCACAACTTGTACCACCACTCGCACTAAGAAAGCCACAAGAAGACAAATTAGCCAAATTCAAAGCCGATAAGAAATCGGCCGAGAAACGGCCCAAAGAGCAGATTGTCAAGAAGCCCGAATAAGTGAAGAAGAAAAGAAGGGCGTAAAAATTGGCAGAGGCGTAAGATCCAAGAAGAAATACGGACGAGGGCGAAGAAAGGAAAAGTTGGAAAATCTGGACGGAACCTCACCGCCAAAGAAGAATTGATGAGATCATTCTCAAAACTGCTGCACATGCTAAGAGGTTTGAGGAATGGAATAAGATCAGAAGTGAATGGCTTCTGGATGCTTTTGTTCTAGATCTTGTTCCACAAGAAGAATCTCCAGATGCTTTGAAATTCCTCAACCCGGTTGGAAAATAAATATCCAGATTTTCTGAAGTATCTGGAAAATGAGGCCAAAATAATCAATGTAAAAATATCTCGCCAAGAGTATGATGTGTTGGATTACTCGAAGAAGGCAGATGGCTCATTTGACAGACTGACATTTCAAAGGTTCTATTTTGACATCCTGAGCAAAGCGCGCATAACTGATCCTCAACAGATCAATGATGTCAAATGGAAACTATACCAGATTTTCAACATCCCTCAAGATCAAAGAGAAATGCCAGAAGGATACAAGCATAGAGACTGAAGAATCAGAAGACTTCTCAGGATTAGCTGTTTTTAAATTCAAACTTTTCTGATGTAATATGTAATCGACAAATCTAATGAAAGAAAAGTTTATTTTCTGATCCTAAGACAAAATCTCATTGTCTTCTGATTATGTGCTCTTTACTGTTCTATATTTATCAACTGTGATTGGTTTCTCAAAGTGTTTTGGTTTCATCAAAAAGGGGGAAATTGTTGGGAAATTTAGAGTTTTGATGAAAGGCCTAAAACACATGTAATAGGACCAGTCAGACCTGTTAGCTGACTGATGTTTTTATTACCGTTCATAGAATACCAGTTGATAATTATTGTATAGAACAACTGATGTAGAAGATAGGTCACATATTGAGGGGGAACCTCATATTGTATAGGTCGATCCAAGATCTAAAGAACAAACCGATATCCCGACAGCCGTAAGGCAAGAGAAGGACGAAGATCGATCGATCCGATCAAGTCGATATCTCACCAAGTCATGAAGTTCAAACTCGAAAGACTTGAAGATCGATGACTTCCGTAAGATCGCACGAAGACCTACATCACCGAAATCCGCTAGTTGAAGCTAAGACAACTAGCACCAGAAGACTCTATCGGTAGATCGATCGGTTAGTGGGATCGATCAAAGTCACCACCAGTGAAAATCGATGTTTCACCAAATCATACGCCGATGATTTGAACAAGAAGAATGTCAAGCTTAGTTGGTAGAACAACACCGAAAAGTGCTTCGTAACCAATAAGAACAAGACACGATGATCGGAGCTTCCAATTACGCGTGATTTGGTCTTTGCTTTCTCTAACGGCTATAAAAGACACTATTCACGCTTTTCGCCATGCCGTTCTCAAGACGCCACATCAATCCCGCAAGTCTACCAAATATAGCCCGAAATTCAAATTGCTCTCCAATGGCTCTTTGATTTCGAGGTCTATAAATATGGGATTACACTTCAGAGTGATGACACGGAAACTATCAAGAAGCTCAAGCTATAATCGATTTCCGCATCGAAGAACACAAACTTGAAGATTATTTTCTAAGTGTTCATCCCATAAGTTCTTAGCACATAAATTTTTTCATCTAGCTGATAGGCTACTTAAAAACTAGAAAAGATTTCAAAGTTGGAACCAAAAACAATCTTACCCAAACCCAAAGTTAGGTTAAGTTGTTTAGCAAGATTTCGCATCTAGGGTTTCTAGTTACGATTTACGGGATCGGTTGAGTGAGAACTCTTTAAATATCTCATTGGTGTATTGTGTTGGACTAACACAAAAATCTAAGTCCATTTGGTTTAGTTGGTGCCCTTTGTGATAGGGAAGAGTGGACGTAGGATTTGTTTTGTCCAACCACTATAAATCTTGTGTGCATCTACCTGCTTTGATTAACTGTTTTACACAATCGCACACAACCTAATTAAAGCTGCATACATATTCTAAGTTAAGATCAGCTAGCACCAAGCTTCTGATCTGATCAAGTTTGACACTTTAGTCAACTGGTTGAAAGACTAACTTTGGAATCTGATTTATTAAAACTGGTTTTTCACACGGGTAAAACTTAGCTTCCGCACAATCAGTTAAACTGATAGATACCGAATCGATCGCCTTTCAGCGATTAGTAAGTTAGATATCATTCCAAACTGATTCACCAACACTCTGATCAGGCTAACTGCAACCACACCTGATCTGCACAAAAAGTTTTCAGAAGTCTATTCACCCCTCCCCTCTAGACTTCTGCCCTCACAAAACCCGTTCGGGACCTACAGAAAGCCTTTTGAGCATGAATTCGAGACTGTATCCTCAACTTTCTATTTTTGTGTAAAATTCCCCACCAAGAGTGGGTTGGTCGGTACCGTTAAGGGCGACCAAGTCGATGCAAGAGGTTGTTTGATTTACTCATCGTCTTTTTTCAATTCTTCACCAAACACCTATCAAACAAACATTTGTAATGGATATCAGTGAACAAGATGGGGAATTAAAGGAGAAAAGAGCAACCAAAAAAAGAACCTACAGCGACCTCGATCCCAGAATAGGGCACGAGCCTGATGAATTCCTAATCGAGGCCGAAATCGATGACCCCCGACAAGATGGCCCAAGGGCCATCCCGGGAGAGGAACTAGAGAAAGTCAAGATAGATCCAACTCGCCCGGACCTAGAAGTCATCATCGGTTCCAAGATACCGAGCGACCTGAAGGGGGAAGTCATTGACTTTCTCAAAAAGAACTTGGACGTCTTTGCCTGGTCACATAAGGACATGGTAGGGATCGATCCCGAAGTCGCATGTCACCGACTTCATATTGACCCATCTCGGAGGTCGGTTGCCTAGAAAAGGCGAAAATTCGGCCCCAAAAAATATGCCGCTTTAGCCGAAGAGGTGAAGAAGTTGCTGGATAACGACCTGATCATGCAGGCCGACCAGCCACAGTGGGTGGCCAACACAGTACTGGTGAAAAAGTCCAATGGAACCTGGCGGTTATGTATCGACTTTATCAAACTCAACGAGGCCTGCCCAAAAGATTTCTTTCCCATTCCGCACATAGATCACCTGATAGATAACACGGCCGGACATGAGATGATGTCGTTCATGGATGCTTTTTCGGGCTATCACCAAATAGCCATGCACGAACCAGATCGGCAACACACCTCCTTTCTGACCGAGAAAAATCTATATTGCTAGAAGAGAATGCAGTTCGACCTAAAGAAAGCAGGGGTAACCTACCAAAGACTGGTCAATCATATGTTTGCCGATCAGATTGGGAAATCGGTGGAAGTTTATATCGACGACATAGTCGTCAAAAGCTTAAAAAGGGAGGATCATCTGTTTCACCTCGCACAGACCTTCGACATCCTCAGAAAGTTCAATATGAGACTCAACCCCAAGAAGTGTAACTTCGGAGTGGATTCGGGGAAGTTCTTGGGACATCTGGTTAGTAAACGGGGGATCGAGGCAAACCCAGGGAAGGTCAAGGCCATACAAGACATGGGGGCACCCCGAAATGTGAAAGAGGTTCAGAAACTCACGGGATGTCTGGCCGCACTAAGCAGGTTCATCTCCCGGATGGGGGACAAATGCAAGCCGATGTTCGACACAATCCGAAAGAAGGCAAAGTTCGAATGGACACCCGAGAGCCAGGATGCTTTTGAAAAAATCAAAATATACCTGGCAGAAGTGAGCATCTTGTCCAAACGTGTCTCGGGAGAGAAGTTGTTCTTGTATCTCGCGGCCTCATAGACCGCTTTAAGCGCAGTACTGGTCCGAACGGAGGGCCAGACCCACTTGCCCATTTATTTTGTCAGCCAGACATTGAATGACACAGAACAACTGTTGGAGAATGAGTTGCACAGATCTATTCGGGGTGAATATTTAAATACAAATTTAATTCATTAATTATTACTAACATGAATTAATCCTATATTAATTCAAATAATAATTGCAACAACAAATCATGCATATAAAAAGCCACGTAAAACCTACGATGCGAATCTACGGGTTTACGTGAACGTATTCTCTCTCGGGATGGCAAAGGGCTTTGGTTGGACGGACTAACCAAAAGGACTTCCCAAGTATTCCTTTAGCCCTTGCTCGACAATCCCCATTGGAAGGATACTCATGAACAATTAACAAAAGGAAAAAATAAACTTTGTTGCACCACTTATGTGGATTTGCTAATATTTCCAGCACATGGAATTGTACTTGGGAATGAACTAATCATTCCCTATTTATAAGAGGGAGGGTGGTCGAAATTTTAGTCATATTTCAATGTGGGAAAATACTTTTCTTGGTCACCAAGAAATCTTGAATATATCTCTTATATTCTTTTTCCCATAATTAAAATATTCCACAAAAATCCCACCTCCTCAATATATGGATGATTTTCAAAAATTAAGTATTTACAAGAATCCAAGATTTGGATCTTCTTGAATTTATGAGATATTCTTGTATTTCAAGAAATACATATCTTCCATAATATCTTTTCAAGAAAATCAAGAAAATCTTTCTTGCCCACTATATTTTCAAAATTTCAAAATTTACTATATAGATAACCAAGTGGGAGATTTCTTGAATTTAATGAGATAATCTTGTATTCCAAGAATACATATCTTCATTCCATAACAAAATTCAAAGAAAATCTTTCTCCCTCTTTTATCCATAATTTTCGAAAATTTAGAGGAAATATAAGCAACAATATTTATTTTATTTTAATCACTTTTCAGTTATTGGACTATATGTTGGGCTACTCAGGGGCCTTTAGGAGAATTAAGATTGGACCTTCTAATGGATCTTGAATATCTAATATTGAGCCACCATATAATTCAAGCCTATAAATATTAATTAATCCCACTACATAATTAATATTGCACCATCCATCTTAACTCATATTACAGTCAATATGGCTCCCGGTCATTATTTCCCGTGTTTAAGATTATCTAGCCCATTAATTAATTCAAGCCACTGAATTAGCTTTCCATTAATTAATATCTTTGTCCTTGGTCAAGGAACGGTTCAACATTATTATCCATACCGGAAACAAATTCCACTTGCAAGATTTGGTATGATAAAGCTTATGAACCTCCCAAGGGGGCAAATCAAGCAAGCGTACTTGCACACGATTCTTCGTATTAAATCTTAGCAATCACATGCGACCAGTAATACTGCCCAAGATAAAAAGTATTGAATCTCTCTCTGATTCGCTACCTATGATAAGTCAAAGCAATAGTTACCAATCCCACGTGATCCTATTTAAGGGATGAAGGTTAAGAAACAACGAACCACTGAGGTCTAATTCTTCTTTGTTCAGTTCTGAAGAATTTATCCTCCTGTAGGTCCTATTCAGCGCATCAGTCATGCACTAGTGTAATCTCTTGGTCAAGACAAACCAATCTGAGCTTTACACTTCAACCTTTCGCGATGGTTGTTCATTTCCATCTAGGTCGTGAATGGCGTACTTTTAGTTACAAGGGACTGTTAATTTAATCTTCTGTGATCTGGTATCACTAAATTAACTACAGTGTAACACGTACGAATTATTGAACAGTTATGCAGTAAATATATATAACATTCAATCATATTTAAAGCATTAGTGATAAAAAATTTATTTCAAAGAAATAAGTCCGAAATTCGGTTTGATTATACAAAGTAAAAAGCATACTTTTCAAAGATAATCCCAACAATCTCCCACTTATACTCAAAGTCTCGCTTTTAAGTATACTACAACACGCCTCGAGTAGTCCGTGACATCTAATGTCACCTACACGAACCTAATAATTTCTCCCACTTATACTCAAAGCAGATTAGCAAATCGGTCTTGACACCCATTCCTTCCACATGTCTCTCGAATGTATTCAGAGGCGGACTCTTTGTGAATGGATCTGCTAGGTTGTCCTCGGGACGCTATCTTTGCCACATCTATATCTCCTCTCTTAACGATGACTTCGTATAAGATGGTATTTCCTTCAATGTGTTTGTTAGCTTTGTGGGCTCTTGGTTCCTTGAATTTTCAACTTCTCGGCATTGTCACAATAAAAAATGATTCTGGCCAAGCAAATTCGGAACCACATCTAAGTCCACAAGGAAGTGCTTGAGCTAAACCGCTTTTTTTTTTGCTTTCGCTAGCAGACACATATTCGCTTCCATGGTAGAATCTGCGACGATTTACGCTGACGCTTCTCCATGTCATGGCTCCTCCCCCCATGCAAAACACACTACCGGAGGTAGATTTTTTGGAGTCTATGTCTGATTGGAAATCCGATTTCGTGTAACCAATGGGGATTAGACTTCCTGACTGATAAACCAACATTCTATCCCGAGTTCTTTTCAGATACTTCAGAATGTTTTTAACTGCCGTCCAATGCTCTTTCCCGGGGTTACTTTGATATCTTGCTACCATGCCTACGGCAAAGCAGATATCCGGTCTCGTACACATCATTCCATACAAAAGACTTCCGACAGCCGAAGCATAAGGAATGTCTTTCATGTCATCTATCTCCTCTTTCGTCTTAGGGGACATTTTCTTGGATAGATGGATTCCATGCCTGAAAGGTACAAATCCTTTCTTGGAATCTTGCATACTGAAACGTTTCAAGACAGTGTCTTATGTATGAAGCTTGCGATAAGCCTAACATCCTTTTCTTGCGATCTCGAGTGATCTTGATCCCAAGGACGTGCCCGGCTTACCCTAAGTCCTTCATATCAAACTATTTTGAAAGCCATGCCCTTACGTCTGATAACACCTTCACATCGTTCCCGATGATCAGAATGTCGTCTAAGTATAGTACTAAGAATACCAATGCAGTTCCGACATGCTTTTTATACACACAACTTTCAAACTCATTTTGATCAAACCCATAAGACTTTATAACATGATCAAAACATTGGTTCCAAGCTCGGATGCTGTTTGAGTCCGTAAATGGACTTCTTGAGCTTACAAACAAGATGTTCTTGGCCCGTTTCAATGAAACCTTGGGGTTGTTGCATATAGATCTCTTCGTCAAGACTTAGTTAAGGAAAGCCGTCTTGACATCCATTTGCCGATTTCAAAGTCGAAATGCACAAAGAATCAATAAGAGAATTCGGATGGACTTAAGCATGGCTCTTTGGCGAAAAAAGTTTTCTCATAATCGATCCCTTCTTTCTACGAGTATAACCTTTCACCACTAGTCTTGCTTTGAAGGTTTCAACCTTCCCGTCCCCGTCCCTCTTTTCCTCTTATATACCCACTTGCATCCAATGGGTTTGACCCCATTAAGTGGTTCGACTAGCTCCACACTCTATTATGAAACATAGAACCCATTTCGCTTTCATTCTTTGTTTGCCAAGAATCGATCCTTATCTTGGAGTGCCTCGTCATATGTCCATGGGTCTGATTAAATCTTTTGTCCTCGAATCAAGTCCGAGGACTCTCCTATTCCCATGAATCTCTCGGTCGTCTAACAACCCTCCCACTACTGACGAGGCTCTTGTGGAAAGCGTGTCGTTTGGTATATCATCTAAATGCAAATTGGCAATGAGGTTTGCCCTCTAAGCTCATTTAAGGTAATCTCACTTCGGGTTTTCTTTGGTTCATATAGTCTTCTTCCAAAAATCTAAAGTGGGTGCTTATGACCACCTTTTGATCTTCAGGAACATAGAACATACACCCTTTTGTTCCCTCGGGGTATCCTATAAACAACCTTAATTCTGATCGAGGATCCAATTTACCGGCTTCCTTATCCAACACGTAGGCCGGACACCCCCAAATCTTCATGTGTCTCATACTAGGCTTGCGCCCGGTCCACAATTCTTTGGGAGTTTTGGGAATCGATTTGGATGGCACTAAGTTCAGAATGTAAGCCGCTGTTTCCAAGGCATGACCCCAGAACAACTTGGGAAGATCCGCATAACTCATCATTGATCTAACCATTTCCAAAAGAGTTCGGTTTCTTAACCCCGCTTTGTTGAGGGTTCCGGTGTAGTGAGTCGATATAAATCCCTTCATCAGATAAGTAGTTCAAAAACTCATCGCTGATGTATTCGCCTCCACGATCAGATCGTAGAGACTTGATACGTTTTTCCCTATGATTCTCTGCTTGAGCCTTAAATTCTTTGAATTTCTCAAATGTCTCAGATTTATGCTTCATAAGGAAAATATAACCGTACCTTGAGTAATCATCAATGAAAGTGATGAAATACTCATAACCTCCTCTTGCTTTGGTTGACATTGGACCACATACATCTGTGTGAACGATCTCTAACACTTCTTTGGCCCTATTCCCCTTGGCTCCAAATGCCCTCTTGGTCATTTTACCCTCCAAACATGATTCGCGAGTTGGAAACGGTTCAACTTGGAGAAGTTCTAGTGAACCGCCTTTCACCAACCTTTGGATCCTCTTTGGATTTATATGACCCAATCTTAGATGCCAAAGAAGTGTCTCTGCTCACGCCCGAATGAATTCTTTTTCTCGGAAATAGTTGATGTGTTATAGGATGCATTTCTTGAGTGGTGTGCACATTAATTGTATAGAGATTATTCGCCAACGTTCCATGACGATAAATTTATCATAAAGAGAAATGGTAACAACTTTATTAAAAGTAACCGAATATCCATCATGAAAAAGTTTAGAAACCGAAATCAAATTCTTTCTAAAACTCGAACGTCTGAACATCTCTTAAAATTAAAACTTTGTCTTCAAAAGACAGTGCACTTTTCCCATCGCTTGGTTTGCCACTCTCGTAAGACGCATCGCCCGGTGATGAGGATCTCACTTCCACTTAGTTGTTCGGGTCCTTTTGAACCCCCCAAATGTGAAACAAACATGATCGGTGGATCCCGTATCCACCACCCATAAATGGGAGGCATACGCCGCTAAACAAGTTTCAACAACTAGTGAGTGAGGAGGATTACCTTTCTTTCCTTTCCTTTTGGGATTGAACAGTGACCTCAATGTCCTTTCTCCCCTTGATTGAAACATATTCATTTTGGCTCTTTCTTGACACCCAACCAACTAACCGTCTTTTTTTCTCACTTTTCTTAATGATGAGCTTGCTTTGGTTACGACCACTTTCCTTTTCTTGAGACTTGCCTTCCAATCGCCCTAGATCTCGAGAAAAGGATTTTAATCACCAATGCTTCGCTTTTCTTTCCTAAATGCTTCTCCACTTTCTCCAAGGATTCTTGAAGATCATCCATGGTAAACATGTGATCACTCTTCACAAAACCACAAGAAAAAT
This sequence comes from Stenogyne calaminthoides, assembly GCA_037126765.1. Taxonomy (NCBI): domain Eukaryota; kingdom Viridiplantae; phylum Streptophyta; class Magnoliopsida; order Lamiales; family Lamiaceae; genus Stenogyne; species Stenogyne calaminthoides. The sequence continues at coordinate 25,566,323 of JBBCBC010000009.1, read as the reverse complement.
TCATTGAAGCTCCTTGGCGAGTAAGCAATGAAATTTGATTTGGGCCTCATCACAATACTTAGTTCGAGATAAGCGGTTTGAAAAATGGTTTTTGACTCGAGAACATGCTCCTTCTGGTGTCCCTCAACCATTTTCACCTAGCCACGTCGTCGTTTTTAAACCGATCGATCATGCGGTCTTTTGTTGAAAACATTTCTTCAAGACTTTGCATAATTTCCGAATGACTCAACACCTTCATGAACGTGTTTCAAATCATCGAAGCGGTGAAGTCAAGATTACACGTTTCATGGGTTCATTAACTGCTCCCAAATATTATACTCATGTCTTTCCGCATCAGTTGATTCATCAGTAGGCTTACGTGGCTTGGGTACATCAAGAATCCAATAATGTTTTTTGTGCGGTAGGACATGCATCATATTTTGTTTCCAAACATTATAGTTTTCTCCAGATAATTGGTGTTCTTTGAGTGTATATAACAGTGGATTAAAAGGTTGCGACATGATGAACTGAAATAAACAATAATATTCATAAGCACAAAATTATCACAAGGTTTGATCACATGCATCATATTAAAATCTCAAAAAAATATGAACATGCATCAGCCAACATCTCAAAAAAAGTTTAAATAAGCCCGCGTGGGGTGGGTCATTATTTAAACACATTCAAGCAGTTACAAACAAAACGATTACAAACCTTTAATATCCAGATTAATAGTTGGCTCCCACTTGACCAATATAAAATTGACAGGGACTTCGGGGAAGTATATGCATATCAATTTTATACCTAAGTAATAACCATGATTAAATACAGGATTACTATTTTGCTTTGATCGAGCCTCGTGGGGAGGGTCATAAATAAATGCACTAGTAATAACCCACAATCATCCGTTTGGAATTCATTCATGTGAAACCTATCTTTTGACCGTCCCGTGGGGGGAATTTCTCCAAAAGAATTCACAAATAAATAAATCATGGAGGTCAAAATTAATTCAATTTTATTATCAGAAATAAAATTGTCAATTAATTATTTAAACATACTTAGTAATTTTGCAGTTGAGATCTTTCCATTTGGCAACCCTCATGCAAACACATTTAAACAAATTAAATAAAGCATAAGATAGCACAAATAAATCAAGCAAAACAGAAAAAATAAACATATTGGGCACAAATTATCCAATTGTCATGGTTTGATTTTTCTTGGCTTGATCTTTAAGAAACACGTCTCGAATTTCTCCCACTTGTTCGTCTCAAAAAATACTTCCGTCTCGAACACGCCACGTAGCGGCTCGCGGTAAGGATGCGCGCATCGGTAGCCGCAACTTTGGGGCGACCCTAAGCGACCTCGGCGCGCCGTGGTCCGTGCCGCCGATTACCATGCGCCTTGGCGAATATGTCGGCGTGAAGTCGGCGGGTTATAACCAGCGGCAGCGCACATCCATGCTCTGGCGATACACCTCGCCAGCGTCCTCGGCGGCGCCCGCGTCTCGCCCGGCGCCCGCGGCATCCGCCCGTCTCGCGATTCGACACCGAAGCGCGCACCACGTCTTGTGACCTTCATCCTACATGTGACGCTTCGACACGCCCGGCACTGCTTCTTAAGCGTCGTAGCAGCATACGCCAGTTACAGATTTCATCCTTTAATTCTTCGTCTCTTCGTTCTAGATCCGGTTACAATTTATTTACAAAATAAATAAACTAGATCTAGACTAGTCTATTACATTGATCCAAATCAAACAAATCCCTACTCGTGGATTTTCTCACGAGGCAAAACAAATCGAACGAATCGAATTAAAAACCACGGTTTATATGCATGCAAAATAAAACATTAAAATCCATGGCAATTGGATACCGCAAAAACAGATCTAACGGTTCTACTATCCAATTTCAAATTTAATGTCCACGAATTAAATTACAATTTAAAAATTGAGCAAAACAATGGCTCGATACGATTGTTGGGGAATGAGTTGCACAGATCTATTAGGGGGTGAATATTTAAATACAAATTTAATTCATTAATTATTACTAGCATGAATTAATCCTATATTAATTCAAATAATAATTGCAACAACAAATCATGCATATAAAAAGCCACGTAAAACCTACGGCGTAAAATCTACTACGGTTTACGTGAACTTACCTCTCGGGATGGCAGTGGCTTTGGTCGGACGGACTAACCAAAAGGACTTCCCAAGTATTCCCTTAGCCCTTGCTCGACAATCCGGTGGAAGGATACTCACGAACAATTAACAAAAGGAAAAAATAAACTTTGTTGCACCACTTATGTGGATTTGCTAATATTTCCAGCACATGGAATTGTACTTGGGAATGAACTAATCATCCCCTATTTATAAGAGGGAGGGTGGTCGAAATTTTAGTGATATTTCAATGTGGGAAAAAAGACTTTTCTTGGTCACCAAGAAATCTTGAATATATCCCTTATATTCTTTTTTTCCATAATTAAAATATTCCACAAAAATCCCTCCTCCTCAATATATGGATGATTTTTAGAAATTAAGTGTTTACAAGAATCCAAGATTTGGATCTTCTTGAATTTATGAGATATTCTTGTATTTCAAGAAATACATATCTTCCATAATATCTTTTCAAGAAAATCAAGAAAATCTTTCTTGCCCACTATATTTTCAAAATTTTGAAATTTACTATATAGATAACCAAGTGGGAGATTTCTTGAATTTAATGAGATAATCTTGTATTCCAAGAATACATATCTTCATTCCATAACAAAATTCAAAGAAAATCTTTCTCCCTCTTTTATCCATAATTTTCGAAAATTTAGAGGAAATATAAGCAACAATATTTATTTTATTTTAATCACTTTTCAGTTATTGGACTATATGTTGGGCTACTCAGGGGGCCTTTAGGAGAATTAAGATTGGACCTTCTAATGGATCTTGAATATCTAATATTGAGCCACAATATAATTCAAGCCCATAAATATTAATTAATCCCACTACATAATTAATATTGCACCATCCATCTTAACCCATATTACAGTCAATATGGCTCCCGGTCATTATTTCCCGTGTTTAAGAATATCTAGCCCATTAATTAATTCAAGCCACTAAATTAGCTTTCCATTAATTAATATCTTTGTCCTTGGTCAAGGAACGGTTCAACATTATTATCCATACCGGAAACAAATTCCACTTGCAAGATTTGGTATGATAAAGCTTATGAACCTCCCAAGGGGGCAAATCAAGCAAGAGTACTTACACACGATTCTTCGTATTAAATCTTAGCAATCACATGCGACCAGTAATACTGCCCAAGATAAAAAGTATTGAATCTCTCTCTAATTCGCTACCTATGATAAGTCAAAGCAATAGTTACCAATCCCATGTGATCCTATTTAAGGGACGAAGGTTAAGAAACAACGAACCACTGAGGTATAATTCTTCCTTGTTCAGTTCTGAAGAATTTATCCTCCTGTAGGTCCTATTCAACAGATCATGCACTAGTGTAATCTCTTGGTCAAGACAAACCAATCTGAGCCTTACACTTCAACCTTTTCGCGATGGTTGTTCATTTCCATCTAGGTAAATGAATGGCGTACTTTTTTTTTTGTTACAAGGGACTGTTAATTTAATCTTACGTGATCCGGTATCACTAAATTAACTACTGATGTAACACGTCTTTAATTATTGAACAGTTATGCAAAGAAATATATATAACATTCAATCATATTTAAAGCATCGGTGATAAACAATTTATTTCAGTAAATAAGTCTGGAAATTCAGTTTCGATTATACAAAGTAAAAAGCATACTTTTCAGTATAATCCCAACAACAACGCTACACATCGTTAGAGAAGTTGGCCTACGCATTAGTCATGAGTGTGAGGAAAGTGCTTTTCGATCACCGGTCGAGGTCCTCAACTTCCTTGCCATTGAGGAATGTGCTCCACCGACCGAGACACATCGGTCGATGTCTCAAATGGGCTATTGAGGTCGGACAATCACGAATTGACATCTGGCATCACGACCTGCGGTCAAGGCTTAGGCGCTGGTCGATTTCATAGTCGAGCTCACCTTCCCTTCCTCGAGGTAGGGAGTTCGGCGGCTGCCGTGGAGTTGTTAAGTAGATGGATCGGCGACCTCTCACAAGTTGGGAACTGGTCTGGTGTTAATGAGCCCCAAGGGTATCTCATTCCAGAACGCCATTACTTTTGGTTTTCCCTCAACGAATAATGAGGCCGAATATGAGGCGCATGTGTACGACTTAGAAATGGCAATGACCATGGGTGTCGAGATTGCAAGTCCATCTGGATTCCCCTCGTGGCTGCCCCAGTTTTTGGGGAGTCGAGGGCTCGGGATGATAGGATGGCGGCCTATCAGGAAATCGTAAAAACATTATGCCTTAAGTTTGCACAAATCCATGTTAAGTTGATACCAAGAGAGCAGAACTCGCGAGCCAATGCTTTAGCCCGGCTGGCGACCTATGAAGGATCACCAGATATGAAGGATGTCACCATCACGACACTTCCCCACCCATCCACCGCGCAAGTAACTGTAACAACATTGGAAACCCCAGTGTCGACCTGGATGACACCCATCATGGAATATTTGATAAGCGGCCTCTTACTACCCGATCGCATCTAAGCTCAGCAGTTGCAATTACGGGCCGCACGATACACCATGGTCAGCGGGGAGTTATACAAGCGAGGTTTCGGCATGCCCTTACTTCAATATATCACACCTGAACAAGGCCAAGCCATTTTACGAGAAATACACAAAGGGGCATGCGGAAACCACACTGGGGGGAGTCGCTGGCCCACAAGACCACAAGGCAGGGATATTTTTGGCTAACCCTAAGGGCCGATGCTATCGCCTTCGCCCGCAAATGCCACAAATGCCAGATTTATGCTCCCTCCATCAAGGTCGCACCAGAAGAACTCACAAGCATCCTCAATCCTTGGCCCTTTGCGAAGTGGGGGATATACATCATTGGGCCACTCCCAACGGCCCCAGGATCAGTCAAGTATGCCCTAATAGCGATGGATTACTTCACAAAGTGGGTCGAGGCTAAGGCATTGGCAACCATAGACCAAGACCATGTCATTAGGTTCATTTGGCGGAACATTATCTGCAGGTTCGGGCTACCCCAGGCAGTCATATCAGACAATGGAAAGCAATTCGATGGAGTAAAGATTGATGCCTTCTTCAAAAAGTGGAAAATCACAAAGTTGTTTTCTACCCCATACCACCCACAATCAAACGGTCAGGTCGAGGCCGTGAACAAAATCATAAAACTCACGCTCAAGGCCAAGATCGAGGGGGGAAAAGGGAAATGGGCTAGCGAGCTCCCAGACATGCTGTGGTCGTATAGAACGACCTGCAGAAATTCAACGGGTGAAACCCCTTACTCGCTAGCCTTCGGAACTGAGGCTGTTGTTCCTGTGGAAATCGACCTCCCGACCCTCCGAACTAGCCAGGTCGCTTTTGATCATAACGATGAGGCCTTGGAAAGAAACCTGGACCTACTCGAAGAAAAGCGGTTGGAGGCTAACATGAGAAATGCTAGATATAAGCAGAGGTCGGAGAGGTACTACAACTCTAAGGTGCGACTTCGATGCTTCAAGGTCGGAGACCTAGTACTGAAAAAGATACTCGGAGACCCCAGAGGTGCCTTCGGCCCAAACTGGGAGGGCTTGTTCCAGTTATCGAAGGTCCTACCAAATGGGGAATATGAGCTCGTGAAGACAGATGGAACCAAGGCCCAATACCCGTGGAATGCAGCTTATTTGAAGAAGTATTATCAATATGCTTACACCCCTGTACTGATCACATCGATGTAAACAAATACTTTGGTTAACGATAATTCTCTATTCTACTTGAAAGAAAAATTCATATGTGTAGTAACCAAACGGGTCGAATGAAAAACATATGATCGATAACATGCAGGTCGCATGAAAGACATGATTGATAACATGCGAACCCGAGGTGTGACTTTAGAAATACTGGAGGCGAGATCGCCACCCTAGCGGTGCAGTTATCCCCCGACTTTGTAAGACGGTTAAGCAAATGTCCAGTAAACAAGTCGCGTAAACATTAAGACAACAAGGACTAAGTGGAAATCGCATAAGGAAATTGAGTCAACATAACGAAGGAGTTAAATGAGAATTTCATTGATAAGGACCCGAAGGTCGGGAGGTTGTGCATTACAGATCAAGGCCCGAAGGCCGGTACAATGATAAAAGAAAAACAAAAAGTGACTGGTGGGACTGCAACTTCAATCCTTCTCGGCAGGGGCAGTTGAGGACGGGGTGTTGACTGTCCCGAAAGGAGGCTCCTGCTGTGTAATCATCGGCGGATCGACCTCCGAGCTCGATACCTTCTCCACAACAGGCTCGGAAGGCGTGTCAACTGCTGGGGGAACCACCTCCTAGTTCGGCACCTCCTCCACGATGGGCTCGAAGGGAATGACAATTGCGGGGGGAACGACTCCCAAGCCCGGCACCTCCTCCACGCTGTGTTCAGAAGACATGACAGTAGGGGGTTCAACCTCCTCCCGGGATCTGGGAGGTACCACGACGACCCAGGGTCGGGAAGAAAGAGATCGATTCCCATGTTCTCCAGGTCCTTGATCTCCAGCAGGACATCGAGAGCTAGGGGGTTGTCATGGACATATGCTGTGAGCTCGGCGACAAGCCCGCTGAGGTCACCGGAGGGGTTCGTCTTATGACAGATTCGGATGGCACCCACGAATGCCGTCACGTACGCAAAGTTGGCATTCGCGCCGCAGCGGTTTTAAAGCTGGGCCTTCGCAGTATCCGGCTCCCCTTAATCGGCCCGTCACTTTCACCCGACGAGTCGGCCTCGCACCTCGACCAACTTTTCCCCTCGCCCGGGCGTCTTTAATTTCTCGACGCCCGGTCGCGCCTCCGTATAACACCTTGCCCCCTTCGCGCCAGCCCGGCCTCAACCTCTCGGTGGCCAGCCCACCCTCGGCTTCAGCCAAGTGACCTTCAACGGTTGAAATCCACAGAAGGTTCTCTGATTTAGATCTCTCCATCTCTTTCTCTTTACCTCGACGTGCCCGGGGTCGACAACTGATCGGCTGACCGGCTTCGCGACTCCGGAGGTTCTGAGCTTCGGTCTCGGTAAACTTAAGAACTAGATTTCTCGAGAACGTAGCCTTTTGGGAATGGACCGCCAGTCGGAAATCTGAGTTGCCCGTCCCTTCTAGCAATGTGCGTTAGGCGTGATCGATTTTAGGTCCGCCCGTGGAAAGTTCCATGAGGCTGCGAGAGATACTTAGGGCCATTTCTCAGGGATCTCGGCCAGTTGGATTGATGGGCACCGGAGGAAGCTAACCACCTCCGGAGAAAACTCGGCTGGCCCAAAGTCGGGGCTGGAAAAGAGAGGATAAACTATCAGATAAACAAAGGCTAAAAAAGATTTGAAAGAACGAGACGAGGACTTACTCATCCACCCGGACCGCGTCCCAGCCTAGATAGGAGTCATCATCTTCATGGCGACCTCTTCTCCGGGCCGAGGCACCGGGGGAAGCCGGTCGCGAGGTGGTTGGCAGCGGGAGTGGGGTTGATGTAGTTGGTTGCGATGCGGGGCGGACCCGGTCAAACCTCCCCAGACCCCTATTGATCGCCGACTGGTAGGTCATGATCTCCTCTCTCACTTTCTTCCGAGCAGGCTCGGAAGCTGGCGGAGTCGGGTCAGAGGGACCCACTATAGTCGTCTCCTTCGGCCTTGTGTGAAATTTGAATTTAAATGGGGAGGTGAGTGATTTCCTCCAACTCTGCCAAAAATTGCTCATCGTCGTCGTTACCTCCTTCATCCCTATTGTCAATTGGGGCATTGGTAAACAAAGATACCCCCATGTTGAGGGTAGCGGAGCCAGGGCTGGGACGACGACGGAGGTGAGCTATGGCCACATCGTCATCATCCGAAGGCGACGAAACCAGAAAACGAGGTGGCACGGGAGCGGATGGTGAATTGAGGGCCATAGGAAGATTTGAGAAAGGGTGAATGTGTTGGGAAATGAATTTAATAAAGAAGGATTTTGATTAGATCCCAAAACCCGTGAGTATGACATGTTCAGGATAATCGTGATAGATGAGTCAAGGTTCAGTTTTAGAGTGTTCAGGATGTTATCTGCACCGTGTATAGTCGGCAGATATAGAATAAAGTTAGATTCGAAGACTCGATATGAGATCGAAATCAAGACTTCGATATGAGGCCCGAGAATCAAGACTCGATATGAGGCCGAGAACACAAGACTCGAGAGAAACACAAGGCTCGAGAGAAACACAAGACTCGGAGAAACTCAAGGCTCGAGAGAAACCTCGAAGACTCGAGAGAATATCAAGGCACAAATAATGCGAAGACTCAGAAATATACTAAAAGCTCAGTATATCCGTAATGTTCCGAGGCACTGAAGCTGAGGAATATAGTCGTTGGAATCCAGCTGACAAGGACCAACGAGAGGAAGACAATCGACTGGAAAAAGTGCGGAACTTCTTCAGAGAATAGTATGGATTTGAATGTGATTCTCTCAAGCGGTAACATTCAAATCCACACTAAAATACAAGTTCTTCCATCAAATTAAGTGTGGAGATTATGCACAAAATGCTTTCTGAGCCAAGAGCGTTATAGTCAAAGCATTCCCCACCCTAGAACACAAGTCTGTAGATATACAAATATATTCAAAGAGTGTTCTAGAACCCAACCTAAGCAACCCACGATGTATCATAAGCTTAGAGATTTTCCCAACCTTAGCATTGAGGCTTAAATCATTGTAAGGAAAATCTCACCATAGTTGGAGACAACACCAAACCCAAACCCATTCTCGTAAGAGATGACGAATGGTGAAGTGAGGTAGTTGTTAGGCAATCCCGAGTGAGGGTGATAGGTCCCGAAGGAGTGTGAACTCGTTAAACATCTAAGAGGCGAGCCCGAGAGGGTGATAAGTCCAGAGGCTTTGAGTTAGTAAACTACGAGGTAGTCGAAAAGCTCAAAGTAGAAAGGTTAGTAAACTACGGTAGTCGAAAAACCTTAGGAAGTGTTTGAAGGAATTTCCCTAGAAACAGGGAGAGTGGATGTAGGAGCTTGAGTCTCCGAAACACTATACATTGTTGGGTTCTTTACTGCTTTACGTTCTTATCTTGTCATACGCACTTGATTATAAGCAAGACACAACACATGAGCTTAAAAGGCAAAAAATCTGGAATCACCATTCCTTCACCCCACATTTTATATGCACCCCTTGACGAAATGTTTTTTCTTCCGCGCATAAAATGGGTTTTCCCACCGGGACCAACAAGTGGTATCAGAGCAGGTGCTCAAAAGATTACTTTTTCAATGAGATCGCCTGAGCAGATCTATTTTTAAACGTGTCTCTGATCTGATACCAACAAGTGGTATCAGAGCAGGTACTCAATAGATCACTATCTTCAAAGTGATTGCCTGAGCAGATATATATTTAAACCTGTCTCTGATCTAATACCAACAAGTGGTATCATAGCGGAAGTTCAAAAAGGTTCACTAATTTCAGAGTGACCACCTGAACTAATCTTTTTAAAGAAAACTTGTTTCTTTAAAAATGCATATATTCTGATGTTTTGGTATCTTTATCAATTGAGAAATTGTTGGGATATTTTAGTTCTATGTCAAAACTTTATCAACTTGTGTTATTCAAGAAAATTAAAGATAACAAGTTGAAGGGGAACGAAAGAACAAATTGTGGGGGAACTCACGGAATCAAAACTAGATGATCGAGATCAGACGAGGCTGCATATGTGATCGAGATTAGATGAGTTAAATGAGTTCCGGAATCAACTGATGAGCTGTGCAAAAATCAGAAGAAAAGGTTGCAAATCAGAAGATGAGCGAAAGAGACTGATCAAGATCAGACGTGATCGAGATCAGATATGATAAACCTGATATGCTAACCTGATATGATGACCTGATGCTATTCTGATATATTGATCTAAAGATGTGTTGATCTAATCAGTCGAGCTGATCAGATCAGGCAAAGAAGAAATCAGATAGCCTGAGTAAAAGTGATCTGAGGCTCAGTAAGTAAGGTGAAATGAGACTCAGTATAGGTCAAAAGACCTGAGGGTCAGTAAGTAAAAGAGACCTGAGGGTCAGGATGTCTGAAGTCAGAAGAAACTGAACTCAGTCAGCATGAGTGTCAGTATGCCTGATCAGACAAGGTCCATGGAAGAGGAATGAAGAGTCGAGTTGAAGATCAAAAAGACTGAAGACCAAGACTAAAGACTTGTAATTCTTTATGTTTTTGTCTTTATCTTTTGATAAGTTCATTGTAAACTGTAATAGTCTATCATACATCAATGAAAACTTTATCTTTATGCTCAAAGATAATACCTCATTATCTTTTTACATGTCTTTATATTTGATATGCCTGATTATTGTTATTTGGTGATGAAATTGTTGGGTGATTCATTGCTGAATTGATTATTAAGAGATTTACCATTCTTGTAATAGGAAAAACTGAAACCTGAGTATAGGTTAAGAGTGTTGTAAACAAGAGGGTTTTGGCATCATCAAAAAAGGGGAAAATTTTTAGGAAATGAATTTAATAAAGAAGGATTTTGATAGATCCCAAAACCCCTGAGTATGACATGTTCAGGATAATCTTGATAGATTAGTCAAGGTTCAGTTTTAGTGTGTTCGGGGATGTTATCTTTTTTAGTGTATAGTCGGCAGATATAGAACGAAGTTAGATTCTCAAGACTCGGATGAGGCGAGAATCAAGACTTCGATATGAGGCGAGAATCAAAGACTTCAAGTATGAGGCCCGAGAACACAAGACTTCAGAGAAACTCAAGGCTCGAGAAAACTCAAGACTCGAGAGAAACTGAAGGCTCGGAGAAACACGAAGACTCGAGAGAATCTTGAAGGCACAAGATAATTCGAAGACTCGAAATATCTTGAAGCTCGGTATATCTGAATGTTCCGAGGAATCAAGGTGAGGAATATAGCCGTTGGAATCGGTGGCGTGGATCAACGAGAGGAAGACAATCGACTGGAAAAGTTTGCAGAACTTCTGAGAGAATAGTATGGATTTGAATGTGATTCTCTTCAACGGTAACATTCAAATCCACACTATAAATACAAGTTCTTCCATCAAATTAAGTGTGGAGATTATGCACAAAATGCTACAGAGCCAAGAGCGTTATAGTCAAAGCATTCCCACCCTAGAACACAAGTCTGTAGATATACAAATATATTCAAAGAGTGTTCTAGAACCTAACCTAAGCAACCCACGATGTATCATAAGCTTAGAGAGATTTTCCCAACCTTAGCATTGAGGTTAAATCATTGTAAGGGAAAATCTCACCATAGTTGGAGACAACGCCAAACCCAAACTCATTCTCGTAAGAGATGACGAGTGGTGAAGTGAGGTAGTTGTTAGGCAATCCCGAGTGAGGGTGATAAGTCCCGAAGGAGTGTGAACTCGTTAAACATCTAAGAGGCGAGCCCGAGAGGGAGATAAGTCCAGAGGCTTTGAGTTAGTAAACTACAGAGGTAGTCAGAAAGCTCAAAGTAGAAAGGTTAGTAAACTACAGAGGTAGTCAGAAAACCTTAGGAAGTGTTTGAAGGAATTTCCCTAGAAACAGGGAGAGTGGATGTAGGAGCTTAAGTCTCCGAACCACTATACATTGTTGTCTTCTTTACTGCTTTACGTTCTTATCTTGTCATACGCACTCGATTATAAGCAAGACACAACGCATGAGCTTAAAAGGCAAAAAATCTGGAATCACCATTCCTTCACCCCTGTTTTATATGCACCGCAATGAAATGTTTTGCTTCCGCACGCGCAAAATGGGTTCTCCCACCGGGACCAACAGAATGTATTACCTGGTTCAGCTTCGGTCGGAAGTTTGGAAGCTCGCCGGAAAACTCTACAGCGGGGATTCGGGGAAGGTTCAGCTGCGCAAAGGTTGAGGGTAAAGGGTTTATGGGGTCAAAATGTAATATGAGTATAATTAAGACCCTCCCGAAGGAAGTAAAGTCGCACGGGTAGCACGTGGTCGACACCGCATCTACAGGATGGGCGAGCTCGCGGCACGTGATGACACCTGTCCGCCACTCCATCATGACGAATCGGTCATACCCCATGCCGATCCAAGAAATCGAGGCGACGATTTGCCTCCCCAAGGACGACAATTCGCTTCGGGCACATTCCCCAAGGTCGACCTACTGCAGGTCGGTAAAGAACAATGGATCAAGTCAAGGCCCCAATGCGAGCTTGCGACCTCGACTTGAGGGGCAATTGTTGTAACATGAAATAGTCCGACTTGCCAGAGGCAGTATCTCTCCATTTAATACTTGTCATTAGAGAGGTCTTTTCCATGTCCAGGTAGGTCGCGGGGCGACTTACGAGACTGCGCAAGTCGTGAGGCGACTTGGAAGAATGTGAAGGCTGTTTGGCGACCTAGGAGGTCGCTCAAGCCAGAGTTGACTTGGTCTCGAGGTCGGATAGAGGATGAGTATGGTAAAGATACGGGTAATTAATGGTGCGGATTTCACGGGCTATAATCAGGGCAAGTATATCTGGATGCGTGACTTGCGGGACAAGCAAAGAAACCCTAGCCTGGCGGCTGAAACCCTAGGTTGGTCCACGAGAAGAAGTCCACGAAGATCGTAACCCTAGATCTGTGTCTATAAATATAACTTGCATTATACATTGTAAAGGATCGAAATCTTAGTATCCTAGGCAGATATTATATAGTAAAATATCCTGGCTTGGTGCCTCCAGACGTAGTCTGTTTCATGGACGAATTGGGTAATCAAATCGTGTGTTATTTATCGTTTTCGCTGTTATATTGATCGGAGTTTTATCATATTCTTTGCTTGTTCGTTGGTAATCAAATAGGGTACAACAGTAAAGATCCCTAACAACTTTAACATATTGCGAGCTATCTGAGAGTTGAGTAACAGTGATACTCGAATGCATGCACCCATCATCATCGACTACAAGATTTGAAATAAATTCAAGTACCTCTTGATTCCACTCCGCCTCTGGTTTATTTCCAACCAAGTATGTAGGCTTTGCAAGACAGATCATGTGCAGAGCCTCTTCTTCATGAGCTTCGTTGTCTGTCCCATCAAAAGATAGAACGTTTTCGTAGAAAGTTTTATTGGAAATGGCTAGCTTTGCGTAGATCGACGGTGGAGTCATTTTTGTTTTTGAGGAAAGGAATGTTTTGCAGAGGTTTTAAGGAAGGATAATTTGCAGGGAATTTTGAAGACGAAGAAGTTTGTATGCAAAATGAATAGTTACCAGCATAAATTTGGGTTTTTATAAGGAGTTTCGAAGATGGACGGTTGAGATTATCATCAGGAAACTGATGGTCCAGATTGAAAGTAGATTTTGTCATTAAGCTTAATAAGGGTACTAATCTGGTTTCATTTGACTAATTTGCAGTAGTCAGTTACCCAAAACGGTGATTAAGCACAGTTTTCAAGAAAGTCATCTGCAGACTGTTGACTTTCTCGAATCCGAAACGTCCCGCCCAAAAGTTCAGGAAATGTGTATTTATTTCAAATGATTACTGAGTAATCTCTTAGTGAATTAAATGCATGAGTTAATATTACTTCAGGCTAGTTTTCTTTCAGCCTTACTGAATATTAACCTTGACAACGTTCAGTGAGCTTGTCCTTACTGATCGAAAATCTTGAATGTCAGTACTCAAACTGAAGATCATTTGTCCTGAATTTTCAGTTTTACTAAAAACTTCATGCTTCTGAAAACCTTCAATTTTTTAGATTAATTCATTCTCCTGGATCCAACATTCTCAATTCAACTGATAGTTCCTGAAATATTGACTCAGCCAAAGGTTTTGTCAAAATATCAGCTCTCTGTTTATCAGTATGAATTTTCTCCATTCTGATATCCTTCTTCTCAACATGATCTCTGATGAAGTGATATCTAATATCAACATGCTTGCATCTGGTGTGCAATACCGAATTTTGTGTAATAGCAATTACACTATTATTATCACAAAATATAGGTACTTCATTGGCTATAATCTTATAATCCCTCAATTGTTGTCTGAACCAAAGAATCTGTGCACAACAGCTTCCTGCAGCCATATATTCAGCTTCAGTAGTATTGGTTGCTATTGAGGTCTGTTTCTTTGAAAACCATGATATTAGTTTGCTTCCAAGAAATTGACAAGTTCCTATAGTGGATTTCTTGGCAATTCTACAGCCACCATAATCAGCATATGAATAACCAGTTAATTCAAGGTTATCATCAGTTGGATACCATAATCCTCTATTTGATGTGCCCTTAAGATATCTCAGAATCTTTTTGGTAGCTTCCATGTGACTAGCCTTAGGATTAGCTTGGTATCTTGCACATATCCCAATAGCAAAAGTAATATCAGACCTACTTGCTGTGAGATATAGCAATGATCCAATGATCCCTCTATAATCAGTGTGGTTAACTGATTTGCCTTCAGGATCAGGATCCATCTTGTAGTTAGTATTCATAGGAATTCTAACTACATTGCAATTTTGTACTCCATACTTAGCAATCAGATCTCTGGTGTATTTTGCCTGATTGATGAATATACCTTCTTTGGATTGCTTGACTTGAAGTCCTAGAAAGAAATTCATCTCCCCCATCATTGACATTTCAAACTTTCCTTTCATCAGGGCAGAAAACTTCTCACACATCTGATGATTGGGAGATCCAAATATGATGTCATCCACATAATCTGAACTAGTAAGATATCCTTCCCATCTTCTATCCTGAACAAGGTTCTATCAACAGTTCCTTTGGTAAAACCATGATCAGTAAGAAATTGAGAAAGTGTATCATACCATGCTCTGGGTGCTTGCTTAAGACCATACAAGGTTTTTCTGAGCCTGTAAACTTGGTCATTCTAACGAAAGCCATGAGGTTGTTCTACATAAACCTCTTCTTTAAGTACACCATTCAGAAATGCACTTTTCACATTCATCTGATAGACTGTGAATTTCATGTGAGCAGCATATGCAAGAAGCAATCTGATGGTTTCTAGTCTTGCAACAGGTGCAAAGGTTTCATCATAGTCCAAGTCTTCTTCTTGGGAATAACCTTGTGCAACTAGACTTGCCTTGTTTCTTACAATGTTGTTATTTTCATCTCTCTTGTTCTTGAACACCCATTTAGTTCCAATCACATTGTGCCTCTTAGGTCTGTCTACTAGCTCCCAAACTTCATTTCTTGTAAATTGATCCAGCTCTTCTTGCATAACACTAATCAAGAAGGAATCCTAAAGAGCTTCCTCAATCTTAGTAGGTTCTTTTTCAGACAGGAAGCAGCAGAATAAAGCACTTTCACCATGGAACCTTCTTGTTTTAACACCTTCAGATAGATCACCCACAATCTGACTTGAGGGATGACTATCCAACCATGTTCTTCTGGATGTTCCCCCTTCATTAGTATCCTCAACATAAAAAAATGTTAGGTTCAGGTGTTAGTGTTAGTGTCCTAGAGACAATCTATTGTAAGGATATAATACTCGATGATATTCAGTTTGATTTAATATTATAGTTCACTTAATATTAATGTATGGCAATACACTTGTTTGAATATTATGTTTGATTGCTTGCATATATTCATACAAGTGTTCCCATGAGTCATTGCTATCATTGAGGTTGTGAGAACTCAGATGTGTTGTGGCCGTGTGATAGGCCAGCGACCACATGGCGAATATTGATGACGTGGCAACATGGTTTAGCAGTAAAGTACATAGGGCGACCTGGCAGCAGAACAAGGAAGAAGATGAGTCGAGCTCGCCGGGGCGAGCAGCCTCCCCCGAGGTCGCTTCCAGGCGAGGTCGGCCAATGTAGGACGAAGACAAGTTGAGCTCGCCTAATCGGACGACTTCCCTCAAGGTCGTTCCATAGGTGAGGTCGGCAGGAGTATCAAAATGAAGATAAGAAAGGAAATAGAAGATCTTGCATATCTGTTAAAGATTCAGACGAAGATTCACTGTATCTTGTATTTACCATTTTGTAGGGCCCATTTAGAGGCCCATTAGGGTTTTTATCTTTGTACCTTGTAATTATTATAAATAGGGGACAAACCCCAAGAGAAAAAGGAGCAGAAAAATACATAGAAAACTCATAGTGAAATATTTTGGCTTGGCATGCCCCCAGATGTAGTCATTCCTGACGAACTGGGTCAACAAATCCCTTGTTCTTTACATTTATCATTTAATTCGTTGTTTATCATTTACTTGTTGTCCGGGAATTACTTTCGGGTTACAACAATTGGCGTCATCTGTGGAAAACATCTAACAAATTTTACTACATATTTGTTAGGACCCAAAAAAAATAAAAATCTGGATGAAGCACTCACTGTTCATCCGAAAAAACCAAAAAAATCCAGAAACATCATGTTCATACGTCCTGTTCTCCAAACTTCCACAAAAATCACCCGAAAATCAAAAACCACTATAACCATTAAATCTTTAAACCCGTGGTCCGGCAATAACGAAGAATCAACAGTGTATACATGAACGCATCTGACAACACGGAGAACTGAAGTCTCTGGCCTAATTCGATCTCAGCCTAATACAAGGAATATTACCCACGGTGTTCAAAGGCAACCACGAATCTCAGTGTTTGAAAACAACAGAAATCACACACCGCAATATTTCAGAAATCAAGGCCGCTTGAATCCGGCCGCCTCGTTGCAATTTTCACACCACCAAATTCATCACGGCGATCCGATGCCTGAAATTAGGAAAGGGCAGAACATCGCCCGATCTTAATCGTCGTAGAGTCATCATCTCTGCCACACCGCCGCCAAAATCCGTGGCCCGGGCTAAAAGAGTCGGGTCTGGTACACCTCCGAACCGCCTCCACCGTGCGAAGTCAACACACACCCCTCCTACAGGTAATGCCTCTGCACCGATATGGTCGGAATCCTAGCAGCGCCGCCGTGCGTCCGAGTCCACCGCTCCCATCTGCACAAAGACTGGCCGATCAAGATCGCAGAAAAGACCTTCAAGCGGGCTTGACCTATTTTCGAGAGTTGGGCCCAGGTCTGATAAGTTTATGGGTCCAGGGTTTACAAAGTCCAAATCTGCTCCCGCCACGCTGCCTTCATCTCCGGCCAAACCCAACACCGCCAGAGATCGCACATCATGCCGCGCTTTGTTTGGGTCGGATCACACGAAATCCGCTGCTCTGATACAGGCCGTCGTCGCTGCTGCCGGCCCCATCGATGGCGATTCCCTGCCTTAACTTGATAAGTCTTCCTCCCTCTTCCTAATTTGCTCAATTTGTGAATTATGAACTCGCTGCGTAATTGGTTCGAGTGTTTGGCTTTATATCTGAATACTTTTACCTCTGTCTGGTGTATAGCATTATACATGTCTTTTGCTTGATGGAATGTTTACTGAGATCATAGCTTCTTGGTTGTGCTCTACTGGGAGAAATTGTTCATTCACTGATTTAGAATTTTTTAGCTTAATAATTGAATCTGTTGGGCTTTTGCTAAGGCATATTTCCATTTGCTTTAAAGTGGCAATTGATATATTAAGCTCCTAGAGTAAAGGTGATATGTTGGCTATTCGTATAACATAGAATCACATTGGTTTTATGAATTCATGCTTCTCTGTATTTCACTTCTTTATATGTGATAAATTTGCTAATAGCAAGGCTATTTTTTGAATGGCCTTTTCAAATTACGTGTGTTACATGTTCAAAAATAAATTGGACTGTTCTTTACGCTCCTTTTTGTTTAGAAATGGATGAAAAATTCGTACAGGAATAGGATTTTTTGTTAAGAAACTTCGAGAAAAATGTTTAATTTTATCTCTAGTTTTCGTAATTAGTTCAATTTTTATCAAGGTTGAATGTGAATAGCTCGATACCTCATCGTTTACTTGTTGCTTGCGAGAAAAAATACTCGTGACTCTTACAAGGAAAAGTTGCACGTGCGCACGAAGCCTCGGGGGCAACTCAAAATCTATGGACAGTCCTTTTGCCCACTAACATCAGGCTTATTTTGGTAACATCCTTTTAATATGTACTGTCGCATGAGCACTTTTTCATATATATTAAAAGGCGGGGGCATGTATGCTCCCATCTTAAGCCTTTCGAAACTCATTACTAGCATGCCTAAATTTGGAGGTCTAATTAAAACAACTTCAAATTCTTACTTCCTGCTATTAACACAAACCCTTAAAAAGGATTATCACACAATTCACCTGCGAGCACTCGGAAGTCTCATACGGGAACGGAATTCAATTCAAACTCCAACGAGGCTACAATAATTTATATGTTATAAATATTTATATATTTATGTATAGATATATATATATATATATATATATATATATATATTCATTCATACCTATATATGCATATTTACATATATAAATATTTATATAGTTATATATATTTATTTATATGTATCTATTTATGTATATAAATAATGTATATCAATGTATGTATATATATGTATTTATATGGGTATATATATGTAATTATTAAAGCCTCATATGAGAACAAATTTGATCCAACTCCAAATCCATATCGTATCAAGCAACTAAGCAAAATACTCCGATTCACAAAGTCGCGGTCTCAAACAAGCAGACCCGACAACGTCAAAATTCACGAAGTCGGCGAGCTCAAACAAGCAGACCCGACAACCTCAAGTTCATGAGGTTGCGGTATCAAGCGAACAACCCTGTCGACCTCGACGAACACCACGCGGCCTGGCCAGACGAGTGTCGCTGAACGAATAAGACGACATATACCTGGTGAGAGTGATTTCCAAAATTCGCGTCAACGGGGTCGTCGTCGTATGACATCGTATTCCATATACGACGATCTCATCTAAGACAATATCGTTAAGACGACCAAGCAAAGTTTAGCTCGTCTCATAAGATAAGATGACTCGAACGAAAATAACTTTATTGGTCGCAGGTATATGTTCGGATCACACCGGCCAAAACAGTACAGTCTGAAACGACTATAAACCTATGCAGTCCGAAACGACTATAAACCTATATAGTCCGAAACGACTATAAACCTACACAGTCCGAAAAGACTATAAATCTATACAGTCTGAAATGACTATAAATCCAGGTACCAACCTTCTTTTACATTCTTGAAACAACAAATCGCTCTAAAACAGACGATCCAAACAGACAAGTATCAAATTCCCATCCTGGGGGCAAGACCCCGGAAATCCCAAGATCAAATTATATTTAATCCATAAGGGATCTTTTAAATAATCTCGAAGTTCGAATCTATCATTCAAATGTTTACAAAAGATATTTTTACCAAAATATCAAAATTATTTTCCGACCTTCTGGTCGTATCTTTATAAACTCTGAAGAGACTCAAACCTAAAAGCTTTGGTATCATGAATGTCAATTTCAAAATAGAATACCAACTTAAACCTTATAATCAAAATCTCATAAAAATATTTCTACATTTGTGGAACCGAATCAAAATTCGCAATCGACTCTCCAAATCCCACCCTATCTGTCTTCTTAGCAACGACTTCATCCGCCATTATTGGCGTTGACTTGCTCGCCTTATCGGCGTTGGCTTTCCGCTACCTCGACAAGGTATATTCCGTCGATTTAGCGAGTTATTCTCTGCCTTCTTGGCGTTGAGATCGTCCGCCTTCATCGACATGGACCTGCCGTCCTTTCGAGGTCGGCTTCGTCCGCCTTTGTTGGCGTTGACCTGTCTGCCTTAATGGCAATAACTTCGTCCGCCATTACTGACGTTGACTTACCCGCCTTATCGGCATCGGCTTTCCGCTACCTCGGCGAGGTGTATTCCGCCGATTTAGCGAAGTATTCTCTGCCTTCTCAGCACTGAGATCGTCCGCCTTCATCGGCATAGACTTGCCGCCCTTTTGAGGTTGGCTTTGTCCGCCTTTGTTGGCGTTGACCTGTCTGCATTAATGGCAATGACTTCGTCCACCATTATTGGCGTTGACTTGCCCGCCTTATCGGCGTCGGCTTTCCGCTACCTCGACGAGGTATATTCCGTCGATTTAGCGAGTTATTCTTTGCCTTCTTGGCGCTGAGATCGTCCGCCTTTATCGGCATGGACCTATCATCCTTTTGAGGTTGGATTCATCCACCTTTGTTGGCGTTGACCTATCTGCCTTAATGGCAATGACTTCATCCGCCATTATGGGTGTTGACTTGCCCGCCTTATCGGCGTCGGCTTTCCGCTACCTAGGTGAAGTGTATTCCATCGATTAGCGAAGTATTCTCCGCCTTCTCGGCGCTGAGATAGTCCGACTTCATCGGCATGGACTTGTCGCCCTTTCGAGGTTGGCTTCGTCCGCCTTTGTTGGCGTTGACCTGTCTGCCTTAATGGCAATGACTTCGTCTGCCATTATTGGCGTTGACTTGCCCGCCTTATCGGCATTGGCTTTCCGCTACCTCGACGAGGTATATTTCGTCGATTTAGCGAGATATTCTCTGCCTTCTTGGCACTGAGATCGTCCGCCTTCATCGGCATGGACCTGCCGTCCTTTCGAGGTTGGCTTCGTCCACCTTTGTTGGCATTGACCTATCTGCCTTAATGGCAATTACTTCATCCGCCATTATGGGTGTTAACTTGCCCGCCTTATCGGCGTCGGCTTTCCGCTACCTCGATGAAGTGTATTCCGCCGATTTAGCGAAGTATTCTTTGCCTTCTCAGCGCTGAGATCGTCCGCATCATCATGGACTTGTCGCCCTTTCGAGGTTGGCTTCGTCCGCCTTTGTTGGCGTTGACCTGTCTGCCTTAATGGCAATGACTTCGTCTGCTATTATTGGCGTTGACTTGCCATATGCTCGACATCGACTTTCCATTTACCTCGGCGGTATATTAAAATCAATTTAGCGAGTTATTCTCTGCCTTCTTGACGCTGAGATCGTCCACTTCATCGGCATGGACCTGCCATCCTTTCGAGGTCGGCTTTGTCCGCCTTTGTTGGCGTTGACCTGTCTACCTTAATGGCAATGACTTTGTCCGCCATTATGGGTGTTGACTTGCCCGCCTTATTGGTGTCGACTTTCCGCTACCTCGGTGAAGTGTATTCCACCGATTTAGCGAAGTATTCTTCGCCTTCTCGGTGCAGAGATCGTTCGCCTTCATCGGCATGAACTTGCCGCCCTTTGGAGGTCGACTTCGTCCGCCTTTGTCGGCGGTGACCAGTCTGCTTTAATGGCAATGACTTCGTCCGCCATTATTGGCATTGACTGGCCCGCCTTATCGGTGTCGGCTTTCCGCTACCTCGACGAGGTGTATTCGGCCGACTTAGCTAAGTATTCTTAAGGCTACCACCATTTGAGATCGTCTGTCTTCATCACTTGGACCTACCAACCTTAAATTAAACCGTCGCCTTTATTGGCGTTGACTGTCTGTAATAATGGCCCGGTTACCGTCGCCATTATTGGCATGGTGGCCCATATAATGGCGTCGGCTTTCCATTACCTCGGTGAAGTGTAATCGCCGACTTAGCCATGTTTCTCTGCCTTCTCGGCCTTTGAGATCGTCGCCTTCATTGGCTTGGACCTACCAACCTTCCAGTCGACTTCATCGCCTTTATGCGGCGATGACCCGATCTGCCTTATGCATGATAAACCGTCACCGTATTGGCATTGACAGCCCCATGTATCGAAGTCCCTTTCCGCTACCTCGGCGAAGTGTGTTTCCGGCAACTTAGCCAGTATTCTCCGCATTCGGTCTTTGAGATCGATCCTCCTCATCGGCTTGGACCTGCAATGGCTTCCAGAATTCGGCTTGGTCCACCTTTGTTGGCGTTGACCTGTCTGCCTTAATGGCAATGACTTTGTCCGCCATTATTGGCGTTGACCTGCTCGCCTATTCGACGTTGGCTTTCTGCTGACTCGACGAGGTGTATTCCGTCAATTCAGCGAAGTGCATCTCTTTTGATGCCAAAGTTCGAGTCTATTGTCTCAATATGTTTGATTGTTTACACAAGTCAACCAGGATTGCATTAAAAGCTACCCAAGCGACAATGGTCGGGTCAAAAGGATGGTCGCTAAGCGCGTAAGACGACCTACTACGGCAGGAAGTGATCTCTAGAACTCACGTCAATAAGGTCGCTCCTCGCATTGGTCACTTACCTTGCATGACGGCCTTCTCAAAGACATCACCGTAACACGTCTAAGCCAAAGTTTAGTCACGCCGCATAAGATAAGACGGTTAAAACATAGTTTGGTTACATCGCATAAGATAAGACGATTAGAAAATAGGCAAGAATTCATAGTCGCTGGTGTATGTCCAGGATCACACGACCAACTTAACAAGCAATCGCAACATATTGAAAGAGACTTTCGACGAGCCCAACTTCTTGACGAGCATCAAGCACATGAAAGACCCCTCAACCCGGGGGCACGGTGGAGGATCCAAACTTAGTACCAGAAGTGTTACCATCAAAGTGTGAATAATTAAGACCTCATGAAGGCATTTCGGGCATGCATGGGGGCAAAGTATGCGACCTCAAGTGCGGCGATCAGATAAATCTTGTTGAAGTAGAGATTAAGACCAACCTCCGAACAAAGTCAAAGTTCGCTCTTGGGGGCAATTGTTTTAGCCGTGTGACCGGCCAGCGACCACATGGCGAATATTGATGACATGGCAACATGGTTTAGCAGTAAAGTACGAAGAGCCGAGGTCGGCCCCCATAGGGCGACCTGAGCTGGGGCGAGCAGCCTCCCCCGAGGTCGCTTCCAGGCAAGGTCGGCCAATGTAGGACGAAGACAAGTCGAGCTCACCTAATCGGATGACTTCCCTCAAGGTCGTTCCGTAGGTGAGGTCGGCAGGAGTATCAAAATGAAGATAAGAAAGGAAATAGAAGATCTTGCATATCTGTTAAAGATCCAGACGAAGATTCACTGTATCTTGTATTTACCATTTTGTAGGGCCCATTTAGAGGCTCATTAGGGTTTTTATCTTTGTACCTTGTAATTATTATAAGTAGGGGACAAACCCCAAGAGAAAAAGGAGCAGAAGAATATGTAGAAAACTCATAGTGAAATGTCCTGGCTTGGCCTGCCCCCAGATGTAGTCATTCTTAACGAACTGGGTCAATAAATCCCTTGTTCTTTACATTTATCATTTAATTCGTTGTTTATCATTTACTTGTTGTCCAGGAATTACTTTCGGGTTGCAACAAGATGACTTAAGCATTATTCTCAAATAGCTCCGATCAAGGATCATCAAGAATGGGATATTGATGATGCAATGGAGACTGGTGTGCGATCTGCATCATACTCTTAGAGAGTGTAGTAAGATCTCACTTACTACGAGATACTAGGTATCTCATGATGGATGCACAAATACCTTAGAGGGTGTTGGTATACCCATCCGAGAAACCGTTTGATGTATTTCCACTATATGTGTCTACGGGTGTCTCGGTTAGTGGGAGTGATGTGATACTCCTTTGACTTGAGGTCAATATGCACGACATGTGTGGGATGATGAACATTGACCATGACCGATGCTTGGACCCTAACCATGGGTAGATATGGCTTGGATTGGGTTCATCACGAAGTACATGTGCGTGGTAGTTGAGCCAAGAATAAGATTCATTCCTCAAAGTGGATTTAGAGAGAATACTCATCTTCTCATCGTAATTGGATCAAAGTCATCAGCCGATGCACGTCAACTTAGACTTTGTGGCTAAGTGTGACATACATGATCAATTAGTGATTAGAGATAAATTGATTAAGTTATTTGAATAGACGTTTCATCATGTTCAAGGCTTAATCGAGTATTCGTGAATGAAAGGAGGAAATCGTAATAGCCCATGTTTCAGTTACAGGTAGTTGCACGTTTCTCGCAATGTACCTCTGTTGGGGAATGAGTTGCACAGATCTATTCGGGGTCAATATTTAAATACAAATTTAATTCATTAATTATTACTAGCATGAATTAATCCTATATTAATTCAAATAATAATTGCAACAACATATCATGCATATAAAAAGCCACGTAAAACCTACGCATGTGGAATCTACGGGTTTACGGAACGTACCTCTCCTGGATGGCGCAGGGCTTTGGTCGGACGGACTAACCAAAAGGACTTCCCAAGTATTCCCTTAGCCTTGCTCGACAATACGGTGGAAGGATACTCGCGAACAATTAACAAAAGGAAAAAAATAAACTTTGTTGCACCACTTATGTGGATTTGCTAATATTTCTAGCACATGGAATTGTACTTGGGAATGAACTAATCATCCCCTATTTATAGATAGGAGGTGGTCGAAATTTTGGGTCCAAAATCAATGTGGGAAAAGACTTTTCTTGGTCACCAAGAAATCTTGAATATATCTCCTATTCTTTTTTCCCATAATTATGATATTCCACAAAAATTCCACCTTCCTTGTTATGGGGTAATTTTTTAAAAATTTGGTTCAAGATTACAAGATTTGGATCTTCTTGAATTTATGAGATATTCTTGTATTTCAAGAAATACATATCTTCCATAATATCTTTTCAAGAAAATCAAGAAAATCTTTCTTGCCCATAATATTCAAAAATTTTGAAATATTCCATATAGATAATCAAGTGGGAGATTTCTTGAATTTAATGAGATAATCTTGTATTCCAAGAATACATATCTTCATTCCATAACAAAATTCAAAGAAAATCTTTCTCCCTCTTTTATCCATAAATTTCGAAAAATAGAGGAAATATTAAGCAACAATATTTATTTTATTTTAATCACCTTTTTTCGATTAATGGACTATTTGTTGGGCTACTCTTTCGGGCCTTTTTAGGAGAATTAAGATTGGACCTTCTAATGGATCTTGAATATCTAATATTGAGCCACAATATAATTCAAGCCCATAAATATTAATTAATCCCACTACATAATTAATATTGCACTATCCATCTTAACACATATTACAGTCAATATGGCTCCCGGTCATTATTTCCCGTGTTTTAAGATTATCTAGCCCATTAATTAATTCAAGCCACTGAAATAGCTTTCCGTTAATTAATATCTTTTGTCCTTGGTCGAGGAACGGTTCAACATTATTATCCATACCGGAAACTAATTCCACTTGCAAGATTTGGTATGATAAAACTTATGAACCTCCCAAGGGGCAAATCAAAGCAAGCGTACTTGCACACGATTCTTCGTATTAAATCTTAACAATCACATGTGACCAATAATATTGCCCAAGATAAAAAGTATTGAATCTCTCTGATTCGCTACCCATGATAAGTCAAAGCAATAGTTACCAATCCCACGTGATCCTATTTAAGGGACGAAGGTTAAGAAACAACGAACCACTGAGGTCTAATTCTTCCTTGTTCAGTTCTGAAGAATTTATCCTCATGTAGGTCCTATTCAGCTCATCAGTCATGCACTAGTGTAATCTCTTGGTCAAGACAAACCAATCTAAGCCTTACACCTCAACCTTTCGCGATGGTTGTTCATTTCCATCTAGGTCGTGAATGGGCGTACTTATAGTTACAAGGAGGACTCATTAATTTAATCTTCGTGATCCGGTATCACTAAATTAACTTCTGATGTAACATGTACGAATTATTGAAAAGTTATGCGAAAATATATATGTAACATTCAATCATATTTAAAGCATCGATGATAAACAATTTATTTCAAGAAATAAGTCTGGAAATTCAGTTTCGATTATACAAAGTAAAAAGCATACTTTTCAGTATAATCCCAACAACCTCTGTTGGGAGATGAATTTTAATAAAGATTTATGATTTTGATTAGATCCCAAAACCCCTGAGTATGACATGTTCGAATGATCTTGATAGTTGAGTCGATTCAATTTTTAGAATATTAGGGATGTTATCTGCGGAATGTATAGTCGCCAGATATAGTTCGGGATAGTTATTGAAGACTCGAGGATCTTGAGTAATCAAGACTCACGAGAAGACTCAAAGACATCGGTCAAGATAAACTACAAAGATTGAAAGACCACAAGACTCGAAGACCACAAAAACTCGTAAGACTCAAGACACAAAGATCAAGACCGAGAAACTAAAGATCAAGAATACCGAAGGCACAAGAATCTTGAAGAATCGGTGATGTCTTGAATGCTCAAGATGAACCCGAATGTTCCGAGGCACCGAATATATCTATCCGGGATGCAATCATCGAGAAGATCGCGATTCCTTAGAAAGTTAGATATCCGCCAAGACATTCAAATGCGCATAAAAAAGAACTAAGTCAAGTGTTGTTAAGGTTATATCAAACTCGAGTTTGTAACCAAAAAGAGTCGTTGGAGGTGTCTACCTTTAACCGGAGACAAAAGTCAAAAAGAGAAAGACAACATCATGCACTCTAACGACAATCGACAAAGGACAGTCTCTGAAAAAAGATGTCGGATGTACAAAAGTTCCAGATCGCAAAAAGTGAAGACCGGCTACATGGAAGACTATTGCTTAGAAAGTGTTAGGGAGTTTCAAACCCAAATATAGCGTTTCACACACCACAAGAGGGAACTCACGGGTTATCTCTCCAATCGGATAGTTTTCAAGAGTGACCTTGGTGTATGCCTATAAATATCGGGTGACCCTCTACATTGTAAGGTTACGGAAATTTATACATAACTTAAGAGCTCAAGCCTATTCTTGTAAAAGTTAAAAGCACTTTCGAAAAACTTAGAATTTCCCAAGTGCTTCAATATTGAAGAGAGCTCACTATACTAAGCCTAGCTTGATAAGAATTATCCAAAGCTTAGTCGAGATATCCTAACCCTTTGCATTGTGCTTCATTGTAAAGGATATCTCATCCTAGTTGAAACCAACCTAGAAACCCCAAACCCTTGTGAAGGTAGTTGGAGTGTGTTTGTTGGTGAGAAGTGTTGTAAAGAGTTAGTAAACTACGCGAGTAGTCGAAAAAACTCTAGAGGAGAAGTTAGTAAGCTACTGGGGTAGTCCGAAAGCTTGTGTGTGATTGAGTAAGTAAACTACGGAGGTAGTCGAAAAGCTCGTGGTCGGGTTGAGTAAGTAAACTCACGCGGAGTAGTTAGAAAACTTCGAGGCGAGTTGAGTAAGTAAACTACGAGGTAGTCGTAAAGCTCATAAGTTGATAGTGAATTTCTCTCAAGAGCTCGGAGAGAGTGGACGTAGGAGCTTGAGTCTCGAACCACTATAATTGTTGTGTTCTTTATTGCTTTCCTTATCCAGGCTTATCTTTGCATTGACTTGATTTTGAAAGCATACTTTTCATTGATATTCAGTTGGAATCAATCCAATTTGAAGTTGCATAAGTGAATCACAAAATTAATCACTATTTCATAAAGGGAAGGTTTTACTCGCAGCTTAAAACGAGTATAAACTAAGGGCCAAACCATTACGCACAAACCGAAAGTAGCTAGAACGGATAGTTACCAAAGTGAATGTACCGCCGAGAGTTCATAAGTTAGTTATCCGATCCAAGCAACTCGGGATCTCGACACTCGGGACTCGGTTAGGATTATCCGAGGTTTTACGAATGCACTTCGGGATCACCGCCTCGATGAGACTTTGACTCGAGCGCGTCTGTGCTTCTCGAACCTAATCTTGAGATTATCGACCCAAGTGACCTCGAAAGAAAAAGTTTTAAAAACACTTGAACACATGTATTCCCCATACACGCGTGTAAGACTCGTTTGCACCGGACCAACAAAGTGGTATCGAGCGTTGGTTCAACTTGACCCTGTTTGTGTTGACCAAAGTTTTATTTTCAAAAATACTTGTGGTCTATCCTCGAATCGATCTTATTTGTTTGAAACCTTTTATTTTTCAAGAGATCGGAAAAATGTCTTCTAAAAACTTCCAATGTTCTCGTTGGAGAACTATGACCTATGGAGATCGGGAATGCAGGCTCATCTCGTATTCCAAACATGAGCGTATGTGGAGAGTGGTCTCTCAAGGACCATTCCGGTTCAGAAGTGAATCCTGGAGGAACGAAGATGAGAGAATTGATCCTAGAGCGAGATTTCCTAAGTCCGATGACCAACCGACTCTGAGGAGAGAAAGTTAGTCAATCTAGACTACATTGCAAAAGACACACTATACAAAGACAATTGATGATGGTGTGATGGGAATGATCTCTCACCGTAATATCTTCTAAAGAGATTTGGGATACACTAGTCGTTTATTATGTGCAAAGGCCGCGATCATATAAAAAGAAAACAAACTTTTCAAAGGGCAATTGGAAAGTTTGGACAGGTTTTGAAAATGGATGATGGTGAATCAATAGACAAACTGGAAGTCAGATTCACTAGCATCATGAATGATCTAAATGCACTTGGAAAGAAATACCCACAGAGAGAAGTTGCATTGAAAATTCTTAGAGGTCTATCTAAGAAATGGGATATTCATGCAAAGGGTGATTGAAAACACCAAGAATATTAACTCAATGCCTTACCAACAAGTCTTCTCCGAAATTGAAAGCCTATGAATTTGTAATTGATAAGAAATCCAAAAAGGTCGACAAAGAAAGATGATTCTTCATCGAAAGAATGTGGCCTTAAAAGCCAAAAGATAAAACACAGAAAACTAGAGAGTCTCGAGAACCCCCATGCCAAAAATCGGGATGAGCTTGAGGAAAAGCTAGACCGATGGCAAGAAGGTTTGATAGACTCAATAGTAGATTTGGAAAATACAAAACTATTACAGAACCACAGTACGGAAGAAACCCGAGGACAGATCAACTGAGAAGAAGAAAGACCTGAAAGCTGAAGGATCTTCATCCAAAAGAAAGGACTCCAAGTCCAAAGAAGAAAATGATCAGGATGATGATGCCAACAGATGCTATAACTGCCAGAAGAAAGGTCACTTCCAGTATGATTGTCCAGATTTGAGTGTTAAGGAGAGAAGAGAAAGGCAAGCTATAAGAGACCGAAGTTCTCAAGCAAAAAAAGCCATGATTGCGAAGAAGAACACTCGGAGGAGGATCTAGCTCTTCGGATGAGATATTCTCGAACAAAGGAAAGTGATGACATCCGCGATGGCCATTGAGGAGGTAAACTCTTCTTTCTCTGTTGTTGCTCCTACACTAGCACAAGAGTTTTCAAGTTCCACCGAAAAAACAAATATTTTGACCGATGGATTCTTTTCGAGAATCGATGAAGGACTATCTTTGTTTTGCAAGGATCGCTAAATCAAACTCAAGAGCGAATAAGGAACCGAAAGTCGAAAATCTAAAATGGAAAGACTTAGCAATATCGAAGTCACTTCTCAATTAATGGGAGCTACCTTGATGAACTGGATGTTACGAAAGTACAACTCTCGAGAAAAGAGAAGTTGATAGTGTCCCTAATCTAAAAGCTAGAGAAATCCACCAAGAGATTCAAATTTAATCGGACTCGAGTTCAATGACCTCTCTACGAGAAGCATAAAACTCTACTGAATCAGGAGGATAGTGCATGAAGAAGTTAACTCTATTGAATAATGCATCTAATGTAATAGATGAAATTCGGAGTTACCAAAGATCTGTGGACTATAAAATCTGGATTGGGATATATTCCGGAGGGGAACCTCACAAGGTCATCTAAATCTTTGCGTCAAGTAGCAAGAAGACTATCTTTGTAAAACCGATGGCACCTACACTTCAAACCGAAGAAATGCCCAAGGTTGTAGACAAGGAAAAGGACATATGGTCTCAATAAAAACTGAATAATGATCGGGTTAGAAAGCCCAAACCTCGTGTGAAGGCAAGAAAACTGAAAGGTCGATTCGAAAGTTTCGAGCAAGTACTTCAAAGCCTCGGGCTAAGAATGCAAACCCGAAAGGCTCCACACGTAACCATCGAGAGAATCCTCGGATGAGAAACACTTTCAGCAGAGACATTCTCAACCAAGAGACCAAGTCCTCGATATTTGAAAGACCCAGATTTCAAAGATGCATAACCTCAACCTCCTCACTTGCCTAAGGGGTAAAGGTTATCCGAACCCGTGTCATCAAAGATTTAGACCGGCCGCACAAAAGCCTAAGCATCCGAATGTAAGGCCCAACGAAAGAAGAACTCTAAGGCACATGTTCATGCTAAAGATAGCACACACATATACGTAAAAAAGCGCTAAGGCACCCGAGTAGTGGATGTATATGTTGATGTTTATGGAAGACAAATTAGCCACTCTAAAGTGATTAGAGTTGTCGAAGATTTGGATTCCGAAAGGTACAATTTAACCTCGTAGGACCCTACACAAAATGGGTACCTAAGAATTGATCTGTTTTTTTGAGGAAAACCAGGGGCACTAAGTCGATGAAAGATCACATGGCAATCGATGAGCAGAGATGAAAAAGCTCCGATGTATGGTATCTTGACAAATGGATGCTCAAGACATATGACAGATTCAAGAAGATGCTCAAATGACTATGTTGAACAAAGAGGCCCACAGATCACTTTTTGGAGATAACTCCAAGGGATGAGATCAAGGATATGGAACTTTGGAAGTCGACTTCGATTCATATCCATGGTGTTTCATATGTATCTGGATTGAAGCATAACTTGTCACAATTAGCCAATTCTGTGATAAGGGGTTTCAATGTTGAGTTCTCCTAGAACTTATGCTTTGTGAAAGATGATACATCACGTAAAGTATTCTTGACCGGTACAAGAAAAGGGAATGTGTATCTTCTGGCGATTGGAGTTCAACTCCTAAAGATACATGTTTAATTGCTAAAAGTTCCACGATACTAGTTGGTTATGGCATAAAAGAATGAATCACCTAAACTTCAAAAACCCGAACAAGCTTGCAAGATTAGCTCTTGTGAGGGTTTGCCTAATGAAGTGTTCAAGAAGGAACACATTTTTGATGCGTGCGAGAAAAGGAAAAACAAGTCAAAGCATCATTTAAAAGCAAAGTAGAAGTTTCTCTTGAGAGAAAACTTCACTTTTGCATATGGATCTGTTTTGGTCCTATAACACCGTGAGTACTAATGGCGTGAAATACACATTGGTAGTAGTTGATGACTACTCAAGATATATTTCGGGTCATATTCTTACTCAAGAAAAAAGAGACTCGAATAAAAGTCGCGAATTCATCGAAAAGGCTCAAGAATGAGAAAAATCTGAGTGTGGTCAAAATCGGATCCGACAAAGGAACCGAGTTTATAAATCATATCATTTCGATTATTGTGCGTGAAATGGAATTCTACATGAAACATCACCGCAAGGACCCCTCAACAAAATGGTGTTCTTTGAAAGAAGGAATGAGAACTCGAAAGAAGTTCGCAAGGACAATGATAAATTGTTGATATTCCTAAAAGATTTTTGAAATTTGAAGCCATCAACACACCTACTCTCTAGAATAGATCCATGTCGACAAAAAAGGCCAAGGCAAAACGCCTTTATGAGCTTTGGAATGAAAGGAAGCCTCTTGTTTCTTTCTTTTCGTGTGTTTGGTTGCAAGTGTTTCATACACAATAATGGTAAAGATCATTGAAAACATTTGATAGTAAAAAGTTCGATGAAGGAATATTCTTAGATATTCTCAAGTCAAGAAAAACTTTCGAGTTTACAACCATAGGACACTTATTGTGGAGGAAACACCTCATGTTGTTTTTGATGAATCTGTTTTGTGTTCGGAAGAAACAGAACATGATGCAAATGAATGGACAAAAAGAGGATCACCAGATTAAGCCCGAAATGTAAAGATAAATCATCCAAATAATCAAAAAAGAAGAAGTCGGTCATTATCTATTATTGGAGTGACTCGGACTCGGATAAAGAAGTTCGGATGGAAATCGGGATGGTGAGACCGGAAAAACCAACACTCTAAAGGTGACCAATCCGAATGACACCGCCTTCGGACTCAGTGCACGTGATGCCAATGAAGATGTGGTCACAAATGAGGCAATTTCTCGAATCTATCAACCCAAGGGGAACAAATGTCTCGACAATGTTCGAATAGAATTTCCCCGAGGAAGATGATTCCCTTTCTCTGCTTTTGTTGTTCCCTCGAGTTTGTTTGATTTAATCGAACCTAACATTTCAAATGTTGAGGATACCATTGAAGGGGAACATCAAGAAGGAAATGGTTAGATAGCCATCCTACAAGCCGATTGTGGGTGATCTAACCGAAGGTGTTAAGACTAGAAGGTTCCATGGAGAGAGTGCACTATTCTCGGCCGCTTCCTATCGGAGAAAGAACCTATGAGATTGGTGAAGCTCTACAAGATTCTCATCGGATTCTTGCCATGCAAGATGAAATTTGAATCAATTCTCGAGGAATGAAGTATGGGAGCTAGTAGATAGACCGAAAAGGCACAATGTCATTGGAACCAAGTGGGTTTTCAAGAACAAAAGAGATGAAAACAACAACATTGTGAGAAACAAGGCAAAATTTAGTTGCACAAGGTTATTCCCAAGAAGAAGGCTTGGATTATGATGAAACCTTTGCACCTGTTGCGGACTAGAAGCCATCAGATTGTTTCTTGCATATGCTGCCCACATGAAGTTCACGATCTGTCGGATGGATGTGAAAAGTGCATTTCTAAGCGGCGTGCTTAAAGAAAAGAGGTTTATGTGGAACAACCTCCTGGTTTCAAAAGCAAGAATGACCAAGTTTACAAAGCTAAGAAAAGCTTTGTATGGTCTTAAACAAGAACCCGAGCATGGTATGATACTATTTCTCAGTTTCTTACTGACCATGGTTTTGTCAAAGGAACTGTTGATAGAACTCTGCTTTCGGGATAGAGGATGGGGAAGATATCTTACTAGTTCAGATATATGTTGATGACATCATTTTTGGATCTCCAAACCATCACCGTGTGTGAAAAGTTTTCAACAATCGATGAAAGGCAAGTTTGAGATGTCAATGATGGGAGAGATGAATTTCTTTCTAAGACTTCAAGTGAAACAATCAAAGGAAGGAATATTCATCAACCAGCAAAGTACACCGTAGATCCGATTGCCAAATATGGTGTATGCAGAATTGCAATCTGATTAGAATTCCCATGAATACTAACTACAAGATGGATCCTGATTACAAGGCAAATCGAAGTCATCACCGATTATAGAGGAATCATTGGATCATTGTTCTATCTCACGTGCAAGTAGGCGGATATAACATTTGTTGTTGGGATATGTGCAAGATACCAAGCTAATCCTAAAATTTAGTCACATGGATCTTTGCCAAAAAAGATCTTGAAATATCTTAAGGGCACAAAGTGAATAGAGGATTATGGTATCCAAATTGATGATAACCTAGAGTTAAGTGGTTACTCGGATGTTGATTATGGAGGATGCGAAATTGACAGAAATCCACTTCAGAACTTGTCAATTTCTAGGAAGCAAGTCGATATCTTGGTTTTGAAGAAAGCAGGACCTCGATAGCAACAAAGTACTCTTGAAATTTGAATATATGGTCTGCAGGAAGTCATTTGTGCCGCATTCTTTGGCTCGCACAACAATTGAGGGATTATAAAGTTGTAGCCAATGAAGTATCAATATTTTGTGACAATAATAGTGTAATTGCTATTTCACAAAAACCCTAGATTGCACACCGGATGCAAGCATGTGGATATCGGACATCACTTCATCGAGATCATGTCGAGAAGAAGGACATAAGGATGGAGAAAATTCATCTTGATAAGCGAGAGTGATATCTTGACTAAACCTTTGGCGGAATCAAGATTTCAAGAACTTTCGGTTGAATTAGGGATCTTTAGAACCAGTGTATAGAATAAAATCAAAAAAATTGAAGGTTTTTCGGATGCATGAAGTTTTCTCGAGAATCCTTCCGAGAAGCTCGAGATAAAATGGAAATCTTGAACCGAATCTCGAAAAACTTCGGAAGATAACTTAACCAATTCAAGACTCGAGATTATCTTGACATTTTATCAAAATCGAGATTCAAGAAGACCGATGAGGGAAATTGGTCCGAAGAAGTAATGACTCATGCGATCCATTTATTGCTCAAGTAAATTCAGTAATCATTCGCAATAAATATAAAAACACCTGAGGAATGTCTTTTTTGGGTGGGATCGTTTTAAATTCCGAAGAAGGTCAACAGTCATTTAATGCTCTGCTACATTAATGACCAATGAGGATGCTTTTCGCGGCTTACTTTTTCGGAGATCGTTGGTTCAGATAATTCGATTAATCGGAGATTAATCTCAACCGATTGTTACTCACCTAACCAACACGATTCCCCACGATCTCAAGGCTATATAAACCCCAATCAGCCGTTCAAGCCAAAAAAATTTATCAAACCCTTCATTTTCAAATCCTCTGAAATTAAAAATCCCCTTTGCCCAGAAATTCTCCAAACCCTAAAGCTTCCCTTCTTCAAACAAACTCTAAAATGGCTCCAACCCTGTTCGAGAGATTAGCCGAAACCAACAAGCCGTGGTACGAGTTCGTTGTCTCACTCGAAAGCACAATCAACTCAAAGCCGGAAGAGGAGGCTCTGCGATATGATTCGATCGCTAAACTCACTAACTAGTCGCAAACCGAACCCACCGACTGGAGTTTGCGAAAAGAGGTAATCGAATTCATCTGTAATTTGAAGATAGATGAAGAGGGTCAGATGCATTCTAAGTTAATCAGATCACACTTAGAGCGATCATCCAAATACGTCGATTTTGAGAGGATCTCGTATATTGTTCCGGTAATCTGAATGATGTTTTTGAGCTCGTGATAGAGGAGAGGATCCTACGATGTATATGTCGTCGAAGAGAGCGAGAGTACTTAGATAGGATTGCCGAGAATCCTGTTAAGTTTGAGGCGACATCTGCATAAAGGGTACACGAAGCCACAATATCGTGTGTTGATGGATATTGTGAGCAAGTGGATCATGAGTCTTCTTGGGAGTTTGAAGCGGATAAGTACCCCAAGCTCGATTGATGGCGGCGATAAAGCTTCACCCACCACATTTCAACCGGGTGAAATTCCCGATCCGTATAAGGTGAGTGAGCGGACCAAAAGTTTTGAGGAAGATTGACGGCGATCTCAATCAAAGGCAAGATCCACCATGCCACCAAAATTGCTTACATTTTGGAGATGTGCGAGAGGAGGAGGATATCTTCGCCAATTCGACCCCATTTCCTAAATCCAAAATTCTCCTTAAACCCATTCTTTGCAAGGAAGCGGTCATCGGGGGAAGAGAGAAAGAAGGTAGAATCACCTTCGCAAATTTCTTTGAAAAAGAGACCCAACAAACTAGGGGAGATGTTGTTGGAGGCAAAGATGGAGCAGGAGCAAAAAAATGATGAAAATGTAAGAATCTTGCTCCAAAACGCAAAAAGATTGGTGGTTCTCACCGATGAAGATGGAAGTGATTCTCAAGAGATTCAACCCGAGGGCCAAACCGCCGAGTTCACCATTACAAGTTTTGGCTCAAAGTTATCTCGGAGACAAAGGATCGACCGGGGAGTGTGTCTTTTTCGAGGTGCTCGAGACATCGCTTCGGACTGATAAAAATTTCTCAGGAAAATTTCAAAGGAGCTCGGACCTCGAGAGATGCCTACCTCAAGTGTCTTGCGGCTCGACAGAAGAGCTAGCTTCGAGTCGATCTCAAGATGTGCAAGCTCGGCCGACGAGCCAACTTCGGACTCAAACCGAGGATATACGATTCGAGCCCTCGAACCCACATAGATACAAACCGAGGACCCCGACCACACAAACTTCAGATGTTCTTTGAGACTCGGGAGCGAGAATAATCTTGATGAGCTCTGGTGATCTACTTCTTGATCCCTTAGCGAAACTTCAAATGAACTAGAGAGCCCGAGATGGAAGAAGAGGCAAGGTCAAGAAGCGAGTGGAGGAAAGAATGGGGAACGGTTCATACTTGACCGAGACCCCGAGCTCGGCTTCATATCCCGTCTGCAAGATATTTTCTTGATTAAGGACAATCAGATTTATCCTCAATCGGACTCTTCCCGAGATGCTTGATATTCTTTGCTTTTAGAGGGGAAGATCGGTGGAATGAGGAGATGTACCTTTTCCCACCGACTTCTCGGGGTTCGGATGACAAAGCTCGTGATGAAAAACTCCGATTTTGATGAGTTGGTTCGTAAGGAAGTTGGGCCGAGAGGAGAGTAAATCAAGTTGGTGCCCCAAGCAAGGAGACAAATCTCAAGACGGAGATGGGGACCAACAGGAGATGTTGAGAAGCGGCCTCGATTGAAAAGGAGACTTCGTTGGTCGATCAACTCGATCTAGTCAACATCGAATGTTGATAGTACTCTTCGCATCGAGGCGCAATGAGACCGGAGCTCGAATGAAGCCGAGCTCAAGATGATCAGACAACACAGGAGGTACAGAAGATTCCTGAGATTGATCTCACTCCTCTGATAGAGAAACTTGAGAAGGTTGAGCCAATGATGATCAAGATTGCTCAGATGGAAGAAACGTTGGCCAATCAAGCTCAAAAGATGGACGGGTCTTAGTCCTCTTGAATCGGTGCAAATTCAAAACACTCTAACCACCCATACGACCTCCATGGAAGGAAAGTTAAATGAGAAGTTCGGAGGAGTCAAGGCCGAAAGTTAAGTGATGAATCTGGTAAAACACCAGAAAGTTCTCGATTTCCTAGAGGTGAAACCGCGTAAAAAAAGAATGAGGTGCTAATCAAGTCTGCATTGTTGAGGAAATGAGCTCAATGCTTATGACCAAGATGACAGATGTTCAAAGAAGCACTTTCTGGCCAGTTTGCCCACTTATCTGAAGAATTTTCTGTGGCCAAGAACCATCTAAGGAGGCTGGAAGACGAACAAGATCAGATAGCAGGAGAAGTTCGCTGTGTAAGCAAAGAGCAATATCACATGGACACAAAGACTCTCGGCTTCTTCCAAATTACGGTGCAAGAAGGGGAAAAGGAAGTCAAGATCTCGAAAAGTTCATGGCACGTACTTTGGAGAAGAAGGCTCGAAAAGATGCCAAATGTATAATCTAGCAAAAGCCTTTAAAGAAGTCGGAGCTAATGAGAAGTTGAAGTTCGCCAGTAGAAAAGCCTATCTACACTCGAAGTTTCGAGCAAGCTATGCTTGATGTTGCAAGAGAGAAACCGAAAGAGAGCAAAGGTTGGAACAAGCCAGTTCTTTTCGAATCGCCATGAAGAGGAAAGCCTTGGGCGTTGTTCAACCCGAAAGCAAACGTGCAAAAAGGCTTCTAAGCCAATCCAGAGAAAACTGATTCTGGATGATGAAGAAACAGAACAACCAGTGGAATCTGAGTCTCAACCTCAGAAGAAAGTCTTCAACACGAGAAATGCTCTGAAGACACTCCAAGAAGAACAAGCTAAGAAAAGTTCTTTGCTTTGGTCTCGTGAACGCCCTCGTGATCGAGAAAGAAGATAGACGCGAAGAGCGTGTCAGCGAAGAGTGATTTCGTGAAGTTTATGAGCAAGAGGAAAGGAACATCAAAATCACTAAAGTGGCCCCACGTTGATAAATGGATGCCTATCAAACTCAACGATATGTGGGAAGAAGTCAAGAGGACCTTCCGGTTTCAATTATGATGTTCTCGAGGAATGGAGAGGAAAAGCTCGGATCGAAATGAAGCTTTCATTGAATACCTTCTTATCTTCTATCCAAAGTATCTACAGAGTCGGATTAACTTTTATGATGAAGGAGAGGTACGATAGTAGCCCCCAGTCCATATTCCTATCCACCTCCAAAACTTGATAATGGCTTGGTGAATGAGAAGGCCATTACTCAAGAGATTGCTTTCGATATCTTTGGGTCGGTTGGGTTTAACAGAAACAATCTGGACATCATCAAGGAAAGAAATGAGTTGAAGAAGAGATTTTTTTAATGTTTGACACGGAGGTGCCCGTGATGAAGTTGAGAATGAAGCAAATCAAGAGCGGAAGAAAAGAGCCAAAATCGGATCAAGAAAGACTCGTAAGATTTTGTAATCTTTATATTTTGTCTTTTTGAGTTTGTTGATAAACTCATTGTAATATGTAACGGGATACCAATCATCAATGAAGATTTATCATTATGCTCAAAAAGATAATATCTCATTATCTTATTTACATGTACTTTTATTTTGATATGCCCGAATGAATGTCTCTCGAACCGATTGTATGATTGATAAAGGAGAAATCATTTAAGTATTTGGTAATGAACTAGTTAAAGAGATTCATTCTTTGGAGAAATTGTTTGAATAATTAAACTGTTGAGAAACTCAAATTGTTGAGAGATTCTCGATTTAAGAAATTGTTGGGAGACAACCAATCTTGAAATAGGATAAACCAAACCCGAGTATAGGTTATTTGTTTGTAACAAGATAGGTTTTAGCATCATCAAAAAGAAATTGTTGGGAGATGAATTTTAATAAAGATTTATGATTTTGATTATATCCCAAAACCCCGAGTATGACATGTTCGTAATGATCTTGATAGTTGAGTCGATTCGATTTTTAGAATATTCAGGATGTTATCTGCGAGAATGTATAGTCGCCAGATATAGTTCAGATAGTTATCAAGACTCAAAGAGGGATCTTGAAATCAAGACTTCAATGAGAAGACTTCGGCACATCGGTCAAGATAAACTACAAAGATTCGAAGACCAAAGACTCGTAAGACCCTCAAGACTCAAAAACTCAAGACACAAAGATCAAGACCGAGAAACTAAAGATCAAGAATATCAAGCACGCGAATTATCAAGAATCGCTGATGTCTTGAATGCTCAAGATGAACCTGAATGTTCCGAGGCACTGAAATATATCTATCTGAAGGATGCAATACTGAGAAGATCGCGATTCCTTAGAAAGTTAGATATCTGCCAAGACATTCAAATGCAGACAAAAGGAACTAAGTCAGAAGTGTTGTTAAGGTTATATCAAACTCAGAGTTTGTAACCAAAAAGAGCCGTTGAAGGTGTCTACCTTTAATTGGAGACAAAAGTCAAAAAGAGAAAGACAACATTGTACCATACTGACACTGACACTGACAGGTCTCTGAAAAAGATGTCAGATGTACAAAAGTTCCAGACTGCAAAAAGTGAAGACCGGCTACATGGAAGGCTATTGCCTAGAAAGTGTTAGGGAGTTTCAAACCCTAAATATAGCCAAGTTTCACAGGACCACAAGAGGAACTCACGAAAAATTGTCTCTCCAACGGATAGTTTTCAAGAGTGACCTTGGTGTATGCTATAAATCTTGGTGACCCTCTACATTGTAAGGTTACGGAAATTTATCACATAACTTAAGAGCTCAAGCCTATTCTTGTAAAAAGTTAAAAGCACTCAAAAACTTAAATTTCCCAAGTGCTTCAATATTGAAGAGAGCTCACTATACTAAGCCTAGCTTGATAAGAATTATCCAAAGCTTAGTCGAGATATTCTAACCCTTTGCATTGTGCTTCATTGTAAAGGATATCTCATCCTAGTTGGAAACCAACCTAGAAACCCCAAACCCTTGTGAAGGTAGTTGGAGTGTGTTTGTTGGTGAGAAGTGTTGTAAAGAGTTAGTAAACTACACGAGTAGTCGAAAAACTCTAGAGGAGAAGTTAGTAAGCTTCTGGGGGTAGTCCTGAAAGCTTGTGTGTGATTGAGTAAGTAAACTACGGAGGTAGTCGAAAGCTTCGAGGTCGGGTTGAGTAAGTAAACTACGTGAGTAGTCGAAAAACTTCGGTAATTTGAGTTGAGTAAGTAAACTACGAGGTAGTCGAAAAGCTCATAAGTTGATAGTGAATTTCTCCGAAGAGCCGGAGAGTGGGCGTAGGAGCTTGAGTCTCCGAACCACTATAATTCTTTGTGTTCTTTATTGCTTTCCTTATCCAGTGCTTATCATTTGCATTGACTTGATTTTGAAAGCATACTTTTCAATCGATATTCAGTTGGAATCAATCCACTGAAGTTGCATAAGTGAATCACAGCCTAATCACTATTTCATAAAGGGAAGGTTTTCTGCAAAGCTTAAAACGAGTATAAACTAAGGGCCAAACCATTCCGCACAACTGAGTAGCTAGAACAGATAGTTACCAAAGTGAACGTACTCTTCTGAGAGTTCAGTAAGTTAGTTATCTGATCCAAGCAACTCAGGATCTCTGACACTCAGGACTCAGTTGGGATTATCTGAGATTTCTAAAAAGCATTTCGGGATCACTGTCTCGATGACTTTGACTCGAGCGATCCGTGCTTCTCGAACCTAATCTTGAGGATTATCGACCTAAAAGGTGACCTCGATGAAAAAAAAAAGTTTTAAAAACACTGAACACGTGTATTCCCCCCCCATACACGTGTATGACTCGTTTGCACCGGGACCAACAACCTCATATATTGAGAATGTCTAATTTATTGTCTATGGTTCAATTAAGACCGTTAGTTTGACTAATTGCTCGATATATGAGGGCATATGGGTCACACAACAAGTAGTTCCCTTTTATTGATTATAGTTGGTTGATTAAATTTTAAATTTGATTTAATATTTAATTTATGGAGAATTAATTAATAATAGATTAATTTAGAATTAATTATTATTAATATTTAATTAAATTGGATTTAATTAAATAAGAATTTCCAATAATAATATATGGAATATTATTGTAGGATTTAATATATATGGAATCAAATCCGTAGAGATTTGATATACATGGGAATTAAATCCGTAGAGATTTTATATGTGGAAAATAAATCTAAGAGATTTATTTAAATAAAGAATAGGGATTTTATTTCTCAATCAGGTTAGCTTAAGCTTTAAGTTGGGTCTTTCCTATATATACAAGCTCTTGGGAATTCACAAACAACGTTAATTCATATTTCTCCATAAAATCTAGAATATGAATTTTCCTAGCAAATTCCGTCTCAGATTCAACGTTGGCAAATTTGTGCAAGTCCGTGAACGGGGATTACGTAGATACCATAGTAGAGAAATATACATACGATTTACTGTAAGATTTCTCTTTATGTTTATACGTATTCAATTATGCAATTACGTGTTCGTTGTTGGTGAACTTTAATTTCCGCTGCGCATGTGTTACGTGTTTACGTGCCTCTAAATTCCAACAGTGATATCAGAGCTTCAGGCTCTTGAATTAATTGCTAATTGAATTTTTTAAATAAATTGAATTTTTTTGTTTAAAACTGGGTGCGGCTGATCGCGTTGACCAAACCGCACCACGCATATATTTTGATAGTTGAGGATATGCTTATTAGATAAACACACCCCCCTTTTGTTTTGTACTGGTTCATCTTCTTCGATGCAAACTGCTTAGGGTTTTCTGGGAAAACCTAGCCCCGCTCCTTCCTCCACGATGCACACAACTCGGCTCCGCGGGCAACCCGCGACGGCGCTAGAGTAGGCGGTCTTGAGCCGCAACTCGTGTCGATCGCGCCAGCCTGCGCCGCCGCCTCGGTAGATTAGATCTACGGCTGCGCATCCACCTCCCGTCGCGATTTACCACTGCACTTCGTGTTTTGACTCGTCTTGGTTGCGGTCATTCACGTCTCATGATGACGTGCTCCGATTCAACTCGATTCATGGTGGAGTGCTGCCATTTCGCATCGTCTCAGGGTGGGGCTTCAAGATATCCTTCGATTCATGGTGGCCCTTCCCTATTTCGACTCGATTCGAGGTGGTGCACCACCGATTCGATCGATCTGCTCGTTTTGCAGCCTCCTCTCTAACCCAGTTCAAAGGGTACGCGGCTCCGTGCGCGTCCCTCTGTGTAACTCGCGGCGGCAACTCGCGCGCCTCTGCTACACCACCCGATTCAATCTTCCGTTTGTTCTGGGTTGTTGTTGTTGATATTGGTTTGTTGTTTATTGCCTGCTATTTTAAATTGAATTTTAAAAATTGTTTTAAAAGAATTATTAAATCTCACTAAAACGCATTTGTTGGACTAATGACGGACTTAATTAATTGGATTAATTAAAGGTCAAAATATTAATAATGAATTTAATTTTTAAAACTTGATTTTAAAATTGAATTTTAAAAATATAGTTTAAATGATTAAACGGGTTATTAATTCCCACTTGGTTAACGTGTTTTATATCATGTTAAAGCCTTTTAAGTCTGCATTATAATTGTTTAGGTAGGCGGCACCCAATACTTGTCGGACCGTATTATTGTTTGGGTAGACGGCGCCCATGTAAGTGTTAGTCCGTATGTAAATCATGTTTGGGTAGGCGGCACCCAATAATTGCTCAAATGTGATATAGATTAACATGTTGGATCTCGATTAAGCAATTAATACCCCGCCTTTAAAACGTTCCTCACTAAAATATGGTTTTCTCATTAATTTGATAAGATGTCTTCCATCAAAATTAAAAGTAAACCGGAGATTTCGTTCCAATGAGTACTTAAAGACCCTCGTCTTTTGCTCGGATCTACATTTAACGGGACTTTTATAGGGGCATGAAATATCGCCTCTTGATGGTTGTAAACCAACTTAACTTTGTTTCGCTAGCCTCCGCGGGGAACAAAGGGTAAGTGACATCAGTCGAACTAGGTTTGACAAACTAGGAATTGTAATTTTGCAATTGGTTTGGAGACCTACCAGTTATGCTATTGTAATGATCAGCCCTCCCTGAGATTATGATAGTAGGAATGTGGATCATAATCCATTATAATTTATATTAGATATAAATTTGTATTCTTCCGATGAGGTCGTTGAATATGTGAAAATAATGGAGACAAAATAAACACAAAGGAAAGGCCATGTTTATTTTGATTGGTGAATATTGATCATAGGAATTATGTGTTTAATTCCTATTTTATTTTATTTCTCTTGGTTAGTTGAAATGTATAACTGTTATTGAGATGTGTTTTGGAAACAAACTAAATTGGCTAGGCCAAATTTTCTGGACTGGCACCGAAACATGTGTTTGGTGCTAAGGCAAGAAAAGATTGAGTACGTGTTGGACATGTATGTCTCGGTTACCCCTACAGCTGGTTCTCTGAGGCAGCCACATTTGACGTAGCAGCTCAGAAGAAACATCAAGTGGATGCTTCCCAGGCTCAGTGTGTGATGTTGCTCGACATGACTTGCGATATACATAGGCAACGTGAGGAAATGGGTCCCCTCTCAATGCTCAAGCATTTGAAGGATCTCTTTGATTCTGAATCTCGTTCTGAGATTTATGAAGTGATGAGAGATCTGTTCAGATGCCGGTTAGCTAAAGAAGGAAAAAATTTATCTCATATGCTAATGATGATAGGCATAATTGAGAAACTTGGTAATTTAGGCATTGAGATAAAAGACCAATGTTTTCATCTATGATATCCTCCAGTTGCTCCTGCATTCATATTTTAGCTTCATTGTGAACTACAATATGAATAAGACGGATGCGACCGTGCATGGACTTCACAACATGCTCAAGAATTTTGAGTTCACTATCACTAAGATGGTGTCCAAAGGAAGGAGTGGGTAAACAAGGATGTGTGCCTCTACTGTAAGTAGAAGAGGGCACCAGAAGAAGCACTGTAAGGTTTTGGTTGCTGAAAAGAAGACACTAGGTGCTTCTAGCACTGGAACATGTATGTTTGTTATTAAGATAAACATGTCCACTAATAGCGCTAACTGCTTGGTATTAGATACCTGATGTGGCTCTCACATTTGCACTAATGTGAAAGGGTTCATGTGTCGTAGGGCAGTTAGGGCGGGTGAAGTCGTCTTACACGTGAAAACGGAGCAAGAGTTGCTACCGAACGTGTGGGGACTTATGTCTCAGATTTACCCTTTGGTTTTTAGATTAGAACTTAATGATTGTCATTTAGTTCTTTCTATTACTCGCAACATGTCTTTTATTGCTTTATGGATATAATGTTCTTAATATACAAAATAAAAGACTCAAACTTAGTAATCATGAAAGCCCGACTTACTTATGGCATTGTAGAACTTGATCATGTAAACGAGAAAAGAATTGCAAGATTAAGAAAGTTAGACTACTTAACCTCATTCGACTATGAGTCTTATAGAGATTGTGAATCTTATCTCATGGGCAAGATGATCAACAGACCCTTTTCTGGGAAAGGGGTGAATGCCAAAGAAGTTCTAGAGTTGATCTACAACGATGTTTGTGGACCATTGCCCACTCTAGCTAGGGGTCACTTCGGCTACTTCATCACTTTTACTGATGATTT
This sequence comes from Stenogyne calaminthoides, assembly GCA_037126765.1. Taxonomy (NCBI): domain Eukaryota; kingdom Viridiplantae; phylum Streptophyta; class Magnoliopsida; order Lamiales; family Lamiaceae; genus Stenogyne; species Stenogyne calaminthoides. Next base: position 25,522,318 of record JBBCBC010000009.1, on the reverse strand, counting down.
CTCTAGATACGGATACGTGTATCTAATAAAACACAAATTCGAATCTTTTGAGAAATTCAAAGAGTTTAAGGCTGAAGTAGAGAAGCAACTTGGTAAGAGTATCAAGACTTTTCGATCGGATAGAGGAGGTAAATACCTTAGCCATGAATTCACTGATTACTTGAAGTTACATGGAATCCAGTCACAATGGACTACTCCCGGAACACCTCAGATGAACTGTGTGTCTAAGAGAAGAAACCAAACCCTGTTATACATGGTGAGGTCCAAGGACGAAGCGAGGAAGGGTACATGGGGGGCATTGGGCCCCCCTGAGATCCTTAAAGTTTTCAGAATATATTTAGTAATATCACATTTTTATAGTATAAAAAAATATTTAATCACATATATATGTTTGAATAAAACTAAGTTGTTCTCTACTTTACAGTTAATTAGGGATTTTTATTATTAACGTGAGTTTAGATAAAAAATTATCTACGATTACTGGAATAGGAAGTCTTACTAAAAAGATGGTTGCTATAATAAAAATCATATTGTATTTTCATTTGTTTATTTGTCAGCAATGCAACTTATTTAGAGGTCACTACTTAATCAAATGGGAGATAAAATTTTGAATTAATAATTGTTTGGTTGTATACACAGAAAAAACATTTCTTCAGAAAGATAGTAAAAGAATAATCATGTAATGTTTCCAAATCATGAAGAGTCGAAGAGGAATGTTATAGTTTAATGTCATGTAATTACATTTAAAATTTATATTATATAAATATATGTATTGGTTTATTTACCCGTTTTAAACTTTTATTTTTGTATACTTTTATTGCTATTAGTTGGAGAAAAAGTTTTTTGGTCCCATAACTTTCTTGTAAATCTATTTTTCGTTTAAAAAATATTTAACTATCTAATTTTGGTACAATGACTATCTCAACTGTCCAATTTTGGTCCCATTTCGCTGAAAATAGAAAATTTTATCATTTTTGGTCATGCGCAAGTCACGTATCGATTAAAATTTGGGGTTTCTAAGCTCGTTCATAGCTGACGTGGACGCTGACTGATAAATAAAATTTCATTTTTTACGCAACTTAGGAGGAAGTTTCTTTCTAACTTTTTAAAAAATTGAGTTTCTGTTTAATAGTCAACGCCTTTTTTAGCTACGAGCTCGGAAACACTCAATTTTAACATACTCAAGACTTGTGCATGATAAAAAATGATAAAATTTTCTATTTTTTTGTAAAAATGCGACCAAAATTGGACAATATAGATAGTTATGAGACCAAAATTAAATATTAAATTTTTTTTGGATTAAAATGATAAAACATGATGAGTTTTTCCTGTCTTCCAACATTCTTATGGGATACGCGTTACAAACCTCAATTTACATTCTGAATATGATTACATCTAAATCGGTTGAGCATACACCATATGAACCATGGTGTGGCAAGAAGCCAACTTTTACACATATCTAACATGGGGTTGCCCCGTGATTGTGGAAAGGATGCTTACCGACAAGTTGGAATCCAAAGGTGAAATGGTTACTTTGTGGGATATCCTAAGGAAACTAAAGGATATTACTTCTATCTACCTGAGAAATAATCAGTGATCGTTTCTAGGCAGACCAAGTTCCTCGAAGAAGACTATGTCTTTAAGGAACAAGGTCGTAAGCTGGTAGAACTTGAAGAAATTCAAGAACCACAAATTAACAAAGAGACTGATATCTAGTCAAAGCAAAATGACAAGGAATTAGTGGGAGCATTCAACAACTTTCACGGTGGGAGTCTTTCACTAGGTGATCGTCTTTCATCCAGTGGGAGCGTAATTGGAGTATGCTTGCCAGTGCAAGAACCTCCAAGTGGGCTGAATGAGAACAACATAGTTCAAACTCGCGCCCAAGAGGCATCTGAAAGTGTAGCTCTTGAGGACTCTCCGGACATTGATGAAATTGATGCACCACAAAAATTAGAAATTTTGGTTTGGAACTAATGAAACGATGATTAATTAAACTCTGATGATTGGAACAGTTTTGGGAATTTTTTGAATAATTCTGATAAACTGATGAATTGTTGGATGTTTGATTTGGATGACCTGATTGGAAGACAGTTTTGGAAATCGGGAGAAGATGAAGGGAAAGGCTGTGCCGAAATTGGATTTAGGACAGGCCCTTCCGTGCAGTTTCGAAACTTGCACATGAGCCCTTAACAAATAAAAGAATTAAAATTTGATTTAAAATTAATAAGATTAATTTTAATATCTGTAATAAAATTGGATTTTATTTTATAATTAATTGGATTAATTATTAATGTTTAATGATTTTAAAATTGGATTTTACGATTCGTTTTAAAGGAATTATTAAATCTCACTTTGTTAACTTATTGCTTTATTAAATATTCGTTAACGCAATTTTAGTCCGTATTATAATTGTTTGGGTAGGCGGCGCCCAATAATTGTCGGACCGTATTAATTGTTTGGGTAGACGGCGCCCATACAAATGTTAGTCCGTGTAAATCATGTTTGGGTAGGCTGCGCCCAATAATTGCTCAAATGTGATGTAGATTAACATGTTGGATCTCGATTAAGCAATTAATACCACGCCTTCAAAAGTTCCTCACTAAAATATGATTTTCATTAAATTAAACAATGTCTTCCATCAAAATTAAAAGTAAACCAGAGATTTCGTTCCAATGAGTATTTAAGGCCCAAGTCTTTTGCTCGGATCTACATCTAACTGGACTTTTATAGGGACATGTAGTGTTGTCGTTTGATGGTTGTAAATCAACTTGACTTTGTTTCACCAGCCCAAGCAGGGAAACAAAAGTTAAGGGGCATCAGATTGAACTAGGTTCAATCAACTAGGAATTGCAGTTTTTGCAATTGGTTTGGAGACCTACCAGTTATGCTATTGCAGTAATCAGCCCAAACAAATATTGTAATAATAGGAATATGGATCCTAGTCCATTACAATTTATATCTGATATAAATTCGTACTCTTCTGATGAGGTCGTCGAGTATGTGAAAATAATGGAGACAAAATAAACACAAAAGAAAGGCCATGTTTATTTTGATTGCTGAATATTGATCATAGGAATTATGTGTTTAATTCCCGTTTTATTTTATTTCTCTTGGTTAGTTGAAATGTATAACTGTTATTGAGATGTGTTTTGGAAACAAACAAATTGGCTAGGCCAAATTTTCTGGACTGGCACCTGAACGTGTGTTTAGTGCTAAGGTAAGAAAAGATTGAGTACGTGTTGGACACACCAATCCATGTTACCCCTGCAGCTGGTTTCTTAAGACAGCTACGTTTGACGTAGCAGCTCAGAATAAACATCAAAAGAATGCTTCCGAGATGCAGTATGTGATGTTGCCTGGCATGACTCCCGAATTGCTTAAGGCAACATGAGAAAATGGATCCCTTCTTAATGCTCAAGCATCTGAAGGATCTCTTTGATTCTGAATCTCGTTCTGAGATTTATGAAATGATGAGAGATCTGTCCAAATGCCGGTTAGCTAAAGGAGAGAAGATTTCACCTCATGTGCTTAAGATGATAGGCCTAATTGATAAACTTGGTAATTTAGGCTTTGAGCTAAAAGGCCAACATTTTCATTTATGCTATTCTCCAGTCGCTCTCGAATTCATATTTTAGTTTCATTGTGAACTACAATATGAATAAGACGGATATTATCTTGCCTGAACTTCACAACGTGCTCAAGACTTTTGAGTTCACTATCACTAAGATGGTGTTCAAAAGAAGGAGCGGGTAGATAAGGATGTGTGCCTCTACTATAAGTAGAAGAGGGCACTGAAAGAAGGACTATAAGGTTCTGGTTGCTAAAAGGAAGGCACTGGGTGCTTCTGGCACTAGAACATATATGTTTGTTATTAAGATAGACATATCCACAAATAGCGCTAACTGTTGGGTATTAGATACCGGAATGGCTCACACATTTGTACGAATGTGAAGGGGCTCATGTGTCTTAGGGCAGTTAGGCCGGGTGAAGTCGTCTTACACGTGGAGACAGAGCAAGAGTTGCTACTGAACGTGTGGGACTTATGTGTTAGACTTACCCTTTTTGGTTTTAGATAAGAACTTAATGATTGTCATTTCGTTTTCTCTATTACTCGCAACATTATTTCCGTTCCAATGTTAGACATTGAGGTTTTTCCTTCCATTTTAGTGCAAATAATTGTTATTTCACGTTAAATGGTGTATGGGAATGCCCTTTTGGTGAATGGTTTATATTTGCTGCATTGTGGATATAATGTTCTTAATATACAAAATAAAAGACTCAAACTTAGTAATCATGAAAACCCAACTCACTTTTGGCATTGGAGACTTGGTCATACAAACGAGAATATGATTGCAAAGTTAAGGAAGTTAGACTACTTAACCCCATTCGACTTTGAATCTTATGGTAATTGTGAATCCTAACTCAAGGGCAAGATGATCAATAAACCCTTTTCTGGGAAAGGAGTGTGTGCCAATGAAGTTCTAGAGTTGATCCACAAGGATGTATGTGGACCATTGCCCACTCTAGCTAGGGGTCACTTCGACTACTTCATCGCTTCTACTAATGATTTCTCGAGATACGGATATGTGTATCTTATGAAACACAAGTCCGAATCTTTTGAGAAATTTAAGAAGTTTAAAGCTGAAGTAGAGAAGCAACTTGGTAAGAGTATCTAGACTCTTTGATCGGATCGAGGTGGTGAATACCTTAGCCATGAATTCACTGATTATCTGAAGTTGCATGGAATCCAATCCCAATGGACTCCTCCCGGAACACCCCAAATGAATGGAGTTTCCGAAAGGAGAAACCGAACCTTGTTAGACATGGTGAGGTCCATGATGAGTTTTTCCTCTCTTTCGACATTCTTATGGGGATGCGCGTTACAAACCTTAATCTACATTATGAATAGGATTCCATCTAAATCGGTTGAGCATACACCATATGAACTGTGGTGTGGCAAGAAGCCAACTTTTACACATATCAAACATGGGGTTGCCCCGTGATTGTGAAAAGTATGCTTACCGACAAGTTGGAATCCAAAGGTGAAAAGGGTTACTTTGTGGGATATTCTAAGGAAACTAAAGGATATTACTTCTATCTACCTGAGAAATAATCAGTGATTGTTTCTAGGCAGACCAAGTTCCTCGAAGAAGACTATGTCTTTAAGGAACAATGTCGTAAGCTGATAGAACTTGAAGAAATTCAAGAACCACAAATTAACAAAGAGACTGACATCTTGTCAAAGCAACATGACAAGGAATCAGTGGGAGCATTCAACAACTTTCAAGGTGGGAGTCTTTCACTAGGTGACCGTCTTTCAGCCAGTGGGAGTGTAATTGGAGTATGCTTGCCAGTGCAAGAACCTCCAAGTGGGCTGAATGAGAACAACATAGTTCAAACTCCCGCCCAAGAGGCATCTGAAAGTGCAGCTCTTGAGGACTCTCCGGACAATGATGAAATCGATGCACCACAAAAATTTTCACGATCAGAATGTACAGCCTGCACAACCACAACTCTGTAAGTCAATTAGGAATCGTAATTTGCCCATTAGATACGGTTACCTCTTGGAGGAACACGATAGTATGGACATACCGGATAAGGACGATCCTAATTGACTTTTCTGAAGCAATATCAGATATTGATTCAGGGAAGTGGCATGAAGCCATGAAATCTGAGATGGACTCGATGTACATCAATCAAGTCTGGGACTTGGTTGAGTTGCCTAAAGGGGTTAGACCCATATATTGCGATTGGGTCTTCAAGAGTAAGACTGATGCAAATGGCAAAGTACAAACCTACAAAGCTAGGTTGGTGGCGAAGGGTTATAGTGAACGCGAAGGCATTGACTATGACGAGCCTTCTCACCAGTTGCAAAGATTAAGTCCATTCGAATTTTACTTGCGATAGCAGCACACTAGGATTATGATATTTGGTAGATGGACGTCAAAATAACTTTCCTCAATGGAAACATTGATAAGAAAGTGTTTATGACTCAACCAGACGGTTTTATATCTAAGCCAAATTCCAATCTAGTATGCAAGTTAAAGAGATCCATTTATGGATTGAAGCAAGCTTCTAGGAGTTGGAATATCCGATTTGATAATGCTATCAAGTTTTTGACTTCATCAGAAATTCGAAAGATCCTTGCGTTTATCATAAACGCAATGGGAAGAATATTGTTTTCATAATCGTGTATGTCAATGACATATTGATTTTGCGAAACAATATCCCGTTAATGCAGTCCGTTGAAGATTGGTAGTCAAGGACCTTCATAATGAAGGATCCTTATGAAGCCTGCTACATCTTAGGGATCAAGATCCACATGGATAGATCCAAGAGGATGTTGAGGCTGTCACAGTCCACCTATGTAGACAAGGTGTTGAAGCGTTTTGCGATAGAGAACTCTAAGAGAGGGTCTCTACTGGCAAATCATGGGATAAAGCTATCAAAGAAGGATTGTCCTTCTATTGAAGCTGATATCAAGCACATGAAAGATATCCCATATACATATTCAATTGGGTCAATCATGTACGTCATGACTTGCACTACGCCAAACGTGGCCTACACTATCAACACCACTGGTAGATGCCAACAGAATCCGGGTGAATCTCACTGGATTGCTGTCAGGATCATTCTGAAGTATCTTAGATGAACTAAAGAATGTTTCCTTGTCTATAGTGGACAGTCAGAACTAGTAGTGACTAGTTATGCTGACGCAAGTTTCCAATCCAATTTTGACGATTACAAATCACAGTCAGGTTACGTTTCACTCTCAATAATGAGGCGGTCAGTTGGAATAGTTCCAAGCAAAAGGATCGTAGATTCAACAACCGAAGTTGAGTACATTGCTGTATCAGAAGCATCAAGGAAGCTATCTGGATTTTATAGTTCTTAAGAGAACTAGGGGTAGTTTCGAGTGCCAATTGTCTAATAAATTTGTATTAAGATAACGTTGGTGCGATTGCTCAAGCAAAGGAATCGAGATCGACAAGCAGTACCAGGCTTATCATTTGATCCGATAGATCATAACGATAGGAGAAATATAATTAAAATGTATTCCCACATATTTAATTTGGAAGATCATTTCACCAAAACACTGAGTGTTCATGTACACACTAGACATTTTATGGTCTAGGGGTTAGACATATAGGTGATTGACTCTAGTCCAAGTAGGAGATTGTTAGTGTTAGTGTCCTAGAGACAATCTATTGTAAGGACATAATACTCGATGATATTCAGTTTGATTTAATATTATAGTTCACTTAATATTAATGTATGGCAATACACTTGTTTGAATATTATGTTTGATTGTTTGCATTTATTCATACAAGTGTTCCCATGAGTCATTGCTATCATTGAGGTTGTGAGAACTCAGATGACTTAAGCATGATTCTCAAATATCCCAGATCAAGGATCATCAAGAATGGGATATTGATGATGCAATGGAGATTGGTGTGCGATCTACATCATACTACTAGAGAGTGTAGTAAAATCTCACTTACTATGAGATACTAGGTATCTCATGATGCATGCACAAATACCTTAGAGGGTATTGGTATATCCATCCGAGAAACCGTTTGATGTATTTCTACTATATGTGTCTATGGGTGTCTCGGTTAGTGGGAGCGATGCGATACTCCTTTGACTTGAGGTCAATACGCACAACATGTGTGGGATGATGAACTTTGACCATGACCGACGCTTGCACCCTAACCATGGGTAGATATGGCTTGGATTGGGTTCATCATGAAGTACATGTGCGTGGTAGTTGAACCAAGAATAAGATTCATTCCTCAAAGTGAATTTAGAGAGAGTACTCATCTTCTCATCGTAATTGGATCAAAGTCATCGGTCGATGCACGTCAACTTAGACTTTGTGGCTAAGTGTGACATGCATGATCAATTAGTGATTAGAGATAAATTGATTAAGTTATTTGAATAGACACTTCATCATGTTCAAGGCTTAATCGAGTATTCGTGAATGAAAGGAGGAAATCGTAATAACCCATGTTTCAGTTACAGGTAGTTGCACATTTCTCGCAACGTACCTCATATATTGAGAATGTCTAATTTATTGTCTAGGGTTCAATTAAGACCGTTAGTTTGACTAATTGCTCGATATATGAGGGCCTATGGGTCACACAACAAGTAGTTCCCTTTTATTGATTATAGTTGGTTGATTAAATTTTAAATTGGATTTAATATTTAATTTATGGAGAATTAATTAATAATAGATTAATCTAGAATTAATTATTATTAATATTTAATTAAATTGGATTTAATTAAATAAGAATTCCCAATAATAATATATGGAATATTATTGTAGGATTTAATATATATGGAATCAAATCCGTAGAGATTTGATATACATGGGAATTAAATCCGTAGAGATTTTATATGTGGGAAATAAATCTAAGAGATTTATTTAAATAAAGATTAGGGATTTTATTTCCCAATCAGGTTAGCTTAAGATTTAAGCTGGTTCTTTCCTATATATACAAGCTCTTGGGAATTCACAAACAGCGTTAATTCATATTTCTCCATAAAATCTAGAATAGGAATTTTCCTAGCAAATTCCGTCTCAGATTCAACGCTGGTAAATCTGTGCAAGTTCGTGAACGGGGATTACGTGGATACCATAGTAGAGAAATATGCGTACGATTTACTGTAAGATTTCTCTTTATGTATATACGTATTCAATTATGCAATTATGTGTTCGTTGTTGGTGAACTTTAATTTCCACTGCGCATGTATTACGTGTTTATGTGCCTCTAAATTCCAACATCAGGTAATTCATTAAACTCAAGGAACAATAGAAAAGGAGAAATGGAATCATCTTCCTTAGGGGAAATTCCATTTAGAACATTGCCAGTGACATTTGTTCCCCCTTGGTTGATGGATTCAGAGTTTGCCTCAGCTGTGACCACATCTTCATCGGCATTACATACCTGAGTCTGAACTGGAGTTTGTTCAGATTGGTCAGCTTCAGTGTGTTGGCTTTCCTTCAGTGGAGAACTATCATCCTGAGTTTCACCAGTCTGAGTATTTCCATCCTGAGCATCTTTGTCTGAGTCTGACTCACTCTATTCATAGAAAATTATTGACTTCTTCTTTTCAGGCTCAGATGATGGTTTAACATTCTTCTTCAGGCTAAGTCTGGTGATTCTCTTTGTCAGATCTCCTGAGTCATGTTCATGTTTTTTTTAACACAAGTAGATTCATCAAAAACAACATGAGGTGTTTCTTCCATAATAAGGGTCCTACAATTGTAAACTCTGAAGGCTTTACTGACTTCAGAATATCCTAAGAATATCCCTTCACCATCTTTGCTATCAAAGGTTTTCAACTGATCTTTACCATTATTGTGTATGAAACACTTACAACCAAACACACGAAAGAAAGAAACAAGAGGCATCCTTTCATTCCACAGCTCATATGGTGTGTTTCCTTGATTCTTTGTCAGCATGGATCTGTTCTGAGAGTAGCATGCAGTGTTGACTGCCTCAGCCCAAAATCTTTTAGGAATGTCTGCTTCAGCAATCATAGTTCTTGCAGCTTCTTTCAGTGTCCTATTTCTTCTTTCAACAACACCATTCTGTTGTGGGGTCCTTGCAGCTGATGTTTCATGAGTTATTCCATTTGCTGCACAATAGTCAGATATAATATGGTTGATAAACTCAGTGCCTTTATCTGATCTAATTTTGACCACACTCAGATTCTTTTCAATACTGAGTCTTTTTAGTAATTCAGACAGTTTTGTCTGAGTCTCATTCTTACTGAGTAAGAATATGACCCCAAGTATATCTAGAGTAGTCATCAACTATCACAAGTGTGTATTTCCTGTCATTAGTGCTCACAGGTGTTACTGGACCAAAAAAATCCATATGTAACAATTGAAGTATTATATCAGTAGATACTTCTACTTTGCTTTTAAATGATGCTCTGATTTGTTTTCCTTTCTAACAAGCATCACATACATGATCTTTACTGAAAACTTCATTTGGTAACCCCCTCACAAGTGTTAATCTTGCAAGTTTGTTCAGGGTTTTGAAGTTCAAGTGATTCAGCCTTTTGTGCCATAACCAACTGGTGTCAGTAGAGCTTTTTGCAACTAAGCATGTATCCATAGGAGTTAATCTTCAATCAGCAAGATACACATTTCCTTTTCTAGTACCAGTTAGTAGAGTTTTTTGTGAAGCATTGTCTTTCACATAACATAAGTTCTTTGAGAACTCAACACTGAATCCCTTATCACAGAACTGACTGATAGAAAGCAAGTTATGCTTTAAACCAGAAACATATGATACACCATGGATATGAACAGAATCAATTTTAAGAGTTTCATATCCTTCAGTCTGTCCTTTGGAATTATCTCCAAAAGTAATCTGAGGACCTTTTTGCTCAACATAGTCAGTGAGTAATTGTTTGTATCATGTCATGTGCCTTGAACATCCTCTGTCCAGATACCATGCAGCAGGTGCCATTTCATTTCCACTCATCAGGGCTATGTTGTCTTTATTCAGCTCAGTGCACTTTTCCTTCACCTGAAAAATAGATCAGGCCTTAGGTACCCATTTGGTGTAAGGTCCTACCAGGTTAGCTGTACCTTTTGGAACCCAAATCTACCTCACAACTCTAATTACTTTAGAGTGGTTGATTTATCTTCCATAAACATCTACATACACATTCACCACCCTAGGTGCCTTTGCAATATCCTGTGTATGAATGCCAGCCTTAGCATGAACATGAGCCTTAGAGTTCTTCTTTGGTTCAGGCCTCTTGTTCCAATGTTTTGGCCTTGGTGCAGCTGGTCTATGTCTCTGCTGACTTGGGTTCAGGAAACCTTTACCCTTAGACAAGTGGGGTTTAGGTTGCCTGTACTGATATTGTGGTCTTTCAGTATACCTAGGACTTGGTCTCCTCAGTTGAGAATTTTTCGGCTGAGTGTTTCTCCTCTGAAGATTCCTCTGATGGTTCAGTGCAGATTTCTTCAGGTTGGCATTCTTAGCCTGAGGCTTCGAAGTACTGACTTGAGGATTTCCTACTGAGTGTTCAGGTTTTCTAGCCTTTGCCTGAGGTTTGGGCTTTCCTTCCTGAACCTTCAGGTTCTCTGAAACCATAGGTCCTTTACCCTTGTCTAAAACACGGGGTTGTTCTTCAATAAGAAGGTCAGTACGAACCGCCAGTTTAACAAAGACAGTCTTAGTGCCACTAGAAGAAGCATCATTCAGATGACCTTGTGAGGTTCCCCCTGGATTATATCCCAATCCAGCCTTTATAGTTGCAGGTCTTTGATAACTCTGAATTTCATCTATTGCTTTAGATGCAGAATTCAATAGAGCTACCTTTCTCCGCAAGCTATCCTCACTTTTCTTTAGAGTTTCATGTTTCTCAAAGAGTTCATTGAATTCAGTCCTGATAAACTGATTTTCCTCAGTGGATTTCTCTAACTTTCCTTTCAGGGCCTCTATCACTTTCTCTTTCTCTGAGAGCTGTACTTTCAGAACATCCAGTTCATCAGTAGCTCCCTTTAATTGAGAAGTGATCTCAGCAGCATTAGAGTTTTTCCACTTCAGATTCTCAGCAGTCAGTTCCTCATTCCGCTCTTGAGTTTCAATGAACAGTTCTTGTAACACAAAATAGTCCTTCATAAGATTCTCAAAAGAATCCATCAGGTCAAAATTACTGGTTACAGATGAACTTGACAACTCAGGTGCTTGTGTAAGAGCAGCAACAAAGATAGAAGAATTTACCTCCTCAATAGCAACAAGGCAAACATCATCACTATCACTATCTGAGAACATTTCTTCTGAAGAGCTAGATCCTTCTTCCGAGTGTTCTTCTTCTTCAGCAACCATAGCCTTCTTGCTTGAGTCATACTAGAAGTGACCCTTCTTTTTGCAGTTGTAGCATCTGTTGGTATCATCATCCTGATCACTCTCCTCCTTGGTCTTGGAGTCCTTCTTTCTAGATGAAGATCCTTCAGCATAGTCCTTTCTCTTCTCAGTGGACTTGTCCTCAGCTTCTGAGTTGTTCCTGTTCCTGTATCTGGTATTTTTGTAGTACTTTTTGTACTTTCCATATCTGCTATTGAGTCTTTCAAACCTCCTTGCCAACAGTACTAGCTTATCCTCTTGCTCATCCTGATTTTTGGCAGGTGAGTTATCAGACTCTTTAGCTTTTACAGGATTTTTCTTTAGCTTTGAAAGCTACATTCTTGCTAGATGAAGATTCACCTTTGCTATCAGATTTCTTTGTTTTCTTATCAATTACAAATTCATAAGCTTTCAGTTCAGAGAAAACTTGTTGATATGGCATAGAATCAATGTTCTTGGTGTTTTCAATCACCACAACATGTATATCTCTTTTCTTAGATAGTCCTCTGAGAATTTTCAGTGTCACTTCTCTTTTTTGGGTATCTTTTCCCAAGAGCATTCAGATCATTCATGATACTAGTGAATCTGACTTCCAGTTTATCAATGGATTCAACATCTTCCATTTCAAAGCTGTCAAACTTTTCAATAGCAACAAATAATTTATTTTCCTTGATATGATCTGTTCCTTGACACATGATAGCAAGTGTATCCCATATTTCTTTAGCAGTTTCACAGTGAGAAATCATCCCCATAACACCATCATCAATAGTGTTATATAGAGTATCTTTAGTAATATAGTCTAAGTTGACTAACTTTCTCTCCTCAGGAGTAAGTTGGTCATCAGACTTAGGAAGTTCATCTCTGGGATCATCTTTCTCAGCATCAGTATTTCTGGGATTTACAACATTATACTCAAATGGTCCTTGAGAGACAACTCTCCACATTCTCTCATGTTTAGAATACAGATGTGCCTGCATCCTGAGTCTCCATAAGTCATAGTTCTCAACAGAGAACATAGGAAGTTTCTTAGAAGGCATGATGAATGAGCCTTGTAAGATATCAACATTAAGATCTATTCAGTAGACCACCAAAGTCTCTTAGTAAACAAGACTATGACTACCAAAGCAAGTGGTTAGTTGAACCACTGCTCTGATACCACTTGTTGGTTCTGGTGTAAACGAGTCTTACACGTGTATGGGGGGGGGGAATACACGTGTTCAGTGATTTTTCAGACTTTTCACAAAACTGAAATCAGTGGGTCAGGTTGTCCTGAGAAACATCCCTGAGAAGCACAAATTACTCTGAGTCAAAGTCTACTGAGACAATAACACTGAGCGACTTTCAGTAGCTTCAGATTAGCCCAACTAATCTGAGATTAAAAAAAAAAGAGTTCAAATAAGCTTGGAGTAGATAACTGCCTTACTGACTACTCAGATGAGTTTAGTCAGTTTGACAACTATCTATACTAGCTTATCTAGTGTGCGGAATGTGTAGGCCCTAAGTTTATACTCGTTTTATCTTGCTGAAAATCTTTTATCACTTAGTAAATCAGTGGTTAATGGCTGTGATCAGTTCAATGCAAACTCAGTGGATTGATTCCAACTGAATATCAGAAAAATCAGTATGCTTTCAGTGAAAAATATGCAACAGAAAAAATGCAAAGCAGAAAGCAAACACAACAAATTATAGTGGTTTAGAGGCAAAGGTCCTACTACCACTCTCTCTAATCCTCAGAGAAATTCCTTAACTAACTTCTACTACTACCTCAAGCTTTCAGACTGAACTCAGCAGCTTACTAACTTTCTCTATGAGTTTTCAGGCTGAACTATACTGCAGCTTACTAACTCAAACACACACAAGCTTTCAGACTGTCACAAGCAGCTTACTAACTTCTTCTCTAGAGTTTTCAGGCTGAACTCAACTGCATCTTACTAACTCTTTACAACTCTCACTTTCCAACAATCACACAATCAAACTACCTAAACAATAGGGTTTGGGTTTGGTTGGTTTCCAACTAAGGTGAGATATCCTTTTACAATTGAGAACACAAGGTAAAAGGCTAGGATATCTCTTACTAAGCTTTTGGATACTTAATAGAATCTAGGCTTAGTTAAATGAGCTCTCTTCAAAGATGAAACACTTGGGAAATTCTTAGGGTTTTGAGTGCTTCACAGTATAAGTTTGAATACGAATGAGCTCTTGAGTTGCTTGATTTCCCGTAACCTTGAAATGGTGAAGGTCATTGGTATTTATAGGCAAATCACCAAGGTCACTCTTGAAAAACTATCAGTTGGAAGAGATAGCATCAAGGGTTTCTTTATTTGGTTAGTGATAAACGACTATTTTAGGGTTTGAACACGCCCTTGCATGGTTTAGGTAATATGTAACCAATGCAACCAATCACTTTGAATCTGCAGACTGGAACCCAGCAACTTTGACTTTCTCATGGACATGTCGCTTTCAGTGTCAGTAAAGTACAGTGTTGTCGCTCTCTGATTGGTTCAGATCTTTAGTAAATAGAGAGAAACAAAACGGCTCTTTAGGTTAACTCTTCTGAATGAGACAACCTTAAAAGACACTTTAATTCCAATTCCTTGTGTCTGCAATCAAGTATTTGGACAACATTTATTTCTCATAAATGTGCAAGATTTCCTCAGTCTATTTGTCCTCAGGTAGATAATCTTCAGGTCATCAAGGTCTATTGAGTCTTCAGGTCTTCAGACTCTTTTGAGTCTTCAGGGTGATCTGAGTCTTCAGGCTCTTCTGATTCTTCTGAGTCTTCAGGGCGATCTGAATCTTCAGGCTCTTCTGATTTTTCTGAGTCTTCAGGGCGATCTGAATCTTCAGACTCTTCTGATTCTTCCTATATTAACCCTGAGTAATATCTGCTTACTATACATGGTGCAGATATTTCCTGAAAACGATCTAACCTGAAACCTGTCTACAGACTATCAAGATTATTCTGAACATGTCATACTCAGGGGTTTTGAGACCTAATCAAAATCTTATTAAATCCATCTCCCAACATGGGATAATCTTGTACTCCAAGAATACTTATTCTATAAAACTTTCCAAGAAAATCTTTTCTCTCTCTTCCTTAATATTTTCGAAAAAATCAGAAATAATTAAGCAACAATATTTCTTTTATTTTAATCACATTTTTCAGTTATTGGACTTTATCTTTGGGCTACTAAAGGGGCCTTTAGGAGAATTAAGATTGGACCTTCCAATGGACCTTGAATTATCAATATTGAGCCACAATATTATTCAAGCCAATCTAAGCCTTACACTTCAACCTTTCACGATGAATTGTTCATTTCCATCTAGGTTGTGAATTTGTATTTAGTTACTGAGAACTGTTAATTTGATCTTCTGTGATCTGGTATCACCAAATTACCTACAATGTAACACGTACTATTTATTGAACTGATATGCAATAAATATATATAATATTCAATCATATTTAAAGCAACAGTGATAAATAATTTAATTTCAGTAAATAAGACAGAAAATCAATCTGGTTATACAAAGTAAAAATCATATTTTCCAGTATAACCCCAACAACTCAACCATCTGAAACTAATTAATTATGCCACAAATTCTCAAACAAAATCATCTCAATATCATTACCAAAATAAATCATCATATTAGAACAAGCATTATCTCCTCAAATCCTCAAATAGATTCAACATTTTTCGTGTATAGCCTAGATATGTTCGCATTTTCCCGAAATCCACCAAAAACAGAGCGTTCATGCAAATTCTACCAAAATTTAAGCATTTCAAGCTCAACCACACAAATATTTCTAACATTCATTAGAAATACAACGTACATTCATCATGCTTTTCAATAAACCGACAGAAATGATGATACTCATGCATATCCTAGCACATTCCATTGTAGACTTCATCATTTCAAAGGAAAAACCAAACAAACTCACGTCAAAACTCAGATTTTCCCACAGAAGGCACCAGTTGATGCGGGATGGTTCAAATCCCATGTATAACAAAGAGAAAAAAGAAGGCAAGGGTAAGAAATTACCTAGTCGGAGCCTTCAAAGGGTGAAAGTGGAGAGAACGCAGTAACAACCTGACGATTTAAAATTGCTACTAGCAACTCCCATCAATGTCGCCGAAATATCTACAAGAAATCGGGCCAGAGGGGGCTCCAGTGTCGGTCTTTAGACGCTCTAGTCAGCTCGAGTTCAATAAGCAATAAGATGTTAAGCAAGACCACCAAGAACACGTTTATGTGTGTGAGATATGAATAATCTTACCTTGAAATACAAATGAATTAGCTTATATACCTTGTCTCATTGATGGGTAAAATTGGGATATCAACCTCCTCAAGGGATACTTTCGTCTATTGGCTCGTGTAGCCCTAACGGTCTGGTGGGGACCACAGTGGTAGTGGAGGATTTTCACTCGATTTCAGCAGGAAAAGTTGTACTTTTCCTGACACAGTTGATTTTCCAAACACCCACTTCATGGGAAAGATAACACTCTTCCTATGGTGGTTTAAGGTTTAAGATATGGTAAATGGTCAACTATGTCTCTTAGAAGTGGCTCTCATGATGGCGATATACTAAGATCAACTCCCCAGAGCTGTTTTCTTATCATCTTTGGAGTGTTTCTCAGGTCAATCCTGTTAGAGATATATGTGAAAGTATGCTTTTATGTATAACAGACTAATGTACTCTTATTTACTGAATATAAATCTTTTATCACTGTTGCTTTAAATATGAATGCATATTATTTATTTATTGCAAATCGTTCAATATTAGTACATATTGCATTGTAGTTAATGTGGTGATACCTGATAATATAAGATCACATTAACAGTTCGTTGTAAATAAGTACATCTTCACAACCTAGATGGAATTGAACACTCCATTGGTAGAGGTTGAAGTGCAAAGCTCAGATTGGTCTGTCTTGACCAAGAGATTGCGCTAGTGCATTATGATGCACTGAAGCGGACCTACAGAGAGGATAAATTCTTCCGTACGAACTTATGGGATGAAGAATTAGACCTCAGTGGTTGTTGATTTCTTAATCTCTGACACTTAAATAGGATTGTGTGTGATTAATATTTATTGCTTTGATCTATGTTGGGTTTAGAATCAGAGAGCGATTCTATACTTTGTATTTTTGGCAAATTTTATTAATTACATGACAACTGTTAAGATTTAATATAGAGAAACGTGTGCAAGGAAAGTCTTGTTTCATTTGTCCTCTTGGTGGACTCAGAAGTTTTATCATACAAATCTTGCAAGTGGATTAAGTCTCAGTATGTATAATAATGTTGAGTTGTCTTTACTCCAAGGAATAAGATATTAATTAATATAAAGCTTTTCAGTGGCTTAATTAATTAATGGACAAAATAATCTTAAACGCGGAAAATAATAACCGAGAGT
This sequence comes from Stenogyne calaminthoides, assembly GCA_037126765.1. Classification (NCBI taxonomy): domain Eukaryota; kingdom Viridiplantae; phylum Streptophyta; class Magnoliopsida; order Lamiales; family Lamiaceae; genus Stenogyne; species Stenogyne calaminthoides. The sequence goes on along the minus strand of JBBCBC010000009.1, from coordinate 25,505,026 downwards.
CATATTATCGTAATATGAGTTAAGATGGATAGTGCAATATTAATTTTATAGTGGAGTAAATTAATATTAATGGTTTGAATGATATTGTGGCTCAATATTAGAATTCAGAGCCCATTAGGAGGTTCAATCTTAATTCTCCTAAAGGCCCCTCAAGTAGCCCAATATAAGTCCAATTAATGAAAAAGTGATTAAAATAAAAGAAAATATTATTGCCCTAATTTTTTCCTATTTTTTCGAAAAAAATATGTAGTAAAGAAGGGAAATATTTTCTTGATTTTCTTGAAGAGATTTTATGGAAAGAGATAAGTATTCTTGAAATACAAGATTATCCCATAAATTCAAGAAATCCCAAATCTTGTTTCTTTACTTGTTATTTTCGAAAATATCTTATAATAAAGAGGAGGAGATTTTGTTGGGAGATATATATGAAAAATATAATATATGAGATATATTCAAGATTGTATCTTGAGAAGATACAAAGAAATTTCTCATATCCCATATTTGCCAAAATTTTCGCCCCCCTCATGTATTATAAATAGCGGATGAATTTTTTATCCCCTACATAATTTCAGTCTTGGAAAAATTAGAAATCCACAAACGTGGTGCAATAATTTTTTTCTTTATTCCTTTGTTAAATTTGTTCGTGCGAATCTACCACCGGATTACGAGTAAAGGGTTTGAGATATACTTGAGAAGACATTTGGGTTGATCCATCGTCTTAACGGTTGTCTCTTCAAGATGTACGTTTCGCATAAACTCCTAGATTTCACATGTATAGGACTTTACGTGAAATTAATTGTAAACATGTTTTGTTGTTGGTATTTGCTATTTGAATTAATAGGTTAATTCATATTAGTAGTAAATTGTTTATTTAAATTTGTATTTAAATTGCACCTCGAATAGAATCGGGCAAAACGTTCCCCAACAAATCCTTGTCAACACTTTCATGAACAGTGACATAAACTCTGAAAAGATCAATTGTTCAGCGCACAACCAACGAGTTAAAGATGTTAAACTCTAACTCTATAATGACAACTTTGAAGTGTGAAAACCAAGTCTCATTTCTTAACTCGTTGATATGGAATAACTCTGGTTTATCCCATATCATATACCACTTAATTTTAACATCATATATTTTTTAGGACACTAATTATCTTTGGTATCGAAAATTTATTTTCAGATACCATTAATTTTATGAGTGAATCTCATGTGTATCCAGGTGTACCATGCACTCATAGTGCATTTTAGAACCGTTCAACTTGTTATATTGAAAGATACAACTTATTTACACCGAACTATGCAACTATTTTTCCATATTAATAATTACACGATTCAGTGTATATAAATTGCATGATTCTAAAATGCACTTTGAGTGCCCGGTGCACCTGAGTGCAAGTTTATACTAAATCAATCATTTGTTTAATACTATTGTTATTGTTTTAAGGCGCGTTTTGAAATACTTAAAACAGCTTCCAGAAGTATTTATTTTCAAAAGCTGTGAGAGGGAGCTTTGAAAATAAGTTCTTTTGGAAAATGTTTTAAATGTTTCAAAACACGCCCTAAGTATTTCAAAACACACCCTTAGTATTGGTAAACATTTTGGCATTGGTATCGGAAAATCCTATATTCTACATCTGTTTTAAAAAAAAATACGAGTATAGATTGTTCTTCTCACGGTTCTTCTTCCAAATTACGCAAAACCCTTTTCCAATTCTTTTCAATGTCACCCTTTATTCAAATTCAATCGTCGTCGAATTCTTTTCAATGTACTGCATTCAGCAGTTCCCCATCCGCCGTGCCGGTTCAGCGTTAATCCTTCACGCGCTAATTGCAACTCGAGCTTCTAAATCACACGGAGTATCAAATATATTGTGCTGTTTATTCAATTCTGTGATATATCTCACGATTACATCATTTTTGTCAAATTTATTGTGTTGTTTATTCAATTCTGTGATATTGTCTTGGTAATTGGTTCTCAATCGCTGTAGCTCGCCTCAAATTGAACAATCGTTGAAGCTCGTCGAGCGCCGGTTTCATTTAAAAACAGTATCAGGAATAATTTAGTTCAGTCAATGAATTACAAATATATATTTAGGGGACCTCTTCAAGTTAGGCTTGTGATACTGTCATTTCAAAAAAAGTGATAAAAAAATTGAATTTTTTTTTTCAGCCCTAGAGTTTTCGTTTAGATTTTTATGTCTCAGTTAGTATTCCTCCAAACCTTTTTTTGAAATGACAGTATCACAAGCCTAACTTGAAGAGGTCCCCTAAATATATATTTGTAATTCATTGAAACCTTTTTTGTTTAGTTTTTTTCAGAAGTCTGTATATAAGTGAAAATTCTTGTTGTACTTATATATCATACATTTAAGTAGAAAATTACTACCATGTGTGTTCCATTTGTCAAAGTAAGGCTTATAAATTGCTCTTGTGAGGAAGTAAGGTTTACAACCATGTAATTCCAACTTTTAGCTGTATGAATGATGTCAGAGTCTTGTTATCATGTTATAGATAGTATTATGAGATATCCTTTGTGCCATTTTGGATTGCTTAGTTCTTCTTTAGACCGACAACTATACTTTTATTTATAATTTACTATTTCTAGGAATTGAGAACTATTGTATTCCTTATTTATGCCCTTCTTATACTTGCTCTTCAGGTTTATAATTTTCTCTCTATTTCTTCTTCTAGTTTCTGCATTTTGGTTTATTTTTCGTTTTGGTTGCGGTTATTGGCTTTTGATATGGACTAGTCTGCATAAATATTCTATAGCATTTTTGGTATGTTTCCTCCTTGTTCTCTTACTTTTTTCAAAAAGCCATCTTATTTAAGGATACTCTGTTTTCTCTCTTTTCTTCAAATTGAAAAAGCATTGAATCTTAAGGCAGTGTCATTAGTTTTTATATCTTACCTTGCAGGTATATTTTTACTTTATATGTCAGTGAAGTTGCTGTCCAGGTTTGTTTCACTTTCTTAACCTGAAATATTAGTTCTCACTTAGAAATATATGAGAAATGGTCTTTGAAATAAAATTTGAACCAGAATAAAAGCTGACATTAGCTTCTTGTGAGCTGAGCTGTGCTGGAGAGGCCCTTTTTCAGATATCTTGGTGTTCTCTGGTTGGTTGCAGTGCATGTGCCCTGTAAAATAATGAGTTGACTTTGAATTGAACTTATCCTCAACAGATATGAATTTTATCGAAATTTGACCTAATTAAACTCAGTCAACAAGCTGACTGACGCTTTGTTTGCACTGGAATATTTTATGGTGTTTGAATAGGGAGCAAGAGTGTCTATTTCTGTATACGCAATCTGCATGTATTCTCTAGAACCTATGATTTTCCGTTGTTGCCCATGCAGGTTATATTCGGTGTACTCTTATTTGTGTATATCCCTGATTTGGATCCTTATCCAGGACAATACTGCCTATGAAGAACTCCCTGGAGGAGAGATGTCCTAGAGACGAGCCAACATAATCTCTAGTACGTTGTCTCAAGTTGTGTCATGAAATCATGCTACTTAGTTTGTTCTGTCAAGTTTATTTTCCTTCATGTTTATGAATTTTTTTCTTCAATTCAGTTTATCTTTATGAATTTTCCTGTGCCATTTTGGACATGTTTCTTCTGAACAATAAGTAATAATGGGTTAATTGCTTTTCTTTTAAGAGATTATATTTTCATGGATGAACCCAATCATGGTGTTTTTGCTGCTGTGGTCTATCTATAATTTCTAATGTCACTGTTTTTTCTCTTACGCATGAAAGAATCTTTGCAGTTGAAAAGAAATGATAATTTTGAATGAACTTATTAGGTTGCAGAAATCTTGGGCTGAGGAGCTTCGGCGACCCAAACCTTGGCTTTTGAGAGCTTTAAATCGTAGCCTTGGCGGAAGGTTAGTTTTGAAAACCATTAGAATTTATTGACTCATGCCATTGGATCTGTTCAGATAATTTGTCAAGTTGGTTTACTTATTTTGTTAATAGTACTGTCAATCTACTTCCTTTATTTGTTATCATTACTTCCTCAGGTTCTGGTGGGGAGGCTTCTGGAAGGTAGTAAACTGATCTTGGTTTCCATTGGTTACATTCTTATAGTTTAGTGGCCCCAGTCACTTTCTTTAAAACTAAGGAGTGTTTATACTCGATTAGGAAACCATAACCTAGCATAGTTGTTTAGGGTGCAACGCACTCTGAGGCACAAGGGTGCACCTTGCGCCTTAGGCGCGCCTCTTTTGACCAAAATTGGTAAAACTAATATAACCTTAACTTAAACATATTTGCTTCTAAATAACTAATAGATTGAACTTCAAAAAGCACATAAATTAAAAAAAAACATGTATGTACTAGTCAAAAAACTTAAATAAGGGAAAAAGGAGTGAGTGTGAGCAGGAAGACTGTAATTCTTCTTTCAGTCTTAGAAGGTAAAGACCCTAGTTTTACAGTTCTACTTATAGCTAAAAAACGTGTGTGTGCGCTATTCTGAACCCTACAAACATGTTTTTCTTTGCTAAACTGTTGAAAAAAAAAGTGCTTTTTAGACCTGCGCCCGCCTCACCCATGGAGAGGGCAGGTCGCGCCTTTAACAACTATGGAACCTAGAAACTAATACTATCATTTCCTACTTGTACCTTTGTGACCTGTTGTTGATCAAGAGAGCAATATTTAGATTCAGTTCAGCCCTTAAATATTAGCAGTCTATATGTGATGGTTGCAGACATTTATGTTTGTGTGCTGCTGATTTACAGAGAATATTGGGACAAGAATCTACTTTTAGAACTTTATCATTTCTTGCCTCCTTTTCTCTCTTGTTTTTAAGTTAGGTATTTAAAAGATCAAAAGGCACTAGTCTATCTCTCTCTCTCTCTTCGGAGCTTACATTTAGGTTATTGCTTTATGCTGAAGTTATATGATTTAGTCATTGAGCTCCGTTTTATGTTTTCAAAATATGTGGTAATGGGCACAACTTGAAATTCAATTGGGATCCCTCATTTTGGGATAATTTCTGCTGAAACCCATTAACCATTGTATTTTTATGACTTGCCCTAAATATAGATTGAGAATGACATTCAAAGCATTTCTGTGCTGATCGGATGTGCATGAATTTGTTATAATTTTGCATTATTGCTTATTTTTATTAGAGCTCACTTCATAACATGCGATTTTCTTTCAATATGTAGATAGGAAATGATATTTAACAATTTATTTGTCCCCTTATATTAAGGAGTAGTCTCCTGGAAGTGAATTTTTTATTCTTACAAATGTTAGGTTGAGAATTTGTGGAGGGGGGGGAAGGAAAAAGAAACTCACTCATTTGTTCTATTGGTGGCAGTCTACGCAATGAGGGGATCCAGCTTGGATTGGTAGTCTATACAGTAGGATGTTTTATTCATTTGTAGTTTTTATTTATTATTTTACCTTAGGTGACACAGCTACCCTGGAGGATATGCAACACTATTATGACATAGTATACAAAATTATTATGACATAAAGTATATAGCCATATGTTTTAGCTCTATTAATGAAAAGTATGAGTCTAGATGTTTTTCACCCTTCTGAAGTGTCGTATACAGCGATTTTCATGTCATAGCTTAATTTTTATTTTCTTTCTCCCACATGTCTAGATAATATGCTAGTCTTCATGGCTTTTGCATCTCCCTTTTAGCCCTACTTCAGGTATTCTGTGTGTTATGTGAAGCTCAGTATTTTCAAAATGTGATGCGTGCTGGCTATTGTAAAACCTTTGGTGTCAAAATTATAATGATGAAAGGCCCTTATTTTTTGAGAAATATGTTCATCTTTTGAATAGAGATTCAAGGATTAGAAGCTTAATTTTGTTGACTAAGGCCCCGATTGGTAGCATCTATTAACCCCTAAAAGGCCTCCCCTACTAAATAAAAAAGTTGATTGGTAGCCCAAGTTAAAATCCCGCCGACCCGATAGATATCAGCTGACCCGCTCTTATTTATACCTCCAAACACTGTTCAAACCTATGAAAATAATACCTTCTCGAACATGGTATTATAATAACCTGGCTTCTACAGTGTTTTTTTGTTCCAAATTTACCCCAGTGGCATTATCGAAGACAAAAAAAATACAAAAACGTATTGAGAAATTCCCAAATCACTTTTTCATTATCATCTCTCAAATCTGGAAGCTTCATCCTCCCAAATCACCCCATCCCCGATTTCTTCGGCGATTCAATTTGTGAGTAGCTTTGTTCGTCGACCTCCCAATTCGTGAGTTGCTGTGTTCTTCGTCCCCAATATTATCAGTGTGAGTCAATTTTCAGATTTGTGTTTTCTCCAATCTTGAATCTCAAATTTGGGTTTGTAGTTTTTAGGTCGCGCAACAGTCGAAAAGGTTCTTTTCTTCTTTTTCTAAGCTGATGTTACTTAAATCTGAGGAGCGAAAGATTGGCGAATCTGATTGGAAAGGTAATTTGGGCATATCTTTTTTCTGAATCGTCTCCTAATTTTCGAAACAAATTTGGAAATTGTTGTTGAATTTTAAAGACCACGACATCGTTTGATTTAATTTTGAAGATTTCGATTAAAATTAGCCAGGAGAGAGTGGAGAGATCGAAAAGAGTCTTAAAACCCTAGTATCATATTTCTACTCTTCTTCTCGTGCTTTCGTCTAAAAGTTGTTCGAGAAGCTTTTTGATTTTCGTCTTCAACGGCGGATTCTCTGAATTTGAGGTTGATGCAAGAATTTCTTGCTCCGGTGTCGCGAATTCGTCACAAGTATGTTCGACCTTCAAAAAGGCCTATATTCTTCTGTTTCTTTCGATTAAATTGAATTGTTGCTGGTCTTTTCTTCTGTTCTTTCAAGGTTAGTGTTGCAGATGTTTAATTTAAATTTTATCTTCATAGAATTATTGATGAACCCTTATGTAGATCAGAATTCTATGTTTATTGTAGTCGACATTAAAATAAGTTTGGGGTTTTACTTGATTCGTAAGTTTCATGTTAGTTGATTATGGTAATTGGGCTTATTTATGTATTTCACTGTATAATCCTCAATGACATGAAGTACATCATTGGGCAAAGACATTGGATGCTAGAAAGAGTGGTGAACTTGATCAGTGCTTTTATAAAATGTTGGCTGGTATTAGTTTGCAAAATAACTAAAAACTCATGGTCTTGTATTGTTATTGATGTGTTAAAATTGAATTGATCTCTATCCTTGTTCTAATATTGTTGAATGTTATAGCAGAAGTAAACCCCTGAAGCTGGGCTGACACTCAATGTTGTCTCATGGTTTACAGATACTCTGTTGTGCTGAGACATACTACTGAAGAAGTTCTTGATGCATGCATTGAGGCGATTGAGCCTGTTTGGGCAGCATTGACTTCTCGATTTGCGGAGTCAAGTTATGGATGAACTCCCTCAAGGCTTGAAGAAACATGATTGGTTCAGGGGGTTTGATATATCTGATGATTTACCGAAGAGATATACCCTCGACCAATAGATCAAGCAAGCTAAGGTATTGGGGGCAACCGTTTTTATTGCAGGTATTTCATTTGATACCTTCTTAATAATTAGTATTCATCTTCAACTTTTTTTCCGAATTCTGCAGTCATATTTCCCCTCCTATGATTATTTTGGCTTGAGTGTTGCAAATGTATTCTTTTCGTTTAAAATGAGCAAAATGGTTATTTTTGCTAGCATATATGTCCTTCTAGATGACTTATGTGGATCATTTAATTATGATTTATTTTGAAAGTTTTCGAAAATCTTACCTTTTTTCACAAATGTAGGCCTGCATAAGTTTATTAAAAGTTGACCCTTCATTAATCGTGATTGAATTCCTCATTAAAAGTTTATTATAAGTTGTCTTTCGTAGTTGTTAATCGTGTGTTGCGATTCGTGATTTTTATCTGCAGGAAGAGTAACCCCAGAAAGCATGGTTACAACTAATTTCTTATTTCTGTTTAAATACACCTGCATTGGATCAAGTGCTATTGAAACTGGTCATTAAATGAGAATAATGGAGCCAAATATTCTGATGGTGATTGTTCAAGTGTAACAAATAGCTCAATGCCTAGTTGAGCACTTTTGTCTTGTGGTACTTCTAAATTTTGTGATAATTTTATGATATGTAGGTGCTCAAAACCCCCGACTTTCGATTGGAATTTCATCACATTTCATGGTAGCCGCCTGTGTATTATGGAAGAACAAAAGAGACTTTTCGAGTCACAAAACCAAGTCTGGACGTTTCGGCTGCTTTTGATTTTCTGCCTGATCAAGAAATCCTGCCATCATCATCATTCCACGGCCCCAACGCGCCACCTCCGTTGGTTTTCGACAATAATCACGCACTTCCGGCGGCGAACCACGGCCCCAACGCGCCACTGTTGGGGAATTAATTGCACGGATCTATTCGGGATAAATATTTAAATACAAATTTAATTCTGATAATTATTACTAGCATGAATTAATCATATATTAATTCAAATAATGATTCAACAACAAATCATGCATATAAACAGTTCACGTAAAACCTACGCATGCGGAATTACTACGAGTTAACGTGAACATACCTCTTGGAATGGCAATGACCTCATTGATTAGACACACCAAAAAATCCTTCCCAAGTATTCTCTTAATCCTTGCTCGACAATCCGGTGGTAGGATGCTTGCGAACAATTAACAAAAGGAAAATAAACTTTGTTGCACCACCTTTGTGGATTTACTAATTTTTCCAGCACATGGAATTGTACTTGGGAGTGAAACACTCATCCCCTATTTATAGAGGTGTGGTGGTCGAAAATTTGGGATAAAATAATATGAGAAAATCTTTTTCTTGATCTCCAAGAAATCTTGAATATATCTTATATATTATTTTCTTCATAATTAAAATATTTCACAAAAATCTCAACTCCTCTTTGTTATGGAATTTTTGAAATATAGGGATCAAGATTCTAAGATTTTGATCTTCTTGAATTTATGAGATACTCTTGTATTTTAAGAAATACATATCTTTCATAATATCTTTTCAAGAAAATCAAGAAAATTTTTCTTGCCCTTTATATTTCAAAATTTTTGAAAATAACTATATGGATAACCAAGTGGGAGATTTTTTGAATTTAATGAGATAATCTTGTATTCCAAGAATACATATCTTCATTCCATAACAAAATTTAAAGAAAATCTTTCTCCCATTTTAATCCATAATTTTCGAAAAAAATTTGAAAAATATGCAACAAGATTTATTTTAAAACACTTTTGTTGGGATATGAATTTAATAAAGAAGATTTTGATTAGATCCCAAAACCCTTAGTATGACATGTTCGGGATAATCTTGATAGATGAGTCAGGATTCAGTTTTAGAGTGTTCAGGATGTTATTTGCACAATGTATGAGGCAAAGAGATATAGATCATGATAGATTAAAGACTTCGATAAGTTTCTCAAGAAAACCGAAGTTTCATATGAAATCAAGTTTCAAGACTCAAGATGAAACTGAGAATCTGAAGACTCAATATGAAACTGAGAAACCGAGACTCAAGATGAAGACTCAAAGATATCAATCAAGATATCTCTCAAGACTCGAGATCAAGATATCAAGATCAAGACAAAGATATCAAGGCACAATAATTATCAAGACTCGAGATATCCTAAATGTTCCGAGACACTGAAGCTGAGGAATATATAGCCGTTGAAATCGGTGACGTGGACCAACGAGAGGAAGACAACCAAATTGAAAAAGTCATGCAGAACTTATAAAGAATAAGATGGATTTGAATGTGATTCTCTCCAACTAACATTCAAATCCACACTATAAACACAAGTTCTTCCTTTATTATTATGTGTGGAAGTGCGGAGAAGATAGCAACGATGCTACAGAGCTAAAGAGAACATATACTCAAGTTTTCCCACCATAGAACACAAGTTTGTAGATATACAAATATATTCAAGAGTGTTCTAGAACCCAATCTAAGCAACCCACGATGTATCCTACGCTTAGAGAGATTTTCCCAACCTTAGCGATTGAAATTTAAACAAATGTAAGAGAAAAATCTCACCATAGTTGGAGACAACACCAAACCCAAACTCCATTCTCGTAAAGAGATAACTAGAGGGTGAAGTGAGGTAGTTGTTAGGGCAATCCGAGAGGGTGATAAGTCCCGATTGGAGTGTGAACTCGTTAAACATTTAGAGGCGAGCCCGAGAGGGTGATAAGTCCAGTTTGAGTTAGTAAACTACAGAGGTAGTTAGAAAGCTCAAGTAGAAAGGTTAGTAAACTACAGAGGTAGTCAGAAAGCCTTAGGAAGTGTTTGAAGGAATTTCCCTAGGAACAAGGAGAGTGGATGTAGGAGTTTGAGTCTCCGAAACACTATACATTGTTGTGTTGTTTACTGCTTTACGCTCTTATCTTGTCATATGCATTCGATCATAAGCAAAACACAACACATGAGATTAAAGGAGAAAAATCTGGAATCACCATTCCTTCACCCCTATTTTTTTTATATGCATCGCTTGTCATGTTTGCTTCCGCACGCGCAAAATGAGTTTTTTCACCGGGGCCTAACAAGTGGTATCAGAGCAGGAGTTCAAAAGGTTCACTAATTTCAGAAGTGACCACCTGAACTGATATTTTTAAAGGAAAACCCGTTTTTTAAAAAATGCATATATTTTAATGTTTTGGCGTCCTTGTTGGGATATTTTGAGTTTTGATGAACTATGCCAAAACATTATCAACTTGTGTTATTCAAGCTAATTTACAGATAACAAGTTGAGGAGGAACGAGAGAACAAATTGAGGGGGAACTCACGGAATCAGAAGTAGATGATCGAGATCAGACGAGGCTGCAGATGAGACTGATCGAGGTCAGATAAGTTAGATGAGTTCCGGAGTCAACTGATGAGTTGTGCAAAAAGCCAGCAAATCAGAAGAGAAGGTTGCAAATCAGAAGATGAGCAAAAGAGACTGATCAAGATCAGACGTGATCGAGATTAGATATGATAATGAGCAGATGAGACTGATCGAGATCAGACGTGATCAAGATCAGATATGATAACCTGATATGCTAACCTGATATGATGTACTTACCAGATGTTATCCTCGAGCATATCGATCCGAAGATGTGTTGATCTCGATCAATAGCCGACGATCAGAAAGAAGAAATCGATAAATTGAAAGTAAAAAGTAAGATCCGAGACTTCGAAGAAGTAAAAACCGATCCGAGATTCAAGAAAGAAAAACCGATCCGAGACTCGCAGTAAAACCGACCGAGACTCAAGAAGTAAAAGAGACTCGAGGGTCGGATGTCCGGTCAAGAAATCGAACTCGCATGGCTCGAAAGGCCAAGATGCCCATCGCATAAGGTCCGGCTTGAATCAAGAAACTCGAGACTCGGTATGTCATCAAGACACCGAGAGCTCATATGTACCTCGAGGCCGAGCCAAAGTCAAGATCAAAGAAGACTGAAGACCAAGACTGAAGACTTGTAATTCTTTATGTTTTTGTCTTTACTTTTGATAAGTTCATTATGTCAGAATCGATAACATACAATCAATGAAACTTTATCTTTATGCTCAAAGATAATACCTCATTATCTTTTTACATGTCTTTATATTTGATATGCCTGATTATTGTTGTTTGGTGATGAAATTGTTGGGAGATTCATTGCTGAAGTAATTGTTGAGAAATATACCAATCATGTAATAGGAAAAACTGAAACCTGAGTATAGGTTAAGTGTTTTTGTAACAAGATGGTTTTGACATCATCAAAAAGGGGGAAATTGTTGGGAAATGAATTTAATAAAGAAGATTTTGATTAGATCCCAAAACCCCTGAGTATGACATGTTCAGAATAATCTTTATAGATGAGTCAGGATTCAGTTTTAGAGTGTTCAGGATGTTATCTGCACAATGTATGAACAATGAGATATAGATCGGGATAGATTCGAAGACTCAAGAAGTTTAGAAACTGAAGTTTCAAGACTTCGAGATGAAACGGAGAATCAAGACTCAAAAGATGAAATCGAGAAATCAAGACTCAAGATGAAGACTCAGTATATCAATCAATATATCTCTGAAGACTCAGAAGACATCAAGACTCGTGGAGATCAAGATCAAGACAAAGGATATTGAAGGCACAAAGAATTACATCAAGACTCAGAATGTATCAATGCTCAGTATATCCTAAATGTTCTGAGGCACTGAAGCTGAGGAATATAGCCGTTCGAATCCAGCTGACGTGGACCAATGAGAGGAAGACAATCAGCCTGAAAAAACTGCAGAAAAGTATGGATTTGAATGTGATTCTCTCCAACGGTAACATTCAAATCCACACTATAAATACAAGTTCTTCCTTTATTATTATGTGTGGAAGTGCGGAGAAAATAGCAACGATGCTACAGAGCTAAAGAGAACATATACTCAAGCTTTCCCACCATAGAACACAAGTCTGTAGATATACAAATATATTCAAGAGTGTTCTAGAACCCAATCTAAGCAACCCACGATGTATCCTACGCTTAGAGAGATTTTCCCAACCTTAGCATTGAGGCTAAACAAATGTAAGGGAGAATCTCACCATAGTTGGAGACAACACCAAACCCAAACTCCATTCTCGTAAGAGATAACTAGTGGTGAAGTGAGGTAGTTGTTAGTGTTGGGAAATAAATTTAATAAAGAGGATTTTGATTAGATCCCAAAACCCCTGAGTATGACATGTTCAGGATTAATCTTGATAGATGAGTCAGAATTCAGTTTTAGAGTGTTCAGGATGATATCTGCACCGTGTATAGTCGGCAGATATAGAACAGGTTAAAAACTGAAGAATCTGAAGACTCAGTATGAAACTGAGAATCTGAAGACTCAGTATGAAACTGAGAATCTGAAGGCTTAGAGAAATCTGAAGGCTCAGAGAAACCTGAAGGCTCAGAGAAACCTGAAGACTCAGAGAATCCTCGAACCTGAGAATCCTCAAGACTCAAGAAAATAACGAATGCTCAAGATATCCCGAATGTTCCGAGGCAATCAAGTTTGAGGAATATAGTGCTGGAATCCAGCTGACGTGGACCAATGAGAGGAAGACAACCAGCCTGGAAAAGCTGCAGAACTTACAGAGAATAGTATGGATTTGAATGAGATTCTCTCCAACGGTAACATTCAAATCCACACTATAAATACAAGATCTTCCATCAAGTTAAGTGTGGAGATTATGCACAAAATGCTACAGAGCCAAGAGCGTTATAGTCAAAGCATTCCCACCCTAGAACACAAGTCTGTAGATATACAAATATATTCAATGAGTGTTCTAGAACCCAACTTAAGCTACCCACGATGTATCTTAAGCTTAAGAGAGATTTTCCCAACCTTAGCATTGAGGCTAAACCATTGTAAGGGAAAATGTCACCATAGTTGGAGACAACACCAAACCCAAACCCATTCTCGTAAGAGATAACTAGTGGTGAAGTGAGGTAGTTGATTAGGCAATCCCTAGAGAGGGTAATAAGTCCCGAAGGAGTGGGCGAGCCCGAGAGGGTGATAAGTCCAGTTTGAGTTAGTAAACTACAGAGGTAGTCAGAAAGCTCAAGGTCGGGTTGAGTAAGTAAACTACGTGGAGTAGTCGTAAAGCTCGGTAGAAGTTGAGTAAGTAAACTACGCGAGGTAGTCAGAAAGCTCAAGGAAGTGATGAAGGAATTTCCCTAGAAACGGGGAGAGTGGATGTAGGAGCTTGAGTCTCCGAACCACTATACATTGTTGTGTTCTTTACTGCTTTACGTTCTTATCTTGTCATATGCACTCGATTATAAGCAAGACACAACACATGAGCTCAAAAAGTGAAAAATCTGGAATCACCATTCCTTCACCCCTGTTTTATATGCACCGCAATGAAATGTTTTGCTTCCGCACGCGCAAAATGGGTTTTCCCACCGGGACCAACAGTTAGGCAATCTCGAGAGAGGGTGATAAGTCCCGATTGGAGTGTGAACTTGTTAAATATCTAGAGGCGAGCCCGAGAGGGTGATAAGTCCAGTTTGAGTTAGTAAACTACAGAGGTAGTCAGAAAGCTCAAAGTAGAAAGGTTAGTAAACTACAGAGGTAGTCAGAAAGCCTTAGGAAGTGTTTGAAGGAATTTCCCTAGGAACAGGGAGAGTGGATGTAGGAGTTTGAGTCTCCGAACCACTATACATTGTTGTGTTGTTTACTGCTTTACGCTCTTATCTTGTCATATGCATTCGATCATAAGCAAAACACAACACATGAGCTTAAAGGAGAAAAATTTGGAATCACCATTCCTTCACCCCTGTTTTTATATGCATCGCTTGTCATGTTTGCTTCCGCACGCGCAAAATGGGTTTTTCCACCGGGGCCTAACAACTTTTTTCAGTTATTGGACTTTATGTTGGGCTACTTAGGGGGGCTTTAGGAGAATTAAGATTGGACCTTCCAATGGATATTGAATTATCAATATTGAGCCACAATATTATTCAAGCCCATAAATATTAATTAATCCCACTACATAATTAATATTGCACTATCCATCTTAACCCATATTACGATCAATATGGCTCCGGCTTATTATTTCCGTGTTTAAGATTATCTAGCCCATTAATTAATTCAAGCCACTGAAATAACTTTCCATTAATTAATATCTTTTGTCCTTGGTTAAGGAACGGTTCAACATTATTATCCATACCGGAAACTAGTTCCACTTGCAAGATTTGGTATGATAAAGCTTATGACCCTCCCAAGGGGGCAAATCGAACAAGCGTACTTGCACACGATTCTCCGTATTAAATCTTAGCATTCACATGTGACCAATAATATTGATCAAGATAAAAAGTATTGAATCTCGTTGATTCTCTACCCATGATAAGTCAAAGCAATAGTTACCAACCACACGTGATCCTATCTAAGGGACGAAGATTAAGAAATAACGAACCACTGATGTCTAATTCTTTATTGTTCAGTTCTGAAGAATTTGTCCTCCTGTAGGTCCTATTCAGTGCGTCAGTCATGCACTAGTGTAATCTCTTGGTCAAGACAAGTCAATCTGAGTCTTACACTTCAACCTTTTACGATAGATTGTTCATTTCCATCTAGGTCGTGAATGGTGTACTTTTGGTTACAAGGGACTGTTAATTTAATCTTTTGTGTCTGGTATCACTAAATTAACTACAATGTAACACGTACTATTTATTGAACAGTTATGCAGTAAATATATGTAACATTCGATGATATTTAAAGCATCGATGATAAACAATTTATTTCAAGAATAAGTCCGAAATTCAGGTTTTGATTATACAAAGTAAAAGCATACTTTCCAGTATAATCCCAACAATCTCCCACTTATACTCAAAGTCTGCTTTTAAGTATACTACAACATGTCTCGTGTAGTTCATAATACGTGACATCTAATGTCACCTACACGAACCTAATAATTTCTCCCACTTATACTCAAAGCAGATTGGCAACGGTCTTGACACTCATTCCTTCCACATGTCTCTCGAATGTATTTAGAGGCAGATCCTTTGTGAATGGATCTGCTAGGTTGTCTTCAGACGCTATCTTTGTCACCTCTATATCTCCTCTCTTAACGATATCTCGTATAAGATGGTATTTCCTTTCAATGTGTTTGCTGGCCTTGTGGGCTCTTGGTTCCCTTGAATTTGCAACCTGCTCCTAAGATTGTCACAATAAACGAAAGATTCTAGGCAAATTTTAACTACATTCAAGTCCACTAGGAAGTTCTTGAACCAAACCGCTTCTTTCGCTGCCTCGCAAACAGCTACATATTCGGCTTCCACGGTAGAATCTGCGACGCATTTCTGCTTGACGCTTCTCCATGTCATGGCTCCTCCCCCCATGCAAAACACACTACCGAAGGTAGATTTTCTGGAATCTAAGTCCGATTGGAAATCCGAAGTCCGTAGGCCGATGGGGATTATACTTATCGACCGTAAATTAACATTCTATCCCGAGTTCTTTTTAGATACTTGAATGTTTTTAATCGTAGTCCAATGTTCTTTTTCGGGTTACTTTGATATCTTGCCACCATGCCAATGCAAAGCGGATATCCGGGTCTGCATACGATGTTGCATACATAAGGCTTCCGGCGGTAGAAGCATATGGAATGCCTTTCATGTCATCTATCTCCTTTTTTATGTCTTAGGGCACATTTTTCTTGGATAGATGGATTCCATATCTGAAAGGTATGCGAAGCCTTTCTTGGAATCTGCATCTTTGAATCGTTCAAAGACGGTGTCTATGTATGAAGCTTGCGACAAACTATCATCATTTTCTTGCGAACTCGAAAGTGATCTTGATCCCAAGGATGTGTCGACTTCCCTAAGTCCTTCATATCAAACCTGCTTTTTGAAAGCCATGCCCTTACGCCGATAACACCTTTTACATCGTTCCCAATGATCGAAATGTCGCCTCGTATAGTACTAAGAATACCAATGCGGTTTAAACCGCGTTTTTGTACACAATAACTTTCGAACTTCGTTTTGATCAAACCCATAAGACTTTATAACATGATCAAAACATTGGTTCCAAGCTCGGATGCTGTTTGAGTCCGTAAATTGACTTCATGAGCTTACAAACTAGGTGTTCTTGGTCTTTTTCAATGAAGCCTTGGGGTTGTTGCATATAGATCTCTTCATCAAGACTTCCGTTAAGGAAAGCTGTCTTGACATCCATTTGCCAGATTTCAAAGTCGAAATCTTGACAAATCGATAAGAGAATTCGGATGGACTTGAGCATGGCTACTGGTAAAAAAGTTTCCTCATAATCGATCCCTTCTTTCTGAGTATAACCTTTCGCCACAAGTCTTGCCTTGAAGGTTTTCACCTTCCCGTTCGGTCCTCTTTTTCTCTTGCACACCCACTTGCAACCAATGGGTTTGACCCCATTAAGTGGTTCGACTAGCTCCCACACTCTGTTATGATCCATAGAACCCATTTCGGCTTTCATTGTTGTTTGCCAAGAAATTGCATCCTTGTCTTGGATTGCCTCGGCATATGTCCATGGGTCCGATTAAATCTTGACCAGGGATCAAGTCCGAGGACTCTCCTATCCCCATGAATCTCTCGGTCGTTTCACAACCCTCCCACTACGACGAGTTCGTTTGTGTAAGTGTGTCGTTTGGTATGTCATCTTGTACAGTTGACAACGAGGTTAGCCCCTTTAGCTCATTTAAGGTAATCTCACTTCTGGGTCTTCTTTCATTCATATAGTCTTCTTCCAAAAATCTAAAGTGGGTGCTTATTACCACCTTTTGATCTTCGGGACCATAGAACATACACCCTTTTGTTCCCTGGGGTATCCCACAAACAACCTTAATTTCGATCGAGGATCTAATTTATAAACTTCCTTGTCCAACACGTGGGCGGGACACCCCAAATCTTCATGTGTCTCAAAACCGGCTTGCGCCGTCCACAATTCTTTGGGAGTTTTGGGAACCGATTTGGATGACACCAAGTTCGGAATGTAGGTCTTTTTTTCAAGTCATGACCACTAGAACGACTTGGGAAGATCCGCGATAACTCATCATAGATCTAACCATTTCCAAAAGAGTTCGTTTTCTTGCCTCTGCAACCCCGCTTTTGTTGAGGGGTTAAAGATGTCGATTAGTTGGGATGCAATCCTTCATCGAATAAGTAGTTCAAAAACTCATCGCCGAGGTATTCGCCTCCACGATCGGATCGTTATATACTTGATACGTTTTTCCCCTATGATTCTCTCTTGAGCCTTAAATTCTTTGAATTTCTCAAAGGTCTCATTTATGCTTCATAAGGAAAATATAACTGTACCTTTGAGTAGTCATCAATAAAAGTGACGAAAATACTCATGACCTCCTCTTGCTTTGGTTGACATTGGACCACATACATCTCAGTGAAACGATTTCTAACACTTCTTTGGCTCTATTCCTTGGCTCCGAATGCCCTCTTGGTCATTTTACCCTCCAAACATGATTCGCAGGTTGGAATTGGTTCGACTTGGAGAAACTCCAGTGAACCGTCTTTCACCAACCTTTAGATCCTCTTTGGATTAATATGTCCCATTCTTAGATGCCATAGAAGTGTCTCGTTCACGTCTGATGAACGTTTTCTTTCTCGGAAATAGTTGATGTGTTATAGGATGCATTTAAGTGAGTGGTGTGCCGCGATTAATTGTATAGAGATTATTCGACAACGTTCCATGACAGATAAATTTATCAAAAAGAGAAATGGTAACAACTTTATTAAAAGTAACCAAATATCCATCAAGAAAAAGTTTAGAAACTGAAATTAAATTCTTTCTAAAATTCGGAACGTAAAGAACATCTCTTAAAATTAAAACTCTGTCTTCAAAAGACAGGTGCACTTCTCCCACTGCTTCAGCTGCCACTCTCGTAGCATTGCCCAGTGTGATGAGGATCTCACTCTCACTAAGTTGACGGGTTCGCTTGAACCCCTGTAAAGTGAAACAAACATGATCAGTGGATCCCGTATCCACTACCCATAAATGGGAGGCATACGCCGCTAAGCAAGTTTCAACAACTAGTGTGTGAGAATTACCTTTATTTCCATTCCTTTTGGGTTTGGAACAGGCTGACCTCCAATGTCCTTTTTTACCGCAGTTGAAGCACTTCCCCTTAGCTGGCTTGCTCATTCCTCTACCACCCTTATCCTTTTCTTTGCCATTGGCAACACTTGAGTTCACTTGCTTGTGGCTTTTGTCCTTTTTCTTGTTCTTACCACCCCTTGGCCTAGAAGAAGAAGAAGGTCCATTTGCCACCAAGGCTTGGCTCTTTTGCCCCAATATCGCCTCTGTCGAGACTAAAGCTTGCAATAGATCAGGCATCGAGAACTTCGATTATTCATCCGTAGTTCACTTTAAACTGCTTCAAAACTTTTTTCGGCAGAGAGTGGAGCACCTAAATCGATTTGGGGTCTCGATGTCGTATTCAAATAAAGTACCTCAAGTTTGTTAAGGTGAGCCATCATCCGGAGAACGTGCTCCCTTTACGGCGTTCCTCCACCATTTTCATAGAGAGCAAGTCCCTCATGGTGATCCGACGAGCCACCGCCTGTTACGATGTTGAAACATCGCTTTAAGACTAGTCATGATGTTTGCGGCGGTTTCAACGCTCGTGTTGGTGTTGCAACACATCCCGACATAAAGCCAAGATGGTACACTTTGTCATTTCGTTGAACGCCCCGGTCGATATACTCTTTCTTAACCGTTTTAGTTGACTCATCTTTTGGCTTTTTTGGTTTTAGGTGTAGTGAGAACCCGAAGCATGGCTTTTGTGCGATGAGGACAATAGTAAGTTTACGATTTCAATCAACTAAGTTTTCACCAGTAAGCAAATTGTCTTTAAGTATATTGAACAGTGGATTAAAAAGTTGCGACATGATGAACTGAAATAAACAATAATATGCATAAGCACAAATATATCACAAGGTTCGATCACATGCATCATATTAAAATCTCAAAAAATATGAACATGCATCAGCCAACATCTCAAAACAGTTTAAATAAGCCACGTGAGATGGGTCATTATTTGAACACATTCAAGCAGGTTATAAACAAGAACAATTGCAAACCTTTAATATCCAGATTAATAGTTGGCTCCCACTTGACCAATATAAAATTGACAGGGACTTCGGGGAAGTATAAGCATATCAATTTTATACCTAAGTAATAACCATGATTAAATATAGAATTATTATTTCGCTTTGAATGAGCCTCGTGGGAAGGATCATCGTCGCAACTAGTAATAATCCACAATCATCCATCTGGAATTTATTCATGTGAAATCTATCTTTTGACCAAATCACGTGGAATTTTCTCCAAAAGAATTCACAAATAAATAAATCATGGAGGTCAAAATTAATTCAATTTTATTATCCTAATAAAATTATCAATTAATTATTTAAACATACTTAGTAATTTTTTGAAGGTGAGATTTTTCATTGGGCAATTCTCGAGCAAAACACATTTAAACAAATTAAATAAGGCACAAGATATCCACCTGACAATAAATCAAGCAAAAGCGGAAAAATAAATATATTGGGCACAAATTATCGATTATCGTTTGATTTTCTTGGCTTGATCTTGAAGAAAGCAAATCTTGAATTTCTCCCACTCGATCGTCTCGAAAAAAATTACGTCTCGAAATGCCACGCCAATAGCTTCGCGGTTAGGATGCTGCGCCAGCATTCGGCAGCCACCGGCGATTCCTTCGCCTAACCTCGGCACGCCTCGGCGGCGCGCGCTTGCGCGCCTCGGCCCGGCGGCTTCGATAAACGCTTGGCGGCGTAGCGCATATCGGCGCTTCGCGCACCACGAGCCTTTCGCCTTACTGCGGACCTCGGCGTATGTTCGCGTCCTGCGCCTTCGCCTCGCCGCCCATCCACCTCCTCGCCGGCGCCGCGTAGTCACGCCAGCGCCCATCAGCAGCGCCCGTCTTAGCGTCGCCGTCGCGCCGCGTGCGTCGAGCCGATCCGCCTTCGACGCTAAGCGTCGTGCCCATCTAAGGTCGTCTGGCGTGCCTCCTCCTTAACACGTTTACGACGATGCTGCTTCGTCCGTGTACGGTTCTGGATCTATCCTTTAATTCTTCGTCTCCGCCTCCATTTCCGATCCGGTTACAATTTATTTACAAAAAATAAATAAACCTAGATCTAGACTAGTCTATTACATTGATCAAATCAAACAAATCCTAATCTACTCGTGGATTTTCTCACGAGGCAAAATGAATTCAATTAAAACCACAATTTATATGCATGCATAAATAAACACATTAAATTCCATGACAATTGGATACCTGTAAAAAAGATCTAGCAATTCTACTATCCAATTTCAAATTTAATGAAAACGAATTAAATTACAATTTAAAATTCAGAGCCCGAAACCGAGGCTCTGATACCAGTTGTTGGGGAATTAATTGCACGGATCTATTCGGGATAAATATTTAAATACAAATTTAATTCTGATAATTATTACTAGCATGAATTAATCCTATATTAATTCAAATAATGATCCAACTACAAATCAAGCATATAAACAATTCACGTAAAACCTACGCATGCGGAATTACTACGAGTTAACGTGAACGTACCTCTTGGAATGGCAATGACCTCATTGATTAGACACACCAAAAAAACCTTCCCAAGTATTCCCTTAATCCTTGCTCGACAATCCGGTGGTAGGATGCTTGCGAACAATTAACAAAAGGAAAATAAACTTTGTTGCACCACCTTTGTGGATTTACTAATTTTTCCAGCACATGGAATTGTACTTGGGAATGAAACACTCATCCCCTATTTATAGAGGTGTGGTGGTCGAAAATTTGGGATAAAATAATATGAGAAAATCTTTTTCTTGATCTCCAAGAAATCTTGAATATATCTCATATATTCTTTTCTCCATAATTAAAATATTTCACAAAAATCCCAACTCCTCTCTGTTATGGAATTTTTGAAATATAGGGATCAAGATTCCAAGATTTGGATCTTCTTGAATTTATGAGATATTCTTGTATTTCAAGAAATACATATCTTTCATAATATATTTTCAAGAAAATCAAGAAAATCTTTCTTGCCCTTTATATTTCAAAATTTTCGAAAATAACTATATGGATAACCAAGTGGGAGATTTCTTGAATTTAATGAGATAATCTTGTATTCCAAGAATACATATCTTCATTCCATAACAAAATTCAAAGAAAATCTTTCTCCCCTTTTAATCCATAATTTTCGAAAAAAATGGAAAAAATATGCAACAAGATTTATTTTAAAACGCCTTTTCAGTTATTGAACTTTATGTTGGGCTACTTAGGGGGCCTTTAGGAGAATTAAGATTGGACCTTCCAATGGATATTGAATTATCAATATTGAGCCACAATATTATTCAAACCCATAAATATTAATTAATCCAACTACATAATTAATATTGCACTATCCATCTTAACCCATATTACAGTCAATATGGCTCCCGGTTATTATTTCCCGTGTTTAAGATTATCTAGCCCATTAATTAATTCAAGCCACTGAAATTACTTTCCATTAATTAATATCTTTTGTCCTTGGTTAAGGAACGATTCAACATTATTATCCATACCGGAAACTAGTTCCACTTGCAAGATTTGGTATGATAAAGCTTATGAACCTCCCAAGGGGGCAAATCGAACAAGCGTACTTGCACACGATTCTCCGTATTAAATCTTAGCAATCACATGTGACCAATAATATTGCCCAAGATAAAAAGTATTGAATCTCGTTGATTCTCTACCCATGATAAGTCAAAGCAATAGTTACCAACCACACGTGATCCTATCTAAGGGATCGAAGATTAAGAAATAACGAACCACCGAGGTCTAATTCTTCCTTGTTCGATTCTCAAGAATTTGTCCTCCTCAGAGGTCCTATTCAAAGCATCACCATGCACTAGTGTAATCTCTTGGTCAAGACAAGTCAATCTGAGCCTTACACTTCAACTTTCACGATGGATTGTTCATTTCCATCTAGGTCGTTAATGGTGTACTTTTTTTTTAGTTACAAGGGGACTGTTAATTTAATCTTCTCGTGATCCGGTATCACTAAATTAACTACAATGTAACACGTCTTATTTATTGAACAATTATGCAAAGAAATATATGTAACATTCGATGATATTTAAAGCATCGATGATAAACAATTTATTTAAGTAAATAAGTTCAAATTCGGTTTTGATTATACAAAGTAAAAACATACTTTCCAAAGATAATCCCAATGACCCACCTCCATGGGTGTTCGACAATAATCCCTTGGTCCGTGAACCCAGCTCTCGCCCGCCCACATGCCACCTCCATTGGGCGAGAGGAGAGGCAGCCCGACCAAGGATTATAGAGAACCCCAATGGAGGTGGTGCGCTGGGCGGCTTCGAGAGCGGCGGCTCTTGGGACCAAGGTGATTATAGTAGAACCCTAATGGAGGTGGTGCGTTGGGGCGGTACTGGAGAGCAGCGAAGCCTGCCGGACCTGCGTGATTATAGTAGAACCCTAATGGAGGTGGCGCGTTGGGGCGGTACTGGAGAGCGGCGAAGCCTGCTGGACCTGCGTGATTATTGTCGAAAACCAATGGAGGTGGCGCGTTGGGGCGGAACTAGAGAGCGGCGAAGCCTGCCGGACCTGCGTTATTATTGTCGAACACCCATGGAGGTGGCGCGTTGGGGCCGTTCGCCGCCGGAAGTGCGTGATTATTGTCGAAAACCAACGGAGGTGGCGCGTTGGGGCCGTGGAATGATGATGATGGCAGGATTTCTTGATCAGGCAGAAAATCAAAAGCAGCAGAAACGGCGAACCCAGGGAAAGCCAAATCAAATCCTGCGAAGTTCATAATTTCTCGACATCGCTCAGCGTTCAAACGTTACCCATCACCGTGAAGTTGTGCTGCAAAATTCCTCCTCCTTGAGTAAACATCCGTAGATACTCTCGTGTTTCGTTGACGAGAACCGCCAAATCTTCACGAGCAATACCCATAATCAGTTGGATGACTCTTATTGGAAAGGAGCTTACCCAATAGTCCACAACCTCATTAGTGACAGTTGCATTCAACCCCAACTCAGTTGAAACTCGCCGTTGCAACAGCCTTTCCGAAGTGTGAAAAATTTCTACTTCTTCAGTAACTGCATGACTATCATGACTAGCACTTTCCATAGTAGAATCTTGATGATTCTGATTCTTGCGTGATTTGCTTGAGAGGGAGGGAGGGAGAGGGAGGGAGAGAGAGAGAGAGAGAGAGTAGAATCTTGATTCTTCTTGCGTGATATGCTTGCGAGGGAGGGAGGAAGAGAGGGAGGTTATATATTTTTGATTTGAGCGGAGAGAGGGAGGTTATGTAGAAATTGTTTATTTCTTTCCTTTTAGGTTCGATAACCGGTAACCTGGTTTAAAAACTTCGAACCTAACCGGACCGGGTTAACCCGTTTAAAAACTAGTAACTAATGGGTCCTCGATAAATTCTCTACAAAACACACGCTAGACACAAATATAAAAGGGAAAAGCCCAATTCCGAAAGATAAAAATCTGATTGAATCCCAAAAATGGCTCGCAGGAGTGTTTTGAGGATCTTCTTCTCAAACGAACCATGGCGACCTTTGCCTTTCATCAACAAGAAACTCTCCATTTTCACCCCAATCATTTCAGTCCGCACCAAAATATTACCAACTTGTGGTTGTAAAATTGCTGCAAATGCTAAAACTCATCATTTCGCGACTAATTGCTCGAATAATGGAAACGCATCTTCATCCAGCGTTGATTCAGAGCAAGACCCACCTCAAGAAGCCGTTCTCAAGGCCATTGCAGGTCTCCCATAATCTTAATCTTTGCCCCTTTCTACTTCTTTTTCGATCGTTTTTATATACATACAGATAATTTATCTTTATTGCGGGAATAATTTGTTATTTATGTTATGTTCTTTCGAGCTTATTCGCTTTGTGCATGTTTAATTTTTGAATTTGAAATGGCCCTATTTGGAATGCTTAGTATCGAATCGGGAATTTATATATATCCTTGTGTTTTAGGGTCACAATTTCGTTAGTAGAGTTCTTGTGAAAGGAATTTGTGGTGGAAGGTTTAGAAATACGAAGAAGAGAGTGGTCTCTCTCCTATAAGTTCTTGTGTTTAAATCGTAGTTTGAGTTATTTTGTTAAAAAGAGCTTAACAAAAATGTATCTCTTGGGTTTTGCAGAAGTTTCAAAGACTGAAGGAAGGGTGGGGCAAACTACTAACGTAGTCATTGGAGGTACAGTGACAGACGATTCGACCAATGAGTGGGTTACTCTAGATCAAAAGGTATTCTTATATACTATATTTCCTACCTTATTGGTATAATTGATAGCTTTATTGTGTTTTTAATTGTCATGCCAGCAACCGTTTTTCATGCACGATGGCGTGTATTGTGTCTATCTCTAATGAAAAAATTGCGAATAGATAGGAAATTACTAATTTCTCCTGATAAGAGATTTTCACAACTTTAATATTATCTTGATTTGAAAGGGATATCTTGACTTGAAAGTTTTACATGTAATTTAGGTGAACTCTTATCCAACAGTAAGAGGATTTACAGCAATTGGAACTGGAGGTGATGATATTGTACAAGCCATGGTTGTTGCTGTTGAATCAGTTCTTCAACAGACAACAGCAAATCCCAGAAGTAAGCCTGTTTTTTTTTTTTTTTTGTCCTTTCTTTCGTCTGTGTATGTGTATGCGTGCGTGTGGGGGGTGAGGGGGGTGTTCTGCATGGGTATGTACTGCATTTTATTTGCTTTAAGGGGGGTGCTTCGTTCAATTTTTTTGGGAATCATTGAATAGTCAATTACAATTAGAAAAAGAGTCCAGCACTTATAGGTCCAATATGGACCCCTTAAGTACTAATAAGTCCAACTACTTTACATAAATACTAGCAAGTCCAAAATCTATGGTGTAAAGACATAAATACCCTTCCTTCTCCTCAAAACACACGTCGATAGCCCCTATTTCCCTCCTTTCCCTCTGCTGAGACAGTTGATTAGACCGGTTTCATCATTTCCAATGCATGAGAATTATTACACTGAGAACTATTTTACAATCTTTTGAGTTTGATCTGAGTTCTTGTTTTTTTATTTTTGGTCCGAGTTTTCGTTTTTTCTGAATTTTTTTACATCCAAAAAATTACTTATCATCCTTATTTTTATTTTTTTTTGGTCTGGGTTTTCAATTTTTTTCTGAATTTTTTTACATCCAGAATATTACATATCATCCTCATTTTTTTTATATTTGGTCTGGGTTTTCAATTTTTTCAGAGTTTTTTTACATCCAAAAAATTACACATCATTTTTTTAAGTCCAAAATTTTACATATCTTTGACATGCATAAATGCATCAATAGATGAATATATGCAAAAAAACATGAACGAATTCATAAAAATACATGAACACATTCACGAGTTTATGCACGGATTCATCAATTGATGAATATATGCATCTCTATTTCTAGACCCAACTCTTCCATCTCCAGCCCAGATGCATCTGTTCATAATTTAATGAACATATTCGTAACTAAAAACTCAAATAATCATGTCTTCCTCCTTCATCCACCAAATTCCAATTCCAGATACTTCATCTCCAACCCAAAAAATATCAAATCCAGATCTTAAAAAATACAGCTCCAAATCTTCAAAACGCTTGCATGAAGAAGTCCAAATCAATCACTACAAACCCACAAAATCAAAACAAATAAATCAAAATCAATCACCAAAATCCCACAAAATCAAAACAAACAAGTTCCAACAATTTTATACCACAACGATTTAATATAGCAAATCAAGTTCCAAATAGCAAATCTGAATTTTATACCACAAAAAATAGCAAATCTGAATTTTATACCCCAAAATATAGCAATGAAAAAAAAAACAGATCTGGTAAACACGAACCAGAGCAAGTCAACCCACCAGAAAAAAATTCGCCCAACTCGGACGGTCCTAGCGGCGGCGGCTTCATCGGCTTTTGCATCGCGTCCACCGCCGCTCATCTGAAGCGCACCATCTCCTCCAACTCAAATCTGCTTCCACCACCGCGGGTTCAAGCTCTCCGCCGCCGTGGGTTCATTCTCCACCCGCCTTCAGATTCTCTCACCATCATAGGCGTGAAAGTGGTGAAGGCTGGCTTAGAGAGGGGATTTTTTTGGGGAGAGGGGATTTGTTTTGGGAGAGAGAGATTAGAATTTAGAGAGAGAAAGGGTGAAAAGAAATGAGGGAGAACGACTGGTGAGCGGCTGATATGGGAGGGGAGGGTATTGTGGGCTTTTCAACATCCACTTTGGACCTGAGAGTTACTTAAAAAGCATATTGGACCTGTGAGTTATTATATGGGCCTTTTGTGGACTGGATAGTCTTTAATTCTTAGAAAAATAGGTTACGTTGTTAGTGTTCTGCTCTAATCAGGAATAAGTGGGTATAAAAATGATTGTTGTTTGAGGAATAGTGGAATGATTGAGGAGAAATGGTTATAGGAGAGGCGGTAGTAGTTAATCAAAATGGGGTATTGATTTACTTACTTTGAGTCTCATTACCTCATATGAAGTATGATCATGAAGGTAAATTGATCATCTTTTATTCTCATAAACCCCACAATTATCCTATATATCATTCCCATTCCCATTCCCATTGAAAAATTATGAACCATGCTCCTCCTTATTTAGCAGAATCCTTTTGAATTCCAGTATCATTTAGTATGAGGTTTGAATTGCAATAGCTTCCGTTTTTAAGTTAACTCACTGGCTAAATCAATCTATCTATTACATGGTCGAAGAGACTGTCAATGTAATTCATATGCTGCCAGATAATGAATGAAGAATACTGCTAAGAGGGTTAATTTTTTTTACCGGTGTTATCAGCTGGAGAATGAAGCTACTCCAGGCTTTAACTGTGGAACACGAATTTGATTGACCCCATTTATATTATACATACTGCCCCAAACCCAACAACCAGTTTAAAAAATTGGAGTGTGTCCAAGTTCACATATGCCATTCGCAGTTATTAATATATTATTTTCCTGAGACATAACATAATTATATTTATAGCCACATTAGTATTTTCTTCTTTTTGTTTTCATTATGATATCTATAACATATCAACAGATTCGTTTACATATTGGACTTTTATTTTATCTAAATCATTAGATCTTAGGACTTTTTCTGTTTCATACTAACAAACAGATTGGACTCATGTTTCTTAGTTTTCAAGTGTATACACATGAGGGACAACCTTTCCGTTTTGAGCAATCTTACCATTGTTAATATATTTGTCTTGTTTCTTGTAAAAAACAACGTAAACTTAACACTTTTTCCAGGTGACTCCTGTGCACTCATCTTCAAATAAAACAAACCACCGAGAACTTGATCTGTTAATGTGTTAGGAACTGGAGAGGGACCCCAAATATCACTATGACTCGAATAAATACGGGGTGGAGTTTCTTAAATAGGGAACAATTACAAAAAGTAAGTTCACAAAATCAAACACAACAAAATTAAAGCTTTTCATATATCTAAGCCTTTGAACAATATGGAAACATGACATTAAGGGTATGTTTGAGTTGGGATTTAGAGGATTTTGAAATCTGATAAATCAATGTGTAAAGTGTGTAATGTTGTATTATTATATTATTATTATTGACTGTAATTGTAATGGTTGTAAAAATTAGTGTGTTCTATTGGAAGTTGCAAAAAATGAGAATAAAAAGTGTGAAAAGTGATAAATAAAATAAGAATGAGAATAAGAAAATCATATGGGTCACTATGGTGTAGAAAAAAATGTGTTTTATAGGACTTATAGTGATTTGCAGGGTGGATGCATTAGGTCTTTTAAAAAGCGGATTCTAAAATCCCAAAGTAGAACCGGATTTAGATTTCAAAATCTCAAATCTGGCTTTCAATATTGAGATGGTAATTCTTGCCATTTTCTTTGCCAAAATCCAGTCATCATCTTTAATTGACACTTTTAATGGATGCTATCATAAGAAAGTTACTCCTAGTTGTTCAATGAAATGTGACTACAGTCACTCTTTGACAAACAATCACAAATCACTATGAGTCAGACTCAAATAGAATTTTATAAATCCTTTCTCCCTTGTTAAGGTGAAGAATAGAAACAAGAACTCTCTTTCTTCATCATCATTCGAATGCTATTCGCAACCCATGTTCTAATTTATCATAATCATTAATCCAATACAGATGGATAAAAATATTACACAAGACTTGATATCTTTGGTCAGTCTTTGGATGGAAAGTGGGGTGATCTGTATTTCCCCTTTTCTTGCTATAGGTGTAAGTGAACCATAAGTGGCAACAGTGATCTTTTTATTGCAAAGACAAGGTTACTAGGTAGCTGTTTGATGAATGGGTCAATGTCCTTTGAGTCAATGACTGGAGTCATGAAAAAGATGTTTTTGGTGCATTAAAAACAAGGGAAAAGATACATTTAGACCCCTGAATTATTACCTCTGGTCCACGTAAGCCCTTAAAGTAGTTTTTTGGTGCATTTAAACCCCTCAATTATTTTAACAGGTCCAAGTAAGCTGTTAAAGTATTCTTTGGTACATATAAACCCCTCAAGTATTTTTACAGGTTCAAGTAAACCCTTGGGCTGTGTTTGTTTTGGGATTTAAGTGTGTGGAGCAAGTCAAGGTTTTAAAATCCAGGGATTTAGAATCCTTGATCGAATAGTAAATATATGTGTTTGTTTTGAGATTTGAGTAGGGTGAGATTTAACTTTATGCCAAATCAATATTTAATAGTGATTGATGTTGTATTATTATATTATATTGAGAAGAGTAATAAAGTGTATAAAGTGTGATATATTGAGAAGAGTAATAATATGTTTATAGGTATTTGTAGGTATGGATTGAATGTGGGATTTGAAAACTAGACTCTAAATCCCAGACTCGTATGAGATGGGGAGCGCAAAGTCCTAAGTTCATCCGTGTGAATCCCAAAACAAACACAGCCTTAAAGTGTTCTTTTGGTGCAAATAAGACCTTTATCTTTACAAAATCGAACAAAAAAGACACTTCAATTAACACAAAAAAATATTATGTGTTTAACTAATGTGGTTAAATAATAAATACCCTAATTTTAAGATGAAAAATACATAATAAAAAATCATTCAAAAACTCATGTGAACATAAACAGGCAAACATACCGAAAATTCAAGATACACTAGAGTTAAATGTGAAGAAACTAATGCAGTTTGAGACAATTGATTTTGAAAGTGAGGGTTAATACCTCAAGATAACATTTCTGTCCAAATTTCAACCTTTTTAGGGTTTTTTTTGTTAAATCATTTCTTCATCCCAAAAAAAAAAAAAAATCAATCTTTTTTCTTTTTCATTTTTTTCCTTTGAGGAGAAAATTATCAGTTTAATTCACTGATAATCTTGAAATTTTCCTTTCAAATTTACATGATTTTCTAGCAGAAAAGTACCTTAGCTTTCTCTTTTTTTGTGAGGAAATTACAATTTTGTTTTGACAAAAGAAGTAATTATGTACATCGCTGAGCTGCGGTCAAGAATCATAAGCCTGAATCCTTTGGCCCTCTGTGTATGTGTGTTTCTTGATTTTTCTCTCTTTTTTATTTATATTTATTTTTTTGACAGTCGTGGTTCTATGGATTTTTCAGTACTGTAGTTAGGGTTTGTTTTGAAATTAAAGATATTAATTATAATTAAAAAAAACCCTCAAATTGATAACCCCTTTCTTCTGTCCCAAATCACATTCCCTATGCTGCTTCCTCTCAGTTCTTCTGCATTTTGTTTTAAAGCCATCCCTAAAATTGAAAATTACAAGATTTTCTTTTTTGTGTTTTTTATTTATTTTTTATTTTTTTATTGGTGATTTTGACCAAATAAGACATACATCCAGTCACCCAAAGAAGTCTAATCCCACAATTAAGGATTATTAATTGTTACTTCTTTTTCTGAATCAGTTATAGACTTTTCCTTGCTGTTTTCCAATGCTATTTGAGGATCCGCATATTTACCTCTGGACAATATTGTAGTTCTAGGTCATGATTATATACTTACAGTGAGATACATGTAATATCTTTTGAGAAATTAAAGAGTTTCTTCTCTTGTACTTCTTGGAAGAACATTCATGGATAATTGAAAGAATAAAGTATAGTCATATCAGATTTTGACCAAGGTAGTTAAAAGTGAGCGCTTCACCGCTTAAGCGGTTAGAGCGAGGCGTGTAAACATGTCATCGCTTCTCACTTGACCAAGCGAAGTGGTTTCAGTCAAGCGCACGCTTTCCGCCGCTTTTTGCGCTGTTTCTTGAGAAAGGAAGCGGTTCTAATCACCGCTTCATTGAAATTAGATGAAATTAGAGTTGGGCTACTACTCTTTTTTAATAACCTAGGGTTAAATGATAGGCCCATTAGATTAATTAAAAAGCCCACCCCTTCCCAAAGCCCAAGTGCCAATTAAATTAAATAAAACATAAAAATAGAACATAACTAGGGCACACAGATTAGCGCGAATATGTTTTCTTCCAAGAGAATTGGCGCGCGCGCACATTAGGCTTACTCGCGCGATCAGTGATCAGTTTCAGACTAGATTATCCTATGTGTTTTTGTATGGTGGTAATCATTTTGAATTAAGAAATATCTTATGACAAGCTTTCATGTGTTCTATATATTATGCATAATCTTTTGGAATGGTGTGCATCACATTAGTGAAGCGTGCTTTTTTTTTGCGCTTTGAGTGCGCTTAAAGCGTTAGACTACCTTGATTTTGACTACTTGTTGATTAGATCCTTAAGCATGGATTACTTAGTTATCATACAGAAGCAATCATATTTGTTCATATTTAATTTCCTTCACTAATATTTTCTAATTTATTGCCTTTCAAAAAAATATTTTCTAATTTATGAGTATATTATTAACATAATTTGTTGTGTTAATCTAGCAACATGCTCAAAACACTGGAGAGGTACCAAAAGTGCAACTATGGAGCACCAGTGACATGTGTATCCACAAGAGAGGCACTGGTATATTTACTCTATATATTATTCCCAAATACTACTGATTTTCATCTTCAAATGTGTGTGAATTATGTGTTTTAGACTATTAAATTTCGTTCCCAAAAAAATTAACCTTTTAATTTAGTCCAAATATTATAAAATGTGTCCAGTTTTGGCCCTAAAATTGCCGGAAAATTGAAAACTCAGTTAATTGTATCGCGCGAGGATTTAATTTAGAGCCAAAGTTGGGCATTAGACAAGCTATGAAGTCAAAATTAATTGGACATTCATCTCATAAATCGATACTGTTTTCGAATATCCCATAATTTTAGGCCAAAATTGGACAAACTTTTTAATAATGAGACTAAATTGAAAAGAATTAACTGTTTTGGAGCAAAATAGACAGTCAGTCCACTAGATAAAATATGGAACTATTTTTTTTATAATTAATACATGCACTTGTCATTGATAATGTTATACTATGATACAGGAGGTTAAGGATAATATAACGCGAGATTAAACATCACACTTAAATAGTGAATCTAGTGCCATTTTAAGAAATTAAGTAAGAGTCATAAAAACTAAAAATCAAGAGTGGATAAAATCTAAACATAATCCATTAAAAAACAAGAAATCAAAGCAAAACCTAACAAGTTAGGACCCTCACCTTAGTCTATTTGAACCCCGAAAAGCTTAAAACCTTCTGCATCATTACTTTTATCTCCAACCTCTATCTTCTCATCTTCAACAGCCAAATCAATTTCATTCATGCTACGATCATTTCTCAAATCATCGTCCTCCTTCTTCTCCACATGATCAATCACAAGGAAAGATTTCCCGAAATGCCTACTCTCATACATGTAAAATGAAATAGTATCATTTGCAACCAGCCCCTTCTCCTTCACAAACCTATTCCACCCCCTTGTGAATTGGCTACGCTTCCAATAGCAATACCGAAACTTCCACAAATTCATCACCCGGTCGTGGAGCTCCAGCTGAACTTCTTCCACCCTTTCGTCGTCCAAAACCTTGATCAGGCATGCTGGGGAAGTGCTTAACTGCGTACCGTTTGGGAATCACTAGCCGGTCAAGTTTCCCCACGTCGCTAGGGGTTAGTTCCTTCTGGAAAAGAAGAGTGCATGAGAATTCCCCATTAGTATCAGTTCCCATTGGTGGTGATGCCTTTAGGCCTATTTGGATATCGGGCCGTTGGGATCTTAGAAAATCTGCAAACTTGAAGGGGTATGAGCCGTCCCTGATCATGTTTAGGATGGATTCAGTTGAGAAATGTGATTGGAATTTGGGTTCTAGGATTGTGTGGTTAGTTAAGGGGATGTTACGGTGAGAATCGCCGTTTCTGAGGATGATTGAAGCGCTATCGTATGCTGTTGCTGCCTCGGTTTCTGTCCTGAATGTCCCCAGCCAACTGCGCTGATGGTTCGCGTAAATTTGGGCCCCCCAATGCCCGTTTTGTTGCGGAATGACGCCTTTGAATCTTTCGACTTTAGGACGCTTGAAATCACGCGAAATTACTTGGTTTGCGCCTCAGCTTTCCTCCTTCATTATAACCTAATCTGCAAAATATTGGAAAAAGATTGAATCTTGATTGTTAATCAAGAAAAAGAAATCTAGTATAGTAGGAAATGTTGACCAAGATTTGACATTTTGCATTCATCAAGATTGGTCAATTGATCAATATAAAGTAGAGAAAGGAAGAAAGATATTACTTCTTAGCAAATGGTCTGCAAAATATTAAATCAAGAAAAAGAAATCTAGTATAGTAGGAAATGTTGATCAAGATTTGACATTTTTTGCATTCATCAAGATTCGTTGATTGAGCAATGTAAAGTACATAACAGGAAGAAGGGTATTACTACTTGTTAGCAAAAGGTATCACCGAGAAATTATAAAATCTGCAGCTCCTGAAAAAGAAGAGAGGAAATAGGGTTGTGTTTTGTACAAAGAAATTATAAAGATATTGTCTTCACATTAGGGAGAGACTTCGGGAGAGAAATGTGTCAATCAAGAGATTTTAGGGCACATGATGAAAATGGAATATGTTACCGTTTGATGGAAAGTTAGTTAAACTAATGGAAAGTAATATTAATTCGAATTTTTAGATATAAAATCTTTTAAATGTTTTGGATTAAGAGAGTATCTGTGGTCATATTTTCAACTGTTATCACCTGCCTAATATTTATGGAATTGTCTTAAATTAAGACACTCTTTTCAACTGTTTCCATCTGTGATAGTATTTAACTATTTATTAGGTTTTATCTGTGGGCCATTTTGATTCTATTTATTGCATGCCACTATCTGTCTCCCTTGATTTAAGCTTAAATTCCACCTTTTTAGATCTTGTGATTAATTAATTATTACTCCTATTTTTTTAAAACTTATTTGCGATAATTAGATGTATTATTTGTTGTATCGGTGTCGACATGATAATTACCATATATTTAGTGTGGGAAATTAATCAACACGTCTCTCTCTCTCTCTTAGCAATAATTTGAAATTGTAAAAGAAAGTGAGCACATATTTGAAATTAGGGGAATATCCTGTTCTGATACTTTATATTCTTAATTAAATAGCTAATTGATCTAACAACCCTTGTAAATCCATTTTAACTGTTTGATAAAGTTTAAGAAAAATTAAAGTTTAAAATTATTTAGCAACGATCAAAACATAAATATTATTTCAAGAAATTATTAGCATTTTGAAAAGTGTAATATTTTCTTATAGATGTAATTAATGCTGTTTGTAATTAAAATTGATTGGTTGGAAATGAGTTTTCTAAGCAATTAATATTAAATCTTGTTGTTGTTAATTAGTTGACAAAGTCATTAAATTAATGCAATTCAATGATATTTTTAATAGTAATATTAATGTGGACTAAATTTTATAGGAATTGAGCAGCCAACATGAATATTTGAAGCTCAAAGCACTCTATGAAGCCCTACAACGTTCTC
The DNA here is from genome assembly GCA_037126765.1 of Stenogyne calaminthoides. Classification (NCBI taxonomy): domain Eukaryota; kingdom Viridiplantae; phylum Streptophyta; class Magnoliopsida; order Lamiales; family Lamiaceae; genus Stenogyne; species Stenogyne calaminthoides. The sequence goes on along the minus strand of JBBCBC010000009.1, from coordinate 25,470,579 downwards.
AAAGGTATGACACTTAAACCATAAATTATTACTTGATTAGGGTTTATATTAATAAAATTGTGGACATATATATTAATTAATTTCATGTAGCTCATATATAAATAACAACCTTTAATTATTTCATTTATAGGAACCTTCTTGGTGAGGATCTTGGTCCTTTGAACAGCAAGGAGCTGGAATCACTTGAAAGGCAACTTGATATGTCACTAAAGCAGACCAGATCTACACGAGTACGTATTTCAATTCAATTATTCGCGATAAAAAGATTTATCATGAAATTAAATTATGAAATGATCAGTTAGGCCCGTAAATTCGGGTGTTAGCAAAAGAATGATATTAGGTTTATGAGTCCGTAAACTAAGGACAATACTTTTTTATTCACGTAAATTTGCAAATCGGGCTAATTTGGACTAATTTGACCTATATTTACATAAATTAAAAAACATCGTCCTTAACTTAAAGGAATCAAAGCCCGTTTATCGATCTTTGAGAAGACTCATGTGTTATTTAAACCCGATTAAGTCTAGTTCAGATCAATTTGTCCTAAATTTACATAAATTAAAAATTATTGTCGTTAATGTATATGCCCGTACACTTAATGTCCTCCTTTTGCAACCTCAAAAATTACTGGAATAAAAAACATTTTTCCTTGAAATAACCATCATATGCATTTTTTTTTCATGACCTAAAACACTTGTACAATATGTTGCAAGAAATGAAATGAATTTAAATTCCACATTGTGTTTTTGCAGACCCAAGTAATGCTGGACACTCTAACAGATCTTCAGACAAAGGTATATATATATATATATGCATACCCAATGTTTCAAGCTCTTGTTAGCCTCGTTGAGGGCATGCTCCTAATCATGTCAACACCCAAATAATTAAAAACCAATAACCACAACTTTATTAATTTATATTTAGTAATTAAAATGGAACACACACACACACACACATATATATATATAAGATGAAGTGAATTTGGTTGGAAAATTGTGATGCAGTTGATGGAAGGAAAACAGATGAGTCTGCAATGGAATCAAAATGCTCAAGATCATGCGGCAGTGGCGTATGCAAGACAAGGTGCAGCTGCTCAGCCTCAGCATGATGGATTCTATCATCCTCTCGATTGTGAACCCACTCTTCAAATTGGGTAATTAACCTCACCAATTCAACATCATGTATATATATATATATATATATATATATATATATATACAAAAACTTGTGTGAACACGAGTTCATGCAACTCGATTTTTTTAGTATCACTGTTATGTGTAAAAACTATCACTGTTATGCATAAAAACTATTACTGTGATGCACAAAAACTCATTGTTTAAAAAATACTTTATATTTTTAAATGGTGAATTTTTTTATGCATAACAATAATAGTTTTTACATATAACAGTGACAGAGTTCCTGTATAGACCTGGTTCATTGGAGTGTTACTCTATATATATAACTATTCTCTTGTTCTGTAAAAGTGCATGCATCAATAAAGCATTAGACGTATATGTATATATGGGAAATTGGTTTTAGGCCTGTAATTTTGGAGGAGTTGCAAGAGGAGAACATTATGTTTGTGGGTCTGTAAATTAAACATATGTAAATGTAGGTTTAATTGGCGCTAATCGGGTTAAATCCACAAGAAAATCTTACACAATGATTGAAAATTGAACTTTGATCCCTTTTAATTAAGGTCAATACTTTTTAATTTATATAAATGTAGGCCGAATTGACTCAAATTAGCCCAACTAGGCCTGCATATCCATAAATAAAAATGTATTGTTGTTAGTTCTTTTGCAACTCCCAAGTTACGGGCCTAGTTTTTTTCTCCTCATATATATACATACATACAAGAGAGATTATTATTTTATTCACCAGTAAAATTTAGTTACCAAATAATTATCAATAGGAACAAGGATAGAAATCATAATAGTAAAATCTGCATGTATACTGGCAGTAAATTTTCAAGTAAAACCCCTCTAATGTAGGCCAGTTAGAAAGCTAGGATGCTTCCTAAATATTCTCATTGCATTATGAAACTAAACATCCTCTTTGTAAGATGACCATATTTCTACATGAGGCACACTTACATGGACCGTCTCATGGTGAGACGGGGTATAAGTTGGCATTGACGCTTTAACACTTTGGGAGGGGTGGGTGTGATTTGTGCTAGGTTGTACCCCGTCTCATGCATGAGACCGTCTCATATGAGTTTTTGTCAATCTTACTTCAATTATTTTTAACAATTTCTTTTCCTAATTTGATTACTTAAATGTTCTATCATTCATAAAAAGCCCTATTGCTCATTTTATAGGATAAAACAGAAAGAACACATAGTAAAAATATCCAGCCTTTCTATTTAATTTTATTTATTTATACATATACTGATAATGTATCTAAACATATATAGTTCACATGCTACAATTCTAGTGCATGTCATTTTTTTATTAATTTTGTTTTTAAATGAGACAATGGAATTTCAGGTACCAAGCTGATGCAATGACAGCAGCAGGGCCTAGTGTGAATAACATGTCAGGATGGCTGCCATGATAATATTGGACCAATTTGTCAACTTTGTTTGCAGTTTCTTTCTCATAAAACTCAGGGAATTCCAATCTTCTGTGTGTTTTTTCATAAAAGCAAACATGTTAGTTTAATATTATGGATTTTTTTATAAGACAATGAATGGTATTATGATTTCTTCCTGTTGAACAGGAACAACGGTTGTATGTTTACTAATTGTGTGTTTGTAGCCTCTTAATTAAGTCTCTTTACATTTTAACTTGTTTTGCAATGTGGAGTTTCATAGTGTTTCTTTGCCTATTGGAGAGAACAAAGCAGCTTACTTCAAATATAGTAAATATTCTAACAACCATTTACCTCCTCTATGATGGTATTTATAGGAGATAGTATGTGCACGTGGTGAAGTAGTGGATAGAAACTTGAGTGATTTGAGAGTTGAGAACTTTAATATAAGAAACTTGGGTATTTTATTCTAATTATTACTTGATTAATATTTATAGACCAACAATGACAAACATTAGTAGATTTTGGAGGCATATTAAAGATGCCTCCTAATTCCATTACTCAGTCTCAATTTCTTGATTTGTTTAAATATTATTTCTAGAGCTTTCCTCATGCTTCATCTTCTTTATATTACAAGAATTCTACTCAATTTTTTTTTCAACTAAAGGCATCTAGAATTTTCTTATTTTACAAAATTATGTTGGCTAGATTTTTCTAGAAATATGCAACACTCTTTAATACTCTTCTTTGATGCATATTTTTGAGACTCCAGTCTTTTTTCGTAGTGTCTCGAACTTTTCACGCGCTAGCGTTTTTGTAACAATATCTGCTAGCTAGTCTTTGGTCTTGCAATATTTCAACTCGATTTCTTTACTTGCTTCTGCTTCTCGTATAAAGTTGTACTTTATCTTTTCGGTCTTGCAATATTTCAACTCGATTTCTTTACTTGCTTCTGCTTCTCGTATAAAGTTGTACTTTATCTTTATGTGCTTGGTTCTACAATGGAACACAAGCCATTGCTATTGCCGACTTACTATCGCAATATATTTTCGTGGCTTTATTTTGTGGCTCTCTCGTATCTTCAAGTATATATTTAACCATTTTGCTTGACTTGTAGTCATTGATGTTGCTATATACTCTGCTCCGGTTGAAGATTGTGCAAGGGTTGCTTGCTTTTTGGATGCCCAAGAAAATATTCTTGAACTCATTGAGAATGCATAGTCTGATGTGCTTTTTGTTATAACCGATGCGAGAAAGACATAAAAACAATAAATAAACCGACACCGAAATTTTACGTGGTTCACTAACAATTTGTTAGCTACGTCCACGGGCAAATGAGAGGATCTCGTATATTATTCAGAACCGACAATAATATATAGATCAAATGTGAATATAAATAATCCCTAACTGACTGAGCCCAAATTAATTAATAAGCCCAAAACTGAAATCGAGCCAAAACCCACATGCTTCTTAAATAACATTAGGAAGCTCTTCAACTTTTCTCACAATTCGATGTGGGACAGATTAAGACTTCTTAAATAGGATTAGGAAGTCCTCTCACTTTTGATACAATCTGATATTGGACAAAACAAAACTCTTTTATTTTTACAAATCCCAACAAATCTCCACCGTGGTAAAATAAAAGAAAACTTCTCTGTTTCCACCTTGACTTGAATCCTCTCACAGATCAACAGATGTACCAGATGCACCATAAAAGTGTCAAACGTATGAGCAACTCCTTGCACACAGATTTACCCCCAAAATAGGGCAACTAACAACTTGTAATATTTAACAAGTTTAAACAGTGTTGAAACTTGTTATTTTGAAACCGACTTGGTGAACATATCAGCGGGGTTATCAACAGTCCCAACTTTCTTCACCTTTAACCCTCTTCTCAGTTCTCAGGAAATGATATCTGACATCAATATGTTTCGTTCCCTCATGATAAACTTGATCCTAGGGGGGGGGGGGCGAAAATTTGTGGCATATTAGGGTTAGAAAATTTCTTTGTATCATCCCAATATACAATCTTGAATATATCTCATATATTTTATTTCCATAATATTCACAAAATATCTTTTCTTCCCCTATCTATACAATATTTTCGAAAATTTCACATAAATAAGGAAGCATAAGATCTTTAACTTTTCTTGAATTTATGAGATAAACTTGTACTCCAAGAATACTTATTCCATAAAATATTTTCAAGAAAATCTTTTCTCTCTCTTCCTCATTATTTTCGAAAAAATAGGAAATAAATTAGGCAACAATATTTCTTTTATTTTAAACATCTTTTTCAGTTATTGGACTTTATCTTTGGGCTACTAAAGGGGCCTTTAGAAGAATTAAGATTGGACCTTCCAATGGACCTTGAATTATCAATATTGAGTCACAATATTATTCAAGCCCATAAATATTAATTAATCCCACTACATAATTAATATTGCACTATCCATCTTAACCCATATTACTGTAATATGGCTCCCGGTTATTATTTCCCGTGTTTAAGATTATCTAGTCCATTAATTAATTCAAAATTCAAGCCACTGAAAAGTTTTATATTAATTAATATATTTTTCTTTGGAGTAAGAACAACTCAACATCATTATCCATACCGGAAACTAATTCCACTTGCAAGATTTGGTATGATAAAACTTATGAGCCCACCAAGGGGACAAATCACGCAAGACTCTCCAAGCACACGACTCTCTGTATTAATTTAGCAATCGTCATGTAATTAATATTATTGCCCATGATATAAGGTATTGAAGTCGTAATGATTCTCTTCCCAGCATAAGTCAAAACAATAATTATTAATCACACACAATCCTTATTAAGTGATAGAGATTAAGAAATCAACAACCACTGAGGTCTAATTCTTCTACATTCAGTACTGAAGAATTTTATCCTCCTGTAGGTCCTATTCGGCTTATCATAATGCACCAGTGTAATCTCTTGGTCAAGACAAGTCAATCTAAGCCTTACACTTCAACCTTTCACGATGGATTGTTCATTTCCATCTAGGTTGTGAATTTGTACTTGTTTACAAGGAATTGTTAATGTGATCTTCTGTGATCTGGTATCACCACATTAACTACAATGTAACACATATTATTTATGGAACAGTTATGCAATAAATATATATAACATTCAATCATATTTAAAGCAACAGTGATATATAATTTAATTTCAGTAAATTAGACAGAGATTCAGTTTGGTTATACAAAGTAAAAACATACTTTCTAGTATAACCCCAACAATCTCCCACTTATACTCAAAGTTTGCTTTTAAGTATACTACAACACGTCTCGTGTTCTACGTGACATCTAATGTCACCTACACGAACCTAATAACATTTCTCCCACTTATACTCAAAGCAGATTGGAAACGCTCTTGACGCCCATTCCTTCCACATGTCTCTCGAATGTATTATGAGGCAGACCCTTTGTGAATGGATCTGCTAGGTTATTTTCTGACGCGATCTTTGCCACCTCTATGTCTCATCTCTTAACGATTTCTCGTATACGATTGTATTTTCTTTCTATGTGTTTGCTGGCCTTGTGGGCTCTTGGTTCCCTTGAATTTGCAACTGCTCCGGCATTATTCTCAGTAGACCGTGATAGTGCTGGGCAAATCCGGAACTACATCCAAGTCCACTAAGAAGTTCTTGAGCCAAACCGCTTCTTTCGCTGCTTCACAAGCAGCTACGTATTCGGCTTCCATGGTAGAATCTTCGATGCATTTCCGCTTGACGCTTCTCCATATCATGGCTCCTCCTCCCATGCAAAACACACTACCCGAGGTAGACTTTCTGGAATCTAAGTCTGATTGGAAATCTGAGTCCGTGTAACCGACGAGAATTAGACTGTCTGATTGATAAACTAACATTCTATTGGGAAATACGGTGTGCCCGGATCTATTCGAGGTGTATTTAAATACATATTTAAATTATTCAATTAATTACTAACATGAATCAATCCTAAATTCATTCAACATAATAATTAAATAAGCAACAACAACATGCGTACACGTAATCCACGTAAGTCCTAAGCATGTGGAATCTAAGAGTTACGAGATTACATACCTCTTGTAGAGACAACCATTGAGACGATGGATCAACCCAAAGTGCCTTCTCAAATATGTCCCACGTCCACGAACGTAATCCGGTGAAAGGATTCTCACGAACGATTTTAATAAAGGAGAAAACCAAAAATATATGCCACCACATTTGTGGATTTCCAAATTTTCCAACACATGGAATTACTTTGGGGATGAAAAATTCATCCCCTATTTATAACATAAGGGGTGGTTGAAATTTTGCCCTAGAAAAGATATGAGAAGATCTTTAATTATTGTACAAGAAGTAATCTTGAATATATCCAATATATCCTCTTTCCCATAAATATATTTTCCACAAAATCTCCTCCCTTATTTATAAGTAATTTTCGAAAATTACCTATTAATGGGAAGGTAAAGTCGCGAGCTTGCCCTCAACCTCCGCCAAGCGACCCTCAAGATCTGAAATTTTTTGAGTCAACCCGGAGTTGGACGTCTCCAGGTTCTTTCGGGTCTCGGCCGCAGAGAGGATCGACTTGGCCTGATCGACAACACTTGCTTGCGCCTTCCTCAGGTTCTCGAGCTCCGACTCCAACTGGGCGCTGGACTTTTCCAGAAAGAAGGACGCTTTCTGGGAGTGGACGAGAGCCGAATATAAATTGCCCGTCACTTTCTGACGACGGGCATTGGGGTGGTCCATTTTTGTCCACCCCCGGGGCAAGTTCTGCAGGCCCCGTGAGAGATAAGCAGTCCAACCTTTGGGGACCCTGGCCAGAACGAGCTGGGGCGACCTTAAAAAGCTCAGCACCTCCGGGGAGAATTTGTGCGGCGTGAGCTCCGGGCTGCATAGAAATGCAGATCGTCAGTAAAACAGTGATAACAATTAAAGGAAATTTGTGATCAGACTTACTCGTCCACCCAGGCGGCATCCCAGCCCAGCCAGGAGTCATCCTCCGGATGGCGATCCCCTTCTGGAGCAGAGGAGGGCTGTGAGGTCGGACGACGTAATGACCTTCCGAGTCCCCGATTTATCTCGGATTGGTACGAATTGATCTCCTCCCTCACCTTCTTCCGAGCAGGCTCGGAAACCGGCGGAGTCGGCCCCATGGATTTCCTCTTTCCCTTGTCAGCGGCAGAGGGACCGGAAGGGGTCAAGCTTGGAGGAGTGGCATCAGAGGCCACCGCTTGCTTCATTTGTCCGAGCATCGATTTCTTACGGGCAGCCATCACAGAGGCGGGCGCACTATGCCAAAAACTTGATACGACAACGGGTAATCCCCGTTGTCGTATCTATTTTCCCCCGTTGTGGATGCTGGTGTTGTCGTAGGTCCCGGACATTTGACAACAAGTAATCCCCATTGTCGTAGGTGTTTATTACAACGGTTTTTACCCGTTGTGTTAACTCATAGTAACCCGTTGTCATAGGTGTTTATTACAATGGATTTTACCCGTTGTGTTAACACATAGTGACCCGTTGTCAAAGGTGTTTATTACAACAGATTTTACCCATTGTGTTAACTCATAGTAACCCGTTGTCATATGTGTTTATTACAACGGTTTTTCCCGTTGTCGTGGGTGTTTATTACAACAGTTTTTAGCTATTTTTAATACCATTTTTGGACCTGTTGTTTTATGTTTTCTATAGTTTTAGAATATGAATATAATACACATTTTTACTTAATGCAACAAATACTAAGATCCAATAGAACTTCGTACAATTAAGTAATTAATTCATACATTTTTCAAAATAAGTAATAAAAATGTAAATCCAACTTCAAGATAAGAACTTGTTCAAAATCACAAAAACAAACTATTCAGCTTTCATCTTCCGACCAGCTCTACTGATCAACAATGTAATTTGATAGACATTCGCCCACTCCTTCCGTACTTCATCAAAAAAATTTCCGAAGTAAATCTATTGTGAGAACTGTGAAAATACGAACAAAAAACTGAAATAAATGACCACATCAACTAAGAATACATACATAATCAACACAAACTATTCTTACTACAACTTGCATCGAATCCATGTTCACAACAACAAATTTATACACACTACAGGCTCATAACATGTCATCTCCTTTCAAAATTAAATGCCCTGACTGCAAAACCAAATGTGAAAATAAAAACGAATACAATAATGGCAGCTGCAACAGTCCAAGATAATCATGTCTGAAACCAAAGAAACTCGAGAATTCTTATAGGATGTTGAAGAAAATATGACACAAAATAGCATCAAATGGGCAATAAAGTACATGAGAAGATATCAGAATTTCTAACCATCAAGAAACATAAAATTCTGGACATGCAGCACTAGGAATTCATAATAACAGAAACAATCTTGAAATATTAATAAGTGAAAATTATTTTAGAGTACAATTAAGAGAAAGACAAAATTCTACCTTCTTGGAAAAGAGTATTCTTTCTCTCTGCTTCTTCATTTTCAGCTATCTTCATGTCATCACTGCTGCAGAAGTACTTTTGATTGATTTCCTGATCAGAAAAAAGAAAAATTCCATCAGCCACCTCAATAGAACAAGAAACAAGTTAGAAAAAGGCTCCATACCAACAGACCTTACCAAGAAAGGTTGCTGAATATGGCTGAAGCTCCGAGAGAAAGCGTCACGCTCAGAACAATCACGAGAGCTAAGAGGCATATAAGAATTACTACTTCTAAAACACCATACACAAAATGAAATAAAATCAAATATCTAGTGATCTGTTTGGATCGACAATTAACCTGAGGATTATGCCAACAAAATCAATAGCATTCAGTACTCTTATAATCACATTTTCCTTTAAGACCATTTATCATTAAAAGAAAACATTCTCAAGCTCTGCAATAGGAACTACATAATGTTAAATTAACAAAGATATGAGTAGGATATGGTTAGCCTTTCCCCATATTGACAAACAAAAAACTACTTCATAGCTGCAGTTGACTAAACCCACTATCTAAACATAAACTGATGCAATTCATAAGTTTAACTTGCATAAAAAAACAGAGAGTTTAAATGCAGGGGTAAACATTACTAATAGTTAATAAAGTACGAGCTCTTAAAATTAATAGAAACAAAAGTAAATGGTGCAAATGATAGATCAAAAAATATGCACTGCCTAGCTAATTGTTTGTTGGCTTTGGCATCCCAAAAACCCAAGACACTACTGAAATACTCCACGTATAATCATTGACAATTTGGCTGAAATGATTAAAATATATTTTTCCACAACTCTGTCCTAAAAATAGACTTCAAGAAAAAAAAAATACTCCAGTTTCATAAAAAAATAGACTACTTATGCTGGCTCAGGCATTACCTCCACTTGTTTCAGAGACATACTCGACACTACCCAATGGGTTATAACTTGTTAACACATACTAAGCCCACACTGTAATGATGATACTTTAAACTTTAAACAGAGATCACAACACTTAAGCTGGTGTTTGCAAATGTGATAGTAAACCAAGAATCACTTATTTTTCAAAAAAGTTGAGTCTACCATTTTGTGAAAATATAATTCTGTTTTCAACAGAGTTTCGAAACATGCCTTTAAATTTCCACAAGAGTACGTAACTCAAATCAGAATCTTAAGGCTAGTTTTTCTAAAGTCATTGTGAAAAAAACAAAAAACAATAATGGAAGAAAATACCTCAAAACAGACTACGGATATCTAAAAATCACAAGAAAAAAAATCTACTCCAAAAGCAGTTTTCCATCTATTGAACCAGATTGTGGCAGATTGCCAGGATATCATCAACATTCACATCCTTATTACCTCTCTGATGATTGGCTCTATCCTCAATCATGTCAATTTTTAACCACAACCCTACAATATTTAATCTTTAGTTTCAATATAATGACCTAATTAGTGACAATCACCCCCAGGAGTCAAGAAACCACCAAGATGACACCATGACAAAAACAACAACTAAACTCAATAAGCAAAAGTAGGAACCTAAAAACTCCAAATCTAAACACCATTATCAAACCACAAAACAATAATGTTGAGCAGGAAATAAAACAGAAAACATACCCAAATTAAATAGCCTGATGAACAAAAAAAATAAGGCATATTAGTTTAGTTTTATATGTGATACTTCAATTAGACCACTTACGAATATTTACTTGAAATACATTATTATGCAGTGAATACCTATTTGTAGATTGAAATTAGGGCTTTAGACAAATGAGGTTCAAAATTAGACAAATTAGGTTTAAAATTAGGGCTCTTACCTGATTACGCAGCGGGAGGAGAAAAACGAAGACTGCAACAGCGGTAGTGAGTGAAACGGCGCCTGGAATTCCTTTGTGTAGATGGCGATGGGTGGAATGGAGCAGGCAAACGGAGCGAGTGGGATGGAGAAGGGGCAAACGACAGTGACGCGCGATGAAGCAGCGAACAGCGGTGGTGAGCGACCAATGGCGGCGGTGAGCGGCGGACGCCGAATTGTGTAAGGAGAAGAGAGATTGAGCCCTAGATAGGGGCGTACGCGTTTTTTAGGTTTTGGAGAAGTGAAAATTTTCCAAGGATTCTTTTTATACCCTCAATAATTAATTAAAAAGAAAAAAGAAAAAAAACAAGGAAAGACAACGGTGGATAAAACCCGTTGTCTTTCAGCGCGTTTTCCCGCATTTTTTGAACTTTTCACAACAGGTTTAACTACGACAATGAGTTTTTGACTTATGACAACGGGCAGAGACAATACCCATTGTCGTTTCCCCGTTGTCGTATCCAGTTTTTGGCATAGTGGCGGTTGGCGTCGGTAGACCGGGATATGAGGAACTGTCCACAAAAAAGAGATCCAGTCATATAAATCCCGCATAAAGCTGCCAAAGTATTGACAATAACTTACAAGGGATTTTGAGATGGTGGGGATATGTGTACAGGCCGGCCTTGAGTCGATCGATCTCCGAGTTCAAGGCGTTGACGTCCCGGTTGCTCGGGGGAGTATCACGGACAATGTTGTAGGCCTCCAAGAAGTCCCAGTACAGGTCGACAGTAGAAGGAGAGAACACTGCAAGTTGAAAGGAGAATTAGATCAGTACGACCTCAGAGCTAAAAGCATAAAATTTACCATGTTCAACACGAGTTGCATAGTCTGTCGGGACGCGTATGGGCAAAGTACTCGAAGGGTCCGCGGACTCCCACGCTCCACCGACGAACCACCACTTCCTGTGCCAGTCGTCGACCTTGTTAGGAATCCCACTCACGAGCTCCCTACCCTTACGAAGTTGCACAACGTTGTAACCGCCGGCCTGGGCAACGGGCGTCATCACGTAAGAGATTTCACCCGGATTCGGCAACCGATATAATCCGGCTTGTCCCAGTACTGTCATGGTAGATAGAATGTAACTCCAACCATTCGGAGTAATCTGCGTGAGGCTCTGGTTCCAGGCCGCGAGCAGGTGGGAGACAGCCGGGTGCAGTGGGAAACGAATTCTGGCCTCCATTGCATGCTCATTAATAGTAATCATCCCAGGCGGTGGCTGGTCGGCGCTCTCATCGGGAGTCACCCCATAAAAGTATACGTCCCGAGGCACCTTGTATAGGCGGCGAAGCGAGCGCACGTACCGATCAGACATAGTGGACCAATATTTCTCTTCAGATGCCACGAAAGCCGATTTGACCGGCTTCCGATATTGACGCTCAGGTCGCTTGTAGGGGGCTCAAGCTTCATAAGAGTGGTAGTCAAAAGCTCGCTCAAAGGCCCCATACTTGTGGGCCATGGCGGAGGGACCCGCTGCCGTCGTCTTATCTAGCACGGCGGTGCGGAGAGGAGTAACGATCAAAATAGGAAGGTGGGTGATTTCCTCCAATTCCTCCAAGAACTGCTCATCATCATCCTCATCATTGCCATCATTATCCCGATTATCACTGGAGGCAATTACAATCAAAGACATCCCCACATTGGCGGCGGCGGAGCTGGGGCCGTGGTGGCGGCAAAGCTGGGGCCGTGGTGGCGGCAAAGCTGAGCGATAACAATATCGTCCTCATCCGAGGACGACAGAATCATGGGCTGAGGGGCAGCGGGAGTCATTGAAGAACCAGTGGCCATAGCAGAAATTAAGAAGGAATAAAGTTTACCTGTATCGATCTTCGTCGAATCCTCGAAAGTTCGCCGAAAAATCGTGTAATTTTAAGAACATTTTTGTGGAAGGCGGAGAAGGGTTTTAGACTCAAAAAACCCTCGCGTATTTATAAAAGAGAAAGAAGGACCAAGATGCAAATAAATCAAACTTCCAGCACGCCTCATCAATAAAATCGCGGGGATCGCGAGTGGTCAGCACCGCGATCTCCCGTTGGGACGATTTGCGGCGCATCATGTCATCAGCCTGACACACCATCATATCACAAGATCAGGGCGACGATTTGCCTGCCCGAGGACGACGACTCACCGCAAGAGCACTTCCCAAGGTCGACTTGCCACATGTCGATATAATAATGAGTCAAGTTAAGGCCTCGACGCGAGCGCGCAACCTCGACTTGAGGGACAATTATTGTAATATGGATTAATCCGGCTCTCGACCTGATTACATGAATGGTTGTCCGCCATGTCTATATCGTTTGGGATGACCTCGCGTGGGCCATGTAAGTCGTAAGACGACTTAGAAGGTATGCAGGTCGGAGTCGACTTTAGCCCGAAGTCTGTGGAGGGATAAATATGGAAAAGATATGGGTAGTTAATGGTGCGGATATCGCGGAGCGTATGCACGGCAGGTTGATCCAAGAGCGGGATTCACGCATTAACGAAGGAAACTCCAGCCTTGGCGGCCGAAGCCCTAGCAAGCCCGCGGAGGAAGCCCATGAAGACTCTTAACCTAGTTCTTTGTCTATATATATTTCGTGTATCATTCATTGTAAAGGATCGGGAAAATTCTAGTATTCTAGGCAAAAATTATAGTGAAATATACCTGGCTTGGTTGCCCCCAGACGTAGTCTCGTTTATAGACGAACTGTGTAATCAAATATCGTCTCTTTTACAAGTTCTGATCGCTTGAATTGCCGTACTATTAGCTTGTTATTAATTGTTGGCCAGGATACATAAACCGGGCACAACACCCGGATCTATTCGAGTTGCAATTAAATACATATTTAAATTATTTTAATTATTACTAGCATGAATTAATCATATATTAATTCAAATAACAATTAAAAGGCAACAACAACATGCGTACAAGTAATTTCACGTAAATCCTATATATGCGGAATCTAGGAGTTACGCGAAATGTATCTCTTGGAGTGACAACCGTTGAGTAGATGGATCAATCCAAAACACCTTCTCAAATATGTCCCACGTCCTTGCTCGCAATCCAGTGGAAGGATTCTCGCGAACAATTTTAACAAAGGAGAAAACCGAAAAAATATATTGCACCACCTTTGTGGATTTCTAATTTTTCCAAGACTGGAATTGTGTTGGGGATGAAAAATTCATCCCCTATTTATAGATGAGGAGGTGGGCAAAAATTTGAGCCCTAATTAGGGTTATGGAAAATTTCTTTGTATCTTCCCAAGATACAATCTTGAATATATCTCATATATTTTATTTCCATAATAATCACAAAAAAATCTTTTCCTCCCTTATTTACAAAATTTCAAAAATCTCAATGCACAAGAAGACAATGTTTTATTTCTTGAATTTATGGGATAATCTTGTATTCCAAGAATACTTATCTTTTTCCATAAAACCTTTTCAAGAAATTCAAGAAAATCTTTCCTTCTTGTCCCATAATTTTTGAAAATTAATAGGAAAAAAATAAGCAATAATATTTTCTTCTCCTTTTCATTAATTGGACTTATATTGGGCTATTTGAGAGGCCTTTAGGAGAATTAACATTGGACCTCCAACGGGCTCTGAATTTCTTAATATCGAGCCACAATATTATTCAGCCCATTAATATTAATTTATTCCACTATAAAATCAATATTGCACTATCCATCTTAATCCATATTACAATAATATGGCTCCCGATTATTATTTTTCGTGTTTTAGATTATTTAGTCCATTAATTAATTAAGCCACTGAAAAGCTTTATATTAATTAATATCTTTTTTCTTGGAGTAAAGATAACTCAACATTATTATCCATACCGGAAACTAATTCCACTTGCAAGATTGGTATGATAAAACCTCTGAGTCCACCAAGGGGATAAATCATACAAGACTTTCCTTGCACACGTTGCTCTGTATTAAATCTTAGCAATTGCCATGTAATTAATAATATTGCCCAAAATGCAAAGTATAGAATTGCTATCTGACCCTAAACCCAACGCAGATCAAAGTAATAAATACTAACTACACACAATCCTATTTAAGTGACAGAGGTTAAGAAATCAATAACAACTGAGGTCTAATTCTTCATCCCTTAAGTCAGTACAGAAGAATTTATCCTCTCTGTAGGTCTTCTTCAGCACACCACAATGTGCTAGTGCAATCTCTTGGTCAAGACAAGTCAATCTGAGCTTTTACACTTCAACCTCTACCAATGGAGTGTTCAGTTCCATCTAGGTTGTGAAGATGTACTTATTTACAAGGGACTGTTAATGTGATTTTCTGTGAACGGGTATCACAACATTAACTACAATGTAATATGTACTAATATTGAACGGCTTGCAGTAAATAAATAACATTCATTAATATTTAAAGCAACAGTGATAAAATAATTTATATTCAGTAAATAAGAGTACATTAGTCTGTTATTACGTAAAAGCATACTTTCACGTATAACCCCAACAATGACATGTGTTGGGCACATCATGAAGTACATGTGTGTGGTAGTTGAGTCAAGAATATGATTCATTCCTCGAAATAGATTTGGAGAGAATACTCATCTTCTCAGAACTAATAATTTATAATCAAAATCTCATAAAACAGCTACTAGGGCTCTCGACGAGGCCAGTCTCTCAACGAGCGATAAAGACTTTCGACAAGCCATTCTCTCGATGAGCGATGAAGACTCTCGATAAGCCCAGCCTCTTGACGAGCGATAAGACTCTCCACGAGATCAATCTCTCGACGAACAATAATTCCAGAAGAAGATTAACCTTTTGACGAGCAGCGAGTGTAGGAAAGACCCCCCCCCAGCTCGGGGGTACAATAGAGGATCGAACTCGCTGAATACAACCAAGTCTGAAGTTGAGGATCCAAATGTAGTACCATGAATATTTCCATAAAGATTTGAACAATCAAGACATCATGAAGGAATTCCGAGCAAGCTCGGGGGCAAAGAATATGACCTCAAATACGGCAATCAGGGAAATCTTATTGAAGCAGGGATCAAGACCGACCTCTAAACAAAGTCGAAGTTTGATATTGGGGGTAATTGTTGTAGCCGTGTGATCGGCCAGCGACCATATGGCAAGTAGTGATGACGTGGCAACTGGGACTAGGTTTAGAATTAAAGTACAAGGAGCCAAGGTCGGCCCCCATAGGGAGACCTGGCAGTGAGCAAGGATCAAGGCAGAGGAGGCCAGAACAAGGAAGAAGACAAGTCAAGCTCACCTAAGTGGGCGACCTCCCGCGAGGTCGTTCCATAGGCGAGGTCAGCAAGCGTAGCAGGGGAAAGATATCGGTTTTGAAGATAATAATGGAACAAAGATAAGCAAGGGAAAACGATCAAGAGAGAGATTTCCGGTGTTTGTTATGAAAAGAGAAGATCTTGCGTATTAGTTACGATTTGGGCTTGATTTCGTGTATCTTTGGGATTCCGGATCCCCGGTCTCACTAAATGGACCATTAGGGTTTACTGTCCTTATCTTGTAAAATGTTATAAATAGGGGATAAATTCCAAGAGAAAAAACAACAGAAAATACATACAAAAGCATAGTAAAAATCTCATGGCTTGGCATGTCCCCAGACGTAGTCATTCCTGACGAATTGGATCACCAAATTTGTATTCCTTACGTTTTACTATTGATTCATTTTTTATTATTCGTTTGTTGCCCTAGACATAAAATCTAGGTAACAACATTTTTGCCCTTAAATCTACTGAGGAGAAGGAGAATATGTCTCGGGTTCCCTATGCTAGTGCAGTGGGGAGTTTGATGTATGCTATGATATGTATGTTGGGGTTATACTAGAAAGTATGCTTTTACTTTGTATAACCAAACTGAATTTCTGTCTTATTTACTGAAATTAAATTATATATCATTGTTGCTTTAAATATGATTGAATGTTATATATATTTACTGCATAACTGTTCCATAAATAGTACGTGTTACATTGTAGTTAATATGATGATACCAGATCACAAAAGATCACATTAACAATTCCTTGTAAACAAGTACAAATTCACAACCTATATGGAAATGAACAATCCATCGTGAAAGGTTGAAGTGTAAGGCTCAGATTGGATTGTTTTGACCAAGATATTACACTAGTGCATTATGATGCTCCAAATAGGACCTACAGGAGGATAAATTCTTCAGTACTGAATGTAGAAGAATTAGACCTCAGTGGTTGTAGATTTCTTAATCTCTGTCACTTAATAAGGATTGTGTGTGATTAATAATTATTGCTTTGACTTATGCTGGGAAGAGAATCATTACGACTTAGATACCTTATATATTGGGCAATAATATTAATTACATGATGATTGCTAAATTAATACAGAGAATCGTGTGCTTGGAGAGTCTTGCAAGATTTGTACCCTTGGTGGGCTCAGAAGTTTTATCATACCAAATCTTGCAAGTAGAATTAGTTTCCGGTATGTATAATGATGTTGAGTTGTTCTTACTCCAAGGAAAAAGATATTAATTAATATAAAGTGTTGAGAATGCCTTGAATTGACCATAACCCGCTTCGCCGAACCCAAGTTAGAGTAGTCTATTATCGTTATGATAGCCTTGTTCGTAGGGTAATTTTCTGTAATTCTGAAACCTCTGAAAAACCTAGCCTCCATAATAAAATCCGTTCTCCCTCTGTCCGTGGATGTAGCCAAATTGGTGAACCATGTAAATTCTATGTCTTTGATTTACGTTCTTGCGTGTTTATTTCTTATCTTTGATTGCTCGATTAAATCCATCACAACAAACTGGTATCAAAGCCTTGTTAATTGATCAGGATTTCAGCATGTTTCTGGGATTTTTTTGAGAATCGAAGATGTTTGCGTTTAATGTTAAGATTGACAAATTCATCGGGAGAAATAGTTTTGGTTTATGGCAGATCAAGATGCGATCTCTTCTGAAACAACAGGGTTTATGGGCTGCGCTTTCTGGAAAGACGAAGAAGGAAGATGTAGACAATGAAGAATGGAGTACTCTAGAAGAGAAGGCTCATTCTACGATCATGCTATGTCTGTCCGACGACGTTATCATTGAGGTCGCTGATGAGGATAAAGCGGCAGGTCTCTGGTTAAAGTTAGAGAGTCTATACATGACAAAATCTCTAACCAACAAGTTGCTTTTGAAGCAACGTTTGTTTCGATTACGCATGCAGGAAGGTACGCCTCTTCGGGATCATCTAGATAAATTGAATAAAATTTTGCTAGATTTGCGTAATATTGATGTCAAAGTAGATGATGAGGATGCTGCTTTAATTCTGTTGGTATCTCTGCCCGAATCATATGCGAACTTTGTAGATTCGTTTATCGTTGGGAAAGATAGTTTGTCTCTGGAAGATGTGAGGTCTGCTCTTCACACCAGAGAAGATCGCCAAATGGCATCAGGTTCTAGTACAGAAAATCAGGCATCGGTTCTGGCTGCAATAGGCAAGAGAAGTGAAAAATTGAAAAAGAAAAAGAAGAAAAAGAGTCCCAAACCTGATGATATTTGCAATTACTGCAAAGAAACGGGGCATTAGGACACATGATGGTTCCTTCTGCACCTTGAATGACGTTAAACATGTTCCATAGATGACCAAGAATCTGATTTCGTTGAGTCTACTCGACAACAAAGGTCCCAGTTTCAAAGGAGAAGGTGGAGTTATGCAGATTTGTCGAGGTTCAAAGGTGGTTCTGACAGGCTTGAAGCGTGGTACCTTGTATTTCTTGCGAGGTTCTACGGTGAATGATTCTGCTGCTGTTGCATCATCTAAAATTCAAGACAAGGATATGACTAAGCTATGGCATATGAGGCTTGGTCACATGAGTGAAAAAAGGATGCAGATTTTATCTAAGAGAGATCTTTTATCCTGGCACAAGTTGCAAAGTCTTGAATTCTGTGAACATTGGGTGTTTGGGAAGCTTCATCGAAGTAAGTTTCCAAAGAAGGGTGTTCATCGAATTAAGGGGACACTTGATTATATTCATTCTGATTGTTGGGGTCCTTCACGTGTTGAGTCTCTTGGAGGTAACAAGTATTTTATGTCTATTATTGATGATCATTCGAGAATGACTTAGGTGATTATGATGAAGCATAAAAGTGAAGCTTTCAAGCATTTCAAGCAGTGGAAGACTATGATAGAAAATCAAACTGGGAAGAAGATCAAGCAACTTCGAACTGATAATGGCCTGGAATTTTGTTCGTCTGAGTTTAATGAGTTCTGTAAGGATGAAGGGATAGTTCGTCATCACACTATTAGAGATACACCTCAGCAGAATGGTGTGGCAGAACGCATGAATCAGACATTACTGGAGAGAGCGAGATGCATGCTCTCTAATACTGGATTAGCTAGAAGATTTTGGGCAGAGCCAGTTAGCACGGTGTGCTACCTAATCAACCGTGGGCCTCACACTGGCATTGATTGCAAAATACCGTATGAGGTATGGTCTAGTAAACCTGCAGATTATTCTTTGTTAAAAGTTTTTGGTTGCACAGTTTATTATCATGTTAGTGAGGGTAAATTAAAACCAAGAGCAAGGAAGGGTATATTTGTTGGTTTTGGGGATGGGGGTGAAGGGATATAGAATCTGGTCTCCTTCTGAGTATAGAGTTATATTAAGTAGAAATGTTATATTTGATGAGAACTCTATGCTTAACCTTCCTGTGAAGCTCACTGTTGTAGAAGAAAATAGTAGCGTTGATAAACAGGTGGAGCTTCAAGATACTCTAGATGAGAGTAACCTACAGCACCAAGGTGGAGAAGATCAACATACTAATCTAGAGTCGTCTAGTTCAGAAGTTCATCCAGCAGCTCGTCAGCCAAGTATAGCTCTCGATAGAGCTAGAAGGATTGGCATCAAACCTCCTGTGAGAAATGGTTTTGAAGATATGGTGGCTTATGCACTACAAGTCGCCGAAGAGGTGGATATTCATGAACCATCCACCTACAAAGAAGCTGTTTCTGGCAGTGAGACTACTAAATGGCTTGCTGCAATGGGAGAAGAGATGGTGTCACTTGAGAAGAATCAGACTTGGGAGTTGGTCAAACGACCTAAAGAGAGGAAGATTGTTACTTGTAAGTGGGTCTTCAAGAAAAAGGAAGGAATTACGCCAGCTGAAGGTGTTAGATATAAAGCTCGGCTTGTTGCAAGAGGGTTCACACAGATTGAGGGAGTAGACTATGATGAGATTTTTTCACCAGTAGTCAGACATACTTCCATCAGAGTGTTACTAGCAATAGTTGCACATCAGGATCTAGAACTTGAGCAACTTGATGTGAAGACAACATTCCTACATGGCGAGTTGAATAAAGAAATCTACATGACTCAGCCAGATGGTTTCCAAGTTCCTGGAAAAGAAGATTATGTTTGCAAGTTGAAGAAGTCTTTGTATAGGCTGAACCAGTCTCCCAGACAGTGGTACAAGAGGTTTGACGGTTATATGGTGAAACTGGGGTACAACAAGAGTCCATATGATTATTGTGTTTATCACAGTAAATCTGATGATGGTTCCATGATATATCTTATTTTGTACGTTGATGATATGCTCATCGCTGCAAAGTCTAAGTCTGATATTCAGAAGTTGAAGGCCCTTCTCAGTGCAGAATTTGAAATGAAGGATTTGGGTGATGCTCAGAAAATTTTGGGCATGGAGATCTTTAGAGATAGAAATCAGAAAAAGCTTTTCTTGTCACAGAAAGGTTATATTCAGAAGGTGTTGTCAAGTTTTGGCATGTCTACAACGAAGGCTATTGATACTCCGAGTGCTACAAATATTCATTTGTCTTCTGCTCATGTGCCGCAGTCTGAAGCTGAGAAGGAGTACATGTCCCGAGTCCCATATTCTAGTGTAGTTGGAAGCTTGATGTGTGCTATGGTCTGCACTAGGCCTGATATTGCACATGATGTTAGTGTTGTTATTAGGTTCATGGGGCAACCTGGGAAGGAGCATTGGCAAGCAGTTAAGAGAATTTTTCGATACCTTAGAGGCACATCTGATGTTGGTCTTATTTATGGTGGAGATTCACAATGTTCTATGGCTGGCTATTCTGATTCCGATTATGCTGGAAATGTTGACAGTAGAAGGTCGGTGACTGATTATGTGTTCACTCTTGGTGGTTCTGTTGTTAGTTGGAAAGCAACTTTACAAGCTGCAGTTACTTTGTCTACAACTGAGGCAGAGTATATGGCGTTGACAGAAGCTGCAAAAGAAGGAATATGGCTAAAAGGACTAGTTAGTGATCTCGGTCTACATCATGATCAAACTATTGTTTACTGCGATAGTTTGAGTGCAATTTGTTTAGGAAATGATCAAGTTCATCATGAGACCCAAGCATATTGATGTGAGGTATCATTTTCTGAGAGGTGAGAAAAGGATCAAGGTGGTGAAAGTGGGTACTGCTAATAATCCTGCTGCCATGTTTACCAAGCTAGTTCCTCACAGCAAGTTTCAACATTGTTTGGACTTGCTAAATATCACAAGCTGTTAGTTGCCCTTCTGGGCAAATCTGAGGTGGAGGGAGAAGTCTGGCATTGTAATGATGCATCTATTTGGAGGATTCAAGTCAAGGTGGAGATTTGTTGAAAATGCCTTGAATTGACCATAACCCGCTTCGCAGAGTTTGCGGGGGTCTCGCTGCCCGGTTAGGAAGGATTCGGCCTTGAGGATATGTCATGGGCCGAGCCCAAGTTAGAGTAGTCTATTATTGTTATGATAGCCCTGTTCGTAGGACAATTTTCTGTAATTCTGAAACCTCTGAAAAACCTAGCCTCCATAAAAAAATCCGTTCTCCCTCTGCCCGTGGATGTAGCCAAATTGGTGAACCACGTAAATTCTGTGTCTTTGATTTATGTTCTTGCGTGTTTATTTCTTATCTTTGATTGCTCGATTAAATCCGTCACAACATAAAGCTTTATAGTGGCTTGAATTAATTAATGGACTAAATAATCTTAAACACGGGAAATAATAACCGGGAGCCATATTATAGTAATATGGGTTAAGATGGATAGTGCAATATTAATTATGTAGTGGATTAATTAATATTTATGGGCTTGAATAATATTGTGGCTCAATATTGATAATTCAAGGTCCATTGGAAGGTCCAATCTTAATTCTCCTAAAGACCCCTTTAGTAGCCCAAAGATAAAGTCTAATAACTGAAAAATGTGTTTAAAATAAAAGAAATATTGTTGCCTAATTTATTTCCTATTTTTTCAAAAATAATGAGGAGGAGAGAGAAAATATTTTCTTGAAAAGATTTTATGGAATAAGTATTCTTGGAATACAGGTTTATCCCATAAATTCAAGAAAAGTCAAAGATCTTATTCTTACTTATTTATGTGAAATTTTCGAAAATATTGTATAGAAAAGGGAAGAAAAGATATTTTGTGAATATTATGGAAATAAAATATGTGAGATATATTCAAGATTGTATCTTGGGAAGATACAAAGAAATTTCCTAACCCTAATATGCCACAAATTTTTGCCCCCCCGTCTCTATATATAGGGGATGAATTTTTCATCCCCAATATAATTCCATGGGTTGGGAAAATTAGAAATCCACAAAGGTGGTGCAACAATTTTTTTTTTCCTTTTGTTAATTATTTGAAGGAGATTCCTCCACCGGGATATCAAAAAAGGACATGAGAATACTAGAGAAGGTCGTTGGGTTTGTGCATCCATATTCCTCTGTTTAATCTGCCAAAGATACGCTATACGTAACTCCTAGAATTTCGCATGTGTAGGATTTACGTGGCAATTTTGTACGCATGATATGTTGTTGAATATTTAATTGTTATTTGAATTAATATAGGATTAATTCATGCTAGTGATAATTAAATTAATTTAAATTTGTATTTAAATTGCATCTCGAATAGATCCGGGTACCCTATTTCCCAACAACTAGTATCAGAGCTTCGGTTTCGAGCTCTGTGATTTAGATTGTAATTTAAATTTTTAACCATTATTTTAAAATTGGATAGTAGAATTGCTAGATCTTTTTTGCAGGTATCCAGTTGTCATGGTTATTTAATGTGTTTATTTAAATTCATGCGTATGATTGTTTGTTTTAATTCGACTAGTTCAGATTCATTTTTTATGTGAGAAAATCCACGAGTAGATTAGGTTATTTGATTTGTTCAATGTAATAGACTAGTCTAGATCATAGGTTTATTTATTTTTTCCGTTAAATAAATTGTAACCGGATCGAAAATGGAGACAAGGAATTGAAGAAGGGGTCCGGAAACCCGGTGCGGGTAGCATGCGTCGCGCGAAACATGCCAAGGGAGGCACGTGCTGTTGGGGTTATACTCGAAACTATGCTTTTACTTTGTAAACCCAAACTGAATTTGTGTCTTATTTACTAAAATTAAATTACATATCACTGTTGCTTTAAATATGATTGAATGTTATATATATTTACTGCATAATTGTTCCATAAATAGTACGTGTTACATTGTAGTTAATGTGGTGTACCACTGTTGGGGTTATACTGGAAAGTGTGCTTTTACTTTGTATAACCAAACTAAATTTCTGTCTTATTTGCTAAAATAAATTATTTATCACTAATGCTTTAAATATGATTGAATGTCACATATATTTACTGCATACCTGTTCAATAAATTTTACGTGTTACATTGTAGTTAATTTAGTGATACCAGATCACAAAAGATTAAATTAACAGTCCCTTGTAACCAAAAGTACATAATTCACAACCCAGATGGAAATGAACAATCCATCGTGAAAGGTTGAAGTGCAAGGCTCACATTGACTTGTCTTGACCAAGAGATTGCACTAGTGCATTATGATGCGTTGAATATGACATACATGAGGATATATTCTTCAGTGTTGAATATAGAAGAATTAGACCTCAGTGGTTCATTATTTCTTAATCCCCGTCCCTTAAATAGGATCGTGTGAAATTAATAATTATTGCTTTGATTCATGTTGGGTAGAGAATCAATGCGATTCAATAATTTGTGTTTTGGGTAATATTATTAATTACATGACGATTGCTAAGATTTATCTGAGGAGAATCGTAATGCGAATGCGTCTTGCTTGATTTGTCCCCTTGGTGGGCTCAGAAGTTTTATCATACCAAATCTTGCAAGTGGAATTTGTTTTCGGTATGGATAATAATGTTAAGCTGACCTTACTCCAAGAAAAAAGATATTAATTAATATGAAGCTATTCAGTGGCTTAAATTAATTAATGGACTGAATAATCTTAAACACGGAAAATAATAATCGGGAGCCATATTAACAGTAATATGGGTTAAGATGGATAGTGCAATATTAATTATGTAGTGGGATTAATTAATATTTATGGGCTTGAATAATATTGTAGCTCAATATTGAAAATTTAAGGTCCATTGGAAGGTCCAATCTTAATTCTCCTAAAGGCCCCTCAAGTAGCCCAGAGATAAAGTCCAATAACTGAAAAATGTGTTTGAAATAAAATAAATTATTGTTGCCTAATTTTCCTATGAAAATTTCAAAAATAATAAATAAAAGGAGAGAGAAGATTTTCTTTGAATTTTGTTATGGAATGAAGATAAGTATCCTTGGAGTACAATATCTCATTAAATTCAAGAAATCTCCCACTTGGTTATTTATTAAGTAGTTTTCAAAAATTATGGAAAAATAAGGAAGGGAAAGATTTTCTTGATTTTCTTGAAAAGATATTATGGAAGATATGTATTCTTGGAATACAAGAATATCTCATAAATTCAAGAAGATTCTAATCTTGGATTCTCTACTCTTTGTTTTTTCGAAAATTCCATAATTTAAGGAGGTGGGATTTTTGTGGAATATTTTAATTATGGAGAAAATAATATACTAGATATATTCAAGATTTCTTGGAGATCAAGAAAAAAAATCTCCCATATTATTTCCACCCTAATTTTCATCCAACTCCTCTTAGTATAAATAGGGGATGGATTTTTATCCCCAGTGCAATTCCATGTGTTGGAAAAATTAGAAATCCACAAAGGTGGTGCAACATAATTTTATTTTTCCTTTTGTTAATTGTTCGCGAGCATCCTTCCACCGGATTGTTGAAGAAGGACGAGGGAATACTTGAGAAGACTTTTTGGGTTTGTTCGTATGAACGGAATATCCATCTTCTCAATGAGTTGTCACTCCAAGAGGTTAGTTCACGTAAACTCCTAGCAATTCCGCATGCGTAGGGTTTATGTGACTTGTTTATATGCATGATTTGTTGTTGGATTATTATTTGAATTAATATAGGATTAATTCATGCTAGTAATAATTGTTAGAATTAAATTTGTATTTAAATATTCATCCCGAATAGATCCGGACAATTAATTCCCCAACAACTGGTATCAGAACCTCGATTTCGAGCTCTGAATTTTAAATTGTAATTTAATTCGTTTTCATTAAATTTGAAATTGGAGAGTATAATTGCTAGACATTTTTTGCAGGTATCCAATTGTCATGGTATTTGATGAATGTTTAATTTTGCATGCATATAATTGTGGGTTTTAATTCGATTCGTTCGAATTCGTTTTGCCTCGTGAGAAAATTATCGAGTAGATTAGGATTTGTTTGATTTGATCAATGTAATAGACTAGTTTAGATCTAGGTTTATTTATTTTTTTGCAAATAAATAGTGACAGGATCGGGAACGAAGGCGAAGAATTAAAAATCGGGGACGTCACCCATGCAGTGCAGTGCATGCGTTGGGCTAAATTTAGACCTGAAATGGGTATGTGCAAAATTTGGAGTGGAGTCTGAGGACGGCGCCAAGTGGACACAGACGCGCAAAGGGCGGCGCGAGTGAGGGCGGAAGCTTCTTACGGGTGGTAGCGTGGGATGCGTCTTGGCGGCTGTCGAGAGCTTGAAGTTCTGCTAAGCGACGTCTTATTTGGGCATTAGGCGTAAGATGGCACCGATCGACCTGTTGGGTGGGTGCAAAGGCGTGCACCCGACTTCATGAGTGGTCGATACATGAGACGTGACTTGATGTGACATTTAAGTGGGAGCCTTTTGAGACGAACGATGAAGGCTATGAAGACGATTTCTCAAGATCAAGACATGACAAAATTAACCGTGACAATTGGATATATGTGCCCAATGTGTTTAATTTTTTGTTTTGATGTTTGCTTTTTTTTTCATGCTTATTTAATTTGTTTGAATATGCGATGCATGAGAAATTATTTTGAAAAATCTCACTTTCGAAAATTACTAAGTATGCTTAAATAATTAATTGACAATTTTATTTCGGATAATAAAATTGAATTAATTTTGACCTCCATGATTTATTTATTTGTGAATTCCTTTGGAGAAATTCCCCCCACGGGACGACCAAAAGATAGTTTTCACATGAATAAATTCCATAGGATGATTGTGAATTATTATTAGTGGCGACGATGCCCTCCCTACGACGCTCGTTCAAAACGAAACAATAATTCTGTATTTAATCATGGTTATTACTTAGGTATAAAATTGATATGCATATACTTCCCCGAAGTCCCTGTCAATTTTATATTGGTCAAGTGGGAGTCAACTATTAATTTGGACATTAAAGGTTTGTAATTGTTCCTGTTTGTAACCTGCTTGAATGTGTTTAAATAATGACCCACCCCACGTGGCTTATTTAAACTGTTTTGAGATGTTGGTTGATGCATGCTCATTTTTTTTAGAGATTTTAATATGATTCATGTGATCGAATTATGTGATAATTTTGTGTTTATACAATCGTTATTTATTTCAGTTCAGCATGTCGCAACCTTTTAATCCATTGAAATATATGCTCAAAGAACACCAACTTACTGGTGAAAACTATGTTATTTGGAAACGTAATATGAAATTTGTCCTCACTGCACAAGAACACAATTTGGTTCTTGACGTACCCAAACCTAACAAGCCTACTGAAGGATCAACCAATGCGGAGAGATTTTTGTATGATATCTGGGAGCGTGCCAACGAGCCTATGAGATGTATAATCTTGACTTCCTTATCTGATGATTTGAGATACATTCATGAAGGTGTTGAATCTGCTGTGAAAATCATGCAAAGTCTTGAAGAAATATTTTTAACAGAAAACCGCATGATCAGTCATTTTGAAAACGATGGTGTGGCAAGGATAAAAATGACGGAGGGAACACTCGTAAGGGATCATGTTCTCAGAGTCAAACGTCATTTTTACAAACTTGCTTATCTTGGTACTAAGTATTGTAATGGGGCCCAGATCGAATTCTTGTTCCTAACTCTTCCAAAATGTTTCGATGAGTTTTACTGTAGTTTTGTGATGAGCGATCACATGTTCACTATGGACACTCTGCAAGAAGCTTTGGAAATAATAGAGAAACATTTAGGAAAATAAGATGAAGCATTGGTGACTAAAATTCTCCTCTCAGAATCTAGGCCAGTGGCAAGCAACATTAATGAGGAGATGAACAGTCAAGACCAAAGCAACCCCACTACTAAGAAAAGTAAAAAAAAGACGGTCAAATAGTTGGGTGTCAAGAGGAATCCAAATGGGAAGTGTTTCAACTGTGGTGAGAAAGGACACTGGAGGGATGGTTGTTCCAATCCCAAGCGGAGAGGAAAGAAAGGTAATTCTCATGCACTAGTTGTTGAAACTTGTTTAGCGGCGTATGCTACCCATTTATGGGTAGTGAATACGGGATCCACTGATCATGTTTGTTTCACATTACAGGGGTTCAAGCGGACCCTGCAACTTAGTGGGAGTGAGATCCTCATCACACTGGGCGATGCTACGAGAGTGGCAGCTGAAGTAGTGGGAGACGTGCACCTATCTTTAGAAGACAAAGTTTTAGTTTTAAGAGACGTTATTTATATTCCTATTTTTCGGAAAAAACCTTATTTCAGTTTCTAAACTCTTTTCTGATGGATATTCTGTTCGTTTTAATAAACAAGTTACTATTTTTCATAACAATGTGTTTATCTGTCATGGAACTTTACGGAACAATCTCTATACTATTAACTGTGCACACCACTCACAAAATGCATCCTATAACACATCGACTATTTCAAGTAATAAAATAAAACGTTCAGCAGATGTAAACGAAACACTTCCATGGCATCTGAGACTAGGTCATATTAATCAAAAGAGGATCCAAAGGTTGGTTCAAGATGGTTCATTGGAGTCTCTCAGGGTTGAACCATTTCCAACCCGCAAATCATGTTTGGAGGGTAAAATGACCAAGAGGGCATTTGGAGCCAAGGCGAATAGAGCCAAAGAAGTGTTAGAAATCATTCACACTGACGTGTGTGGTCCAATGTCAATCAAATCAAGTGGATATTATGAGTATTTTGTTACTTTTATCGATGATTACTCAAGATATGGATACATTTACCTTATGAAGCATAAATCTGATACCTTTGATAAATTCAAGGAATTTAAGGCTCAAACAGAGAATCATAGGGAAAAATGTATCAAGTGTCTACGATCTGATCGTGGAGGCAAATACTCCAGCGATGAATTTTTGAACTACTTGTCAGACAAAGGGATTGTATCCCAGTTGACTGCACCCGGATCCCCTCAACAAAACGGGGTTGCAGAACGAAGAAACATAACTTTTTTAGAAATGGTCAGATCAATGATGAGTTATGTGGATCTACCCAAATCCTTTTGGGGTCACGCCTTGAAAACAACGACTTACATTCTAAACCTGGTGCCATCCAAATCGGTTTCCAAAACCCCTAAAGAGTTGTGATCCAAATCGGTTTCCAAAACCCCTAAAGAGTTGTGGACCGGGTTCAAGCCCAATTTAAGACACATGAGAATCTGGGGGTATCCGACATACATGTTGGACAAGGAAGCCGGTAAATTGGATCCACATTCAGAATTAAGGTTATTTATAGGGTACCCCGAGGGAACGAAAGGGTGCATGTTCTATGGTCCCGAAGATCAAAAGGTGGTAATCAGTACGCACTTTAGATTTTTGGAGGAAGACTATATGAACGATAGAAAACCCAGAAGTGAGATTATCTTAGATGAGCTAAGAGGGCTTACCTCAATGCCAACTGTACAAGTTGACATACTAAATGACACACTTACACAACCGAAACCTCATCGTAGTGGGAGGGTTGTTAGACAGCCCGATAGATTCATGGGGATAGGAGAGTCATCGGACTTGGTCTCCGTGAAGATGAATATGACCCATGGACATACAATGAGGCAATCCAAGAAAAGGATGCATATTCTTGGCAAACAACAATGGAAGTTGAAATGGGTTCTATGGATCACAATAAGGTGTGGGAGCTAGTCGAACCACTCAATGGGGTGAAACCCATTGGATGCAAGTGGGTTTACAAGAGGAAAAGAGGACCAGATGGGAGGGTAGAGACCTTCAAGGCTACACTTGTGGTAAAAGGTTACACTCAGAAAGAAGGAATCGATTATGAGGAAATATTTTTGCCTGTAACCATGCTTAAGTCCATCCGTATTCTCTTATCGATAGCTGCGCATCTCGATTTTGAGATTTGGAAAATGGACGTCAAGACAGCTTTTCTTAACGGAAGTCTTGAAGAATAGATCTATATGCAACAACCTGAAGGCTTTGTTGAAAAAGGCCAAGAACATCTAGTTTGCAAGCTCAAGCAGTCCATTTACGGACTAAAGCAAGCATCCCGTGCTTGGAACCAATGTTTTGATCAAGTTATAAAGTCTTACGGGTTCGATCAAAATGAGTATGAGAGTTGTGTGTATAAAAAGTGTGTCGGAAATGCATTGGTATTCTTAGTACTATACGTGGATGACATTCTGCTCATCGGAGATGACGTAAAGGTGTTGTCGGACGTAAGGGCATGGCTGTCAAAATAGTTTGATATGAAGGACTTAGGGGAAGCCGGTCACATCCTTGGGATCAAGATCACTCGAGATCATAAGAAAAGGATGATAGACTTATCGCAAGCTTCATACATAGATATTGTCTTGAAGCAATTCAGCATGCAAGATTCCAAGAAATATTTTGTACCCTTCAGACATGGAATCCATCTATCGAAAAAATGCCCCTAAGATCTGAGAGATAGATGACATGAAAGACGTTCCTTATGCTTCGGCTGTCGCAAGCCTTATGTATACAATGTTGTGCACGAGGCCAGAAATCTGCTTTATCATTGGTATGGTAGCAAGATATCAGAGTAATCCAGGGAAAGAACATTGGACTGCAGTTAAAAACTGTTGGGAAATGAATTTAAAGGATTTTGATTAGATCCCAAAACCCCTGAGTATGACATGGTCAGGATAATCTTGATAGATGAGTCAGGATTCAGTTAGAGAGTGTTAGGGATATTATCTCGCACCATGTATAGTCGTGAGATATAGAAACGAGTTAGTGTCTCAAGACTCGATGGATCTTGAGAAACACGAAGGCTCGAGAAATCAAGACTCGAGAACACGAAGACTCGAGAGAACTTGAAGACTCGAGAGAACACGAAGACTCGAGAAAATCAAGAGGGACTTCGAATGTATGCGGAATGCTCGATATATCCCGAATGTTCCGGGCCTTTGCCGTGAGGAATATAGCCGATGGAATCCAAAATGCGTGGACCAACGAGGAAGACAACCCGACTGAAAAAGGCTGCAGAACTTACAAAGAATAGTATGGATTTGAATGTGATTCTCTCCAATCCAGACATTCAAATCCACACTATAAATACTAAAGTTCTTCCTTCATTATCGGTGTGGAGAGTGTGGAAGTCACGAAGAAGATAGCAACGATGCTACAAAGCCAAAGAGAGTTAAGCTTTCCCACCCTAGAACACAAGTCTTGTAGATATACAAATATATTCAAAAAGTGTTCTAGAACCCAACCTAAGCAACCCACGATGTATCATAAGCTTAGAGATTTTCCCAACCTTAGCATTGAAATTTAAATCATTGTAAGGAAAAATCTCACATAGTTGGAGACAACACCAAAACCAAACCCGGTGGTGAAGTGAGGTAGTTGTTAAAGGCAATCCCGTAGAGGGTGATAAGTCCCATTGGAGTGTGAACTGGTTAAACATCCGTAAGCGATCCCGAGTGAGGGTGATAAGTCCCGAAGGAGTGTGAACTCGTTAAACATCTAAGAGTTTGAGTTAGTAAACTCTGAGGTAGTCGAAAGCTCGTGGTCGGGTTGAGTAAGTAAACTACGTGGAGTAGTCGAGAAAACTTCGGGGCGAGTTGAGTAAGTAAACCACGAGGTAGTCGAAAAGCTCGTGAAGTTGATAAGGAATTTCCTAGAGAGGAGAGTGGATGTAGGACCGGGTTGTCCAACCACTATATATTCTTTGTGTTGTTTCTTTGCTTTATGTTTATACTTGTCATATGCATCTAGCTATAAGCAAAACACAACACACGAGCTTAAAAGATTAAAAATTGGAAACACTCTCCCTTTTTGCCCGCGCTTTTATATGCAATAAATTCAAACGTTTTGCTTCCGCACGCGCAAAATAGGTTTTCCCATCGGGACCAACAAAAACATTCTAAAGTATCTGAAGAGAACTCGGGATAGAATGTTGATTTATCAGTCAGACAACCTGAGCAGATCTATTTTTAAAACCTGTCTCTGATCTGATACCAACAAGTGTGGTATCAAGGAAACAGAAAGTTTTACACAACAATGGAATAATAGAACTTTTCATTGGTAAAGACCCGAAGGTCAGGTTACATTACAAGTTACAAATGCAAGAGAACCTGGAGGTCAATACATAACTCTAAACCCTAAACCCTCAAGCCATAACCCTAAACCTTCATCCAAACCCAAACCCGATCTACAGGGTGGTGATTAAGAGGAGGAGTGAGAGAGATTTTAAGATCTCATGCTCTCATTTTCCCCACTTAACAGGCGAGGGAGGCTTGAAAGGTAATCCTATCTTAACCGATGGACTCTCCAATGGAGTGAGAGCGGCCCTTGATAGATTTTTAAGCCGAGAGCCCTAAGAAAAAGTCGATGGGCTCTCCAAACCGTTAAATGGTGAGTTTGATATAGGAAGATCACCGTTGTCCGCGATCAAGTTAGCATATCAAACTCAAGTTCATTTTCGACCCGAGTCCGCTAATCTTTGTTCGTCATCGAGAAAAGACACACAAAATTGCATACGATTAGGAGAAGTGTCTTCTCGGTTCTATGACGACAGATCCGCCACCACGATGGTAGAGAAGCTTAGCAACGATTGTATGAAAAATCTTTGATGACGAGAACCGCAAAAAGGGACACAGGGGTTGATTTGAGAAGATGAAATCATGGAAAAGGGGTAAAAGTGTTTTTGGGAAGTCTCACCGAAACAAGGGTTCACCAGGATACATGATTCTACAAAGAAGATAAGTATGGTGAATGAGTTATGTTGTGTAAAATATTGGTCCAATTTATAGAGGCCAAGCAAGGGTGCGGATGCAAATTTGAGCTCTCAAAGCCTTTTTAAAAAAAATTTGCATCCTGAGGACAGTAGTAGAAATCCAACGACCGATAATTGGAAAAAGTTACGGCGGATTGACATATCGAGAGTGTCGACGATATCTCGCATGTCAAATCGCACCAACTTAGGAATAGAAGCTACTATTCTAGACTAAGTTTTGGCGATAACACTTTCCAAAATTGGCTTAATCTGAGGAGAATCAAATTAGGTCAACAAAAATCGATTACATACAAAAGTCGATCAAATGAAGAAAATCACCGAGCTTGAAAGCCTCACCGTCGGATATATCGGTCTATAACAGTTGAAAGGAACTTCAACGAGGGAACTCACGGAATCAAAAGTAAATGGTCAAGATCGACGCTAAGCCGCAGACAAGACCGATCAAGATCAAATGAGTTAGTTGAGTTCAACCGATGATGAGTCTGGCAAATCGGCGAAGAAAAGCTAAAACCAACCGTCGAGAAGAGAATGTTGCAAATCAGAAGATGTGCAAAAGAGACTGATCAAGATCAGACGTGATCGAGATCAGATATGATAAACCTGATATGCTAACCTGATATAATGACCTAATGCTATATTGATCTAAAAGATGTGTTGATTTGATTAGACGAGCTAATCAAATCAGGCAAAGAAGAAATCAAATAGCTTGGGTAAAGTGATCTGAGACTCAGTAAGTAAAGTAAACTGAGACTCAGTATAGGTCAAAAGACCTGAGGGTCAAGATGTCTGAAGTCAGAAGAAACCGAACTCGGTCGGCATAGATGAGTGTCGATATACGATCGAACAAGGTCCATTGAAGAAGAATGAGGAGCCGAGCTGAAGACAGAAGACTGAAGACCAAAAACTGAAGACTTGTAATTCTTTATGTTTTTTTTTTGTCTTTATTTCTTTGATAAGTTCATTGTAATTTGTAACTGATAACATACAATCAATGAAACTTTTATCTTTATGCTCAAAAGATAATACCTCATTATCTTTTTTACATGTCTTTTATGATGATATGCCTGATTAAATGTCTCTGATCTGATTGTATGCTCATATAAAAGAGAAACTATATGATGCTATGGGAGAAATTGCTTAAGTATTTAGTAATGATCTATTTAGGAAAGATTCATTACTGAAGAAATCTGTTGAAATAATTTAAATTGATTAGAGATTTACCATTCTTGTAATAGGAAAAACTGAAACCTAAGTATAGGTTATATGTTTGTAACAAGATAGGTTTTGGCATCATCAAAAAAAAGAAATTGTTGGGAAATGAATTTAAAGGATTTTGATTAGATCCCAAAACCCCGAGTATGACATGGTCGAGATAATCTTGATAGATGAGTCGATTTGGTTCTAGAGTGTTGGGATATTATCTGCACCATGTATAGTCGGATATATAGACAAAGTTAGTGTCGAAGACTCGATAGGATCTTGAGAAACCCGGCTCGAGAGAAATCTGAAGACTCGAGAGAACTCAAGACTCGAGAGAACACGAAGACTCGAGAGAACAACGAAGACTCGGAGAAATATCAAGACTTCGAGAATGTCTTGAATGCTCAAGATATCCCGAATGTTCCGAGGCAATCGCTGGTGAGGAATATAGCCGTTGGAATCGGTGACGTGGACCAACGAGAGGAAGACAACCAACTGAAAAAAAGCTCAGAACTTACAAAGAATAGTATGGATTTGAATGTGATTCTCTCCAACGGTAACATTCAAATCCACACTATAAATACAAAGTTCTTCCTTCATTATCGATTGTGGGAGAGTGTGGAAGTCTTAAGAAGATAGCAACGATGCTCTGAGCCAAAGAGAGTTAAGCTTTCCCACCCCTAGAACACAAGTCCGTAGATATACAAATATATTCAAAAGAGTGTTCTAGAACCCAACCTAAGCAACCCACGATGTATCATCATAAGCTTAGAGAGATTTTCCCAACCTTAGCATTGAGGCTAAATCATTGTAAGGAAAATCTCACCATAGTTGGAGACAACACCAAAACCAAACCCGGTGGTGAAGTGAGGTAGTTGTTAAGCAATCCCGTAGAGGGTGATAAGTCCCGGATTGGAGTGTGAACTCGTTAAACATCTGTAGGCGATCCCGAGTGAGGGTGATAAGTCCCGAAGGAGTGTGAACTCGTTAAACATCTAAGAGTTTGAGTTAGTAAACTACAGAGGTAGTCAGAAAGCTCAGGGTCGGGTTGAGTAAGTAAACTACGTGGAGTAGTCAGAAAACTCAGGGCCGAGTTGAGTAAGTAAACTACGAGGTAGTCAGAAAGCTCAGAAGTTGATAAGGAATTTCCCTAGAGAGGGAGAGTGGATGTAGGACTGTGTCCGAACCACTATATATTGCTGTGTTGTTTACTGCTTTATGTTTATACTTGTCATATGCATCTAGCTATAAGCAAAACACAACACACGAGCTTAAAAGATTAAAAATTGGAAACACTCTGCCCTCGCCCCTGTTTTATATGCACCGAAATTCAAACGTTTTGCTTCCGCACGCGCAAAATAGGTTTTCCCATCGGGACCAACAAAAACATTCTAAAGTATCTGAAGAGAACTCGGGATAGAATGTTGATTTATCAGTCAGACAATCTGATTCCCATCGGTTACACGGACTCGGATTTCCAATCAGACTTAGATTCCAGAAAATCTACCTCGGGTAGTGTGTTTTTCATGGGGGGGATGAGCCATGACATGGAGAAGCGTTAAGCAGAAATGCATCGCAGATTCTACCATGGAAGCCGAATATGTAGCTGCTTGTGAAGCAGCAAAGGAAGCGGTTTGACTCAAGAACTTCATAGTGGACTTGGACGTAGTTCTGAATTTGCCCAACACCATCACGATTTACTGTGATAATGCCGGAGCAGTTTCAAATTCAAGGGAACCAAGAGCCCACAAGACCATCAAACACATTGAAAGGAAATACCATATTATACGAGAAATCACTAAGAGATGAGATATAGAGGTGGCAAAGATCGCGTCAGAGGACAACCTAGCAGATCCATTCACAAAGGTCTGCCTCAGAATACATTCGAGAGACATGTGGAAGGAATGGGTGTCAAGAGCGTTGTCAATCTGCTTTGAGTATAAGTTGGAGAGATATTATTAGGTTCGTGTAGGTGACATTAGATGTCACGTAGAACAACACGAGACGTGCTGTAGTATACTTAAAAGTAGATTTTGAGTATAAGTGGGAGATTGTTGGGGTTATACTGGAAAGTATGTTTTTACTTTGTATAACCAAACTGAATTTCTGCCTTATTTGCTGAAATAAATTATTTATCACTGATGCTTTAAATATGATTGAATGTTACATATATTTACTGCATACCTGTTCAATAAATAGTGTGTGTTACATAGTAGTTAATTTAGTGATACCAGATCACAGAAGATTAAATTAACACTCCCTTGTAACCAAAAGTACAGAATTCACAACCCAGATGGAAATGAACAATCCATCGTGAAAGGTTGAAGTGCAAGGCTCAGATTGGCTTGTCTTGACCAAAAGATTGCACTAGTGCATTATGATGCACTGAATAGGACCTACATGAGGATAAATTCTTCAGTGCTGAATATAAAAGAATTAGGCCTCAGTGGTTCGTTATTTCTTAATCCCCGTCCCTTAAATAGGATCGTGTGAAATTAATAATTATTGCTTTGATTCATGTTGGGTAGAAAATCAATGCGATTCAATACTTTGTGTTTTGGGCAATATTATTAGTTACATGACGATTGCTAAGATTTAATACGGAGAATTGTGTGCATTGCTTGATTTGTCCCCTTGGTGGGCTCATAAGTTTTATCATACCAAATCTTGCAAGTGGAATTTGTTTCCGGTATGGATAATAATGTTGAGCTGACCTTACTCCAAGGAAAAAGATATTAATTAATATGAAGATATTCAGTGGCTTAAATTAATTAATGGACTGGATAATCTTAAATACGGAAAATAATAAACGGGAGCCATATTAACAGTAATATGGGTTAATATGGATAGTGCAATATTAATTATGTAGTGTGATTAATTAATATTTATGGGCTTGAATAATATTGTGGCTCAATATTGGAAATTCAAGGTCCATTGGAAGATCCAATCTTAATTATCCTAAAGGCCCCTCAAGTAGCCCAGAGATAAAGTCCAATATCTAAAAAAGGTGTTTGAAATAAAATAAATTATTGTTGTCTAATTTTCATATGAAAATTTCGAAAATAATAAATAAAAGGAGAGGAAATATTTTCTTTGAATTTTATTATGGAATGAAGATAAGTATTCTTGGAGTACAAGATTATCTCATTAAATTCAAGAAATCTCCCACTTGTTTATTTATTAAGTAGTTTTCCAAAATTATGGAAAAATAAGGAAGGGAAAGGTTTTCTTGATTTTCTTGAAAAAATATTATTGAAGATATGTATTCTTGGAATACAAGAATATCTCATAAATGAAAGAAGATCCAAATCTTGGATTCCCTACTCCTTATATTTTCAAAAATTCCATAATTTAAGGAGGTGAGATTTTTGTGGAATATTTTAATTATGGAGAAAAGAATATATGAGATATATTCAAGATTTCTTGGAGATCAAGGAAAAAAATTTCCCATATTATTTCCACCCTAATTTTCGTCCAACCCCTCTTACTATAAATAGGGGATGAATTTTTCATCCCTAGTGCAATTTCATGTGTTGGAAAAATTAGAAATCCACAAAGGTGGTGCAACATAATTTTATTTTTCCTTTTGTTAATTGTTCGCGAGCATCCTTCCACCGGATTGTTGAAGAAGGACGAGGGAATACTTGAGAAGGCTTTTTAGGTTTGTTCGTGTGAACGGTATATCCACCTTCTCAACGGTTGTTACTCCAAGAGGTTAGTTCACGTAAACTCCTAGCAATTCCGCATGCGTAGGGTTTATGTGATTTGTTGTTGGATTATTATTTAAATTAATATAGGATTAATTCATGCTAGTAATAATTGTTAGAATTAAATTTGTATTTAAATATTCATCCCGAATAGATCCGGGCAATTAATTCCCAAACAACCAGATCACAGAAGATCAAATTAACAATTCCTTGTAAACAAGTACAAATTCACAACCTAGATGGAAATGAACAAACCATCGTGAAAGGTTGAAGTGTAAGGCACATATTGACTTGTCTTGACCAAGAGATTACACTAGTGCATTGTGATACACTGAATAGGACCTACAGGAGGAGAAATTTTTCAGTACCGAATATAGAAGAATTAGACCTCTGTGGTTCGTTATTTCATAATCTCTGTCACTTAATAAGGATTGTATGTGATTAATAATTATTGCTTTGATTTATGCTAGGAAGAGTATCATTGCGACTTCGATACCTTATATCTTGGGCAATAATATTAATTATATGACGATTGCTAAATTAATACAGAGAATCGTGTGCTTGGAGAGTCTTGCGTGATTTGTCCCCTTGGTGGGCTCAGAAGTTTTATCATACCAAATCTTGCATGTGGAATTAGTTTCCGGTATGGATAATAATGTTGAGCCGTTCTTACTCCAAGGAAAAAGATATTAATTAATAAAAAGTATTTCAGTGGCTTGAATTAATTAATGGACTAGATCATCTTAAACACGGGAAATAATAATCGGGAGCCATATTACAGTAATATGGGTTAAGATGGATAGTGCAATATTAATTATGTAGTGGGATTAATTAATATTTATGGGCTTGAATAATATTGTGGCTCAATATTGATAATTCAAGGTCCATTGGAAGGTCCAATCTTAATTCTCCTAAAGGCCCCTTTAGTAGCCCAAAGATAAAGTCCAATAACTGAAAAATGTGTTTAAAATAAAAGAAATATTTTTGCCTAATTTATTCCTAAATTTTCGAAAACATAAGGAGGAGAGAGAGAGATTTTCTTGATTTTCTTAAAAAGATTTTATGAAATAAGTATTCTTGGAGTAAAGAAAAGTCAAAGATCTTATTTCTTCCTTTATTTGGTGATATTTTCGAAAATATATATATTGGGGAAGAAAAGATATTTTGTGAATATTATGGAAATAGAATATATGAGATATATTTAAGATTGTATCTTGGGAAGATACAAAGAAATTTTCGCCCCCCCCCCCTTGTGCCTATATGTAGGGGATGAATTTTTCATCCCCAACATAATTCTATGTGTTGGAAAAATTAGAAATCCACAAAGGTGGTGCAACAATTTTTCTCTTTTCCTTTTGTTAATTATTTGAAGGAAATTCCTCCACCGAGATATCAAATAAGGACGTGGGAATACTGGAGAAGGTCGTTGGGTTTGTGTGATCATTTTTCCTCTGTTGAATCCGCCAAAAGGTACGCCGTACGTAACTCCTAGAATTCCGCATGTGTAAGATTTACGTGGCTATTTGTACGCATGATGTGTTGTTGAATATTTACTTGTTATTTGAATTAATATAGGATTAATTCATGCTAGTGATAATTAA
This sequence comes from Stenogyne calaminthoides, assembly GCA_037126765.1. Lineage (NCBI taxonomy): Eukaryota > Viridiplantae > Streptophyta > Magnoliopsida > Lamiales > Lamiaceae > Stenogyne > Stenogyne calaminthoides. Next base: position 25,431,898 of record JBBCBC010000009.1, on the reverse strand, counting down.
ATTAATTTAAATTTGTATTTAAATTGCACCTCGAATAGATCTGGGAACCCAATTTCCCAACAACTGGTATCAAAGTCTCGGTTTCGAGCTCTGTGATTTAGATTGTAATTTAAATTGTTAACCATTAATTTTAAAATTGGATAGTAGAATTGCTAGATCTTTTTGGCAGGTATCCAATTGTCATGGTTATTTAATGTGTTTATTTAAATTCATGCGTATAATTGTTAGTTTTTAATTCGACTCGTTCGGATTCATTTTTTCTCATGAGAAAATCCACGAGTAGATTAAGCTATTTGATTTGCTCAATGTAATAGACTAGTCTAGATCATAGGTTTATTTATTTCGTTAAATAAATTGTAACCGAATTAAAGGCGGAAGCGTGGAATTGAAGACGGATCCAAACGGCGCAGTAAATGCATTCGTGAAACGTGCCAAAGTAGATATCTGCGACGATCTTGCGGACGTAAAAGCAAGCGTCGGTAGGGGCCGAATCTTCTTGCAGGATCGAGCGGAGGCAGACGAAGGTAAGCGTCTTGAGCCGAAGGGCACTGTGGTATGCGCCAAATTCCCGAGTTCCACGGGCAGATGCAAGCGTCCGTCCCCTCGGCCTTTGCTTGTTGGGATCTGGAGTATAACAAAGGTATCCGGTAAGTCGTGTAAGACGATACGCGCCGACACCTGCCGAGTGCTGCCGAGGCCTGCCGAGATCTGCCTGGCGATGTGCGCTGGGCGCTGGGCGCGCACACACGGTTGCCGATTGACATGGTCGGGTCGGATGCAAGGTGTGCATCCCGATCCGCGAGCTGGTCGATGCAAGAGACATGACTTGACGCGATATATTTTTTCGAGACGTTCGAGTGGGAGAAATTGGAAGATGGACGATTTCTCAAGATCAAGACCAAAAATAAATTAAACTGTGACAATTGGATATACGTGCCCAATGTGTGTTTAATTTTGTTTTGATGTTTAATTGTTTATTTCCTTATGCTTTATTTAATTTGTTTAAATATGTTTGCATGAGAATTGTTCAATAAAAAATCTCAAGTTGGAAAATTACTAAGTATGCTTAAATAATTAATTAATTATTTTATTCCGTATAATAAAATTGAATTAATTTTGACCTCCATGATTTATTTATTTGTGAATTCTTTTGGAGAAATTCCCCTTAGAGACGACCAAAAGATAGTTTTCACATGAATGAATTCCAAAGGATTATTGTGGATTATTATTAGTGGCGACGATGACCCTCCCAAGAGGCTCGTTCAAAATGAAATAATAATTTTGTATTTAATCATGGTTATTACTTAGGTATAAAATTGATATTCATATACTTCGTCGAAGTCCCTGTCAATTTTTTATTGGTCAAGTGGGAGCCAACTATTAATTTTGAATTAAAGGTTTGTAACTGTTTTTGTTTGTAACCTCCTTAAACGTGTTTTAAATAATGACCTACCCACGTGGCTTATTTAAATTGTTTTAAGATATTGACTGATGCATGTTCATATTTTTGAGATTTTAATATGATTCATGTGATCGAATTATGTGATAATTTTGTACTTATACAATTGTTATTTATTTCAGTTCAGCATGTCGCAACCTTTTAACCCACTGTTCAATATACTTAAAGGCAATTTGCTTACTGGAGAAAATTTTGTTGATTGGTATCGTAAACTTACTATTGTCCTAACCGCACAACATCATAACTGGGTTCTTACTGTACCCAAACCTGATAAGCCAACTGATGAATCAAGCAAAATGGAGAAGAAAGATTATGCTGACTGGGAGAGGTCCAACGAAATGGCAAAGTGTACCATCTTGGCTTCTATGTCAGATGTGTTGCAACACCAACACCAAAACGTTGAAATAGCTGCGGACATCATGAAAAATATTAAAGCGATGTTCCAACATCAGAACCGTGTGGCTCGTCAGATCACCATGAGAGACATGCTCTCAATGAAAATAGTGGAGGGAACGCCCGTAAGGGAGCACGTTCTCCAGATGATGGCTCACCTAAATGAGTTAGAGGTTCTTGGTGCTGAATATGATATCGAGTCCCAGATCGATTTCATACTCCATTATCTGCCGAAAAGTTTTGAGCAGTTCAGACTGAATTACCAAATGAACAATCAGAAGTTCACGTTGCCTGATCTGTTGCAAGCTTTAGTCTTGGCAGAGGCAATATTGGGGCAACAAAGTCAAGCCTTGGTGGCAAAAGGCCCTTCTTCTTCTTCTAGGCCAAAAGGTGGTAAGAACAAGAAAAAGGCAAAAGGCAAAAGCCAATTGAACTTAAGCATTGCCAAAGTCAAAGGAAAGGTGTAGGGAGAGGTAGGAGCCAAGTCACCGGCTAAGGGAAAATGTTTTAACTGCGGTGAGAAAGGACATTGGAGGTCAGCCTATTCCAAACCCAAGCGGAATGGAAAGAAAGGTAATTCTCATGCACTGGTTGTTGAAACTTGTTTAACGGCGTATGCTACCCATTCGTGGGTAGTGGATACGAGATCCACTGACCATGTTTGTTTCACTTTACAGGGGTTCAAACGGACCCAACAACTTAGTGGGAGTGAGATCTTCATCATTCTAGGCGATGCTACGAGAGTGGCAGTTGAAGTAGTGGGAGAAGTGAAGCTATCTTTTGAAGATAGAGTTTTAGTTTTAAAAGATGTTCTTTACGTTCCTAGTTTTAGAAAGAACCTTGTTTCGGTTTCTAAACTGTTTTTGGATGGATATTCATTTTCTTTTTCTAAACGCGTTTCTATTTTTCAAAATAATCTGCTTATCTGTCATGGAACGTTGTCGAACAATCTTTACACTATTACCTGCTCACACCACACACAAAATTCATCCTATAACACATCGACTGTTTCAAGCACTAAAAGAAAATGTTCAACTAACATGAACGAGACACTTCTTTCGCATCTAAGGCTAGGTCATATTAATCCAAAGAGGGTCCAAAGGTTGGTTCAAGATGGTTCATTGGATTCTCTCCAAGTTGAATCATTTCCAACTTGTGAATCATGTTTGGAGGGTAAAATGACCAAGAGGGCATTCGGAGCCAAGGGGACTAGAGCCAAAGAAGTATTGGAAATCGTTCACACTGACGTGTGTGGTCCAATGTCAATCAAAGCTAGAGGAGGCTATGAGTATTTTGTTACTTTTATCGATGATTACTCAAGATATGGGTACGTCTTCCTTATGAAGCATAAATTTGAGACCTTTGATAAATTCAAAGAATTTAAGGCTCAAGCAGAGAATCATAAGGAAAAAAGTATCAAGTTTCTACGATCCGATCGTGGAGGCGAATACCTCAGCGATGAATTTTTGAACTACCTGTCAGATGAAGGGATTGCATCCCAGTTAACTGCACCCAGAACCCCTCAACAAAATGGGGTTGCAGAACGAAGAAACAAAACACTTTTAGAAATGGTCAAATCAATGATGAGTTATGCGGATCTACCCAAAACGATTTGGGTAGATCCGTGCTTTCTTGTTTTTTAAGGGTCCGACCTCCTGGGCGGCCCTCTTGGGGGGAGGCTGCACGTCCTCATCATCGAATGCGAGGCTTTTTTGTGGAGGACAGCCATTACGGCCTTTGCATCCTCCGGGGTCTGCACCAGGTTCCACCAATCGGGGGTCATCACCGGGTCTTGCTGGCGAGCGCGATGGGAGCCAGAGCGTTGAGAGCTCATAGAGGCCTCGCGCCCATCGCGGGCGTCCAACTCATGCCCGTTAGGATTGCCCTGATTGCTTGCCATCGCTATCGATCGAAGAAGAGATGGGTTTTCCTTCTAACATAATTATTTCTCAGGAATCGTTGTTCCCACAGATGGCGCCAATTGTTGTACCCGGTTTGATTACCGACGAACAAACAAATAATATGATAAAACCCGATCAATGTAATGGCGAAAGCAATAAAAGACACACAATTTGATTACCCAGTTCGTCCGTAAAATAGACTACGTCTGGGGGCACCAAGCCAGGATATTTTACTGTATAATTTCTGCCTAGATGCTAAGATTTCGATCCTTTACAAAGTATATTCCAGGTTATATTTATAGACATAGATCTAGGGTTACAACCTTCGTGGGCTTCTTCTCGTGGACCAACCTAGGGTTTCCTTTCTTGGCCCGCAAGTCGCGCTTACAGATACACATTCCCTGGTTATATCCCGAGAAATCCGCCTCCTTAACTACCCGAATCTTTTCCATGTTTATCTTCAACTAAGCTCGGGACTCAGTCGGCCCCGACTTCCAGATTTTACCAAGTTGCCTCGCGACCTTCATGGCTTCCCACACTTCTAGAGACTTACCAATCTTTCGAAGTCGCTCAAGTCTTGCTCCTGCTGGATAAAGTCTGATAATGTGCTAACCATAAGATGGTCCAATTCCCGGCTTCTACCAAGTCAGGTAATTCCTCCCTACAACAATTGCCCCTCAAGATGAGGTCGCAAGCTTGCTCTGGGATCTTGTCTTGAACCGTTGACGTTTGCCGACCTATGGCAGGTCGATCTCGGGACCTGTACCTAGGTCACACTTTCGTCCTTGGGGAGTTTTACAGTCGCCTCATTCTCCCAAACCGATGTGACATGCGACAGTATTGTAATGATGGTATAAGCGGGGCACAGTGGCGTTTGCCGCCGAAGCTTCATGACCAGCGATCGCGTGTCTCTTCTGTATTACCCGCGACCCTCTCTTTCTCTGAGGGCCTCGAGTTTGAATTTGCATTTTTGACCCCCCGCCCTTCTCTATAAATAGGCCTAGGGTTCCACACCTTAGCCCCTTCGTCTTCCTTGTCTCCAAAACTCATAAACTCGAGCTTCTGCGTCTGTCATCCCGGCTAGCCTTCAGAGATCCCATTATTTTTCAGATAACCGTTTACTCTCTGCTTCACATCAATGGCATCTGGTTCTAAATCTGCCCCTACGCCCCCTCCGTTCATGATTTCATCATCATCTGACGATGATAACAGCGTCAGATCTGTAACTGCGTAGCCAGAGCCAAAGTGGGACCGCCATTTCCCCTCCCCAATCCCTCGGTGATGGTGCCTCCGTAGACCGGTCGACGGACCATGGAGATGATGATGACCGGTTCGATAGAGTTGGAAGAATAACACACATTCCTCGCCTGAGCCGAAGTTCCTTCAGGGCCCATACGAGGGAGGAGAGGTCTGAGTCTTCTCACCTAGCCCGGAAATATGGGGCCTACGAGCGGGCTTTTGACTATCACTCTTATGCGGCTCAGGCCCCATACAAGTGACCGGCCCGTGACTACCGGAGGTCGGTCAAGTTGGACTTCGTGGCATCGATGACAAAAACAGTTTCGGCTCACCGATACGATAAATCCTCCACGCGCTTTTTATACAAGGTCCCATGACGCGTATTTTTATGGGGCGACCTTGATGAACGCGCCAGACCAACGCCGATGATCACGGTCAACGAGCAAACAATGGAGGCCGGATCCGGTTTCGCTTCATCCGCCATCTCCCACCCGCCGCGGCTTGAACCGTAGCTTAACCCGGATCACTCCTAATGGGTGGAGTTACATTCTTTCTACTATGATCGACTTTCAGTCGGGTCGCCCCGACTACCGACCGAAGGCGAGATGGCCTTTGTGATGATGCCCATCCATCAAGCCGACGACTATAATGTCGTGCGGCCGTAAAAAAGGGAGCTCATGGCGGATCCCAAAGCAAGATTGAGGGGTGGCATTATAAATGGTGGTTCGTCGGGGGGGCGTGGCAATCTGTGGACCCTTCGAGCACATTACCGATCATTGTCCCCACTGATTATGCCAATCGGGTCGAGCATGGTAAGTTGCGCCTTATTTCCGATATAGATGCTTGTACTGATCTAATTCTCTTCTTCTTTTACAGTTTTCACACCCACTGCTGTCGACCTTTACTGGGACTTCAAAGAGGCATTTAACATCATTCGCGACACTCCACCAAGCTGGTGGGACGTGAACGCCTTGAACTCCGAGATTGACCAACTCAACGCCGGCCTGTATACTTACCCGCGCCATTTGAACATCCCATGTAAGTTTCCTTACTCCGTGCTTATTACACTTTTCGGTGTCGACCTGACTGATTTGCTTTTTTTTCAACATTTTTGCAGTTCCCAACATCCCTGTTTACCACCGTAAGCCTCCTGCGGACGTCATGGCCTCCCGCAAGAAGTCTGTTCTGGGACAAATGAGGCGACTGGTGGCCTCCGAGGCCGCCCCTCCTAGGCCGCCTCCTGCCGAGGTCGCCCCTCCAAGCTCGGTCCCTACTGGTCCCTCTGCTGCCAACAAAGGCAAGAGGAAGGCCACGAATTCGACTCATGCACTTAGGACATGCTCTAAGAAAGTGAGGGAGGAGATTTCGACTTCTGAAAGTGAAATCAATAGGGTCCAGGGAGGTCGGATCGAGTCCACCCCACTGCACGCGCAGTTCCGTGGTTCCCCGACCTCGCCACCCACCCGGCTCGCGGCTGCCCCCGCCCGGCCCAAAGGAGAGGTCGTAGTGAAGATGATGACTCGTTCCTAGGCTGGGAGGAGGAGCGGGTGAACGAGTAAGTTCTCATCACAATTTGCGTGATTTTTTCCATATTATTTTAGTGCTCGACGACTGCCTTTGCAAGTTAACTCGCCCCACCGACTTTCCGCCTCGGCGGTTAGCTTTTGGGAGCCCTCCCTCCAATCGCCGAAGCTTCCCAAGAAGTGGCCGGCTACATCTCCCGCAGCGGTGCATAACTTGCCCCGCATGGACGCCAAGACCGACACGCCCAATGCTCACGCTTAAGATGACGGGCAATATGTACCGCCATGGTCCACACCCAAAAGGCGCCTTTTATCTAGAGAGGACTAACGCCAAACGGAGACCTAACTCCGACATTTCCGGGAGTCGCAGTTCGGGTAACGATCAGGCCAAGCGCGAGCTTGGCGGGCGTCGGTGACTCGAAGGGCCCGAGAAAAATCAACGCGAGAGCCTTCGGCAGATCTCGAACCCGAGGGTCGCCCGGATGAGCCGGAGAGTGGGTCAAGCGAGGAGAGGGCCGAGATTACCTGGGACGGGAGGCTGGGCCAAGGCGCCGGTGAAGCTGAAGACGATCCAGCAGGGAAAGAGGGCGGCCGGGCGGAGGCCGGTCCGAAGGGAGGAGCCGGGCGAAAGGGGAGCTGGACACCAAGGAGGCCCAGTTCAAGGTCACCGAAGAGATGAACACTAATTTTGCGTACGTGATGGCCTTCGTGGGTGCCATCCGAATCTGTCATCAGGCCAACCCTTCTGGCAACCTTACTGGGCTAGTCGCCGACCTCAAGGTCTGGCCCACAATATTTTGCTGGATATCCAAGACTTGGAGGATATGGGTATTGACCTCTCGTTCTTTCTAGACCTAAGGCAGATCGTGCGCCCTCTCCCCAACTCTCCGGTAGATACACCTTCCGAGCCCTTGGTGGAGGAATTAGTGAGCTTAGAGGTCGTTCCTCTCGCTATTGTTGCTCCCTCCGAGCCCATTGGGGAGGAGATGCCGAGGTCGGAGGTCGTTCCCCCAGCTGTCGACATGCCTTCCGAGCCCGTTGTGGAGAAGGTATCAAGCACGGAGGTTGATCCGCCGGCGGTTACCCAGCAGGAGCCCCCATTTGGGACGGTCAGCACCCCGCCCTCAACTGCCCCGGTCGGAAAAGATTGAAGCTGTAGCCTTACTACTCACTTTTTATTTTTCTTTTATAACTGTACCAGCCTTCGGGCTTTGATTTGTGATGTACTACCTCCCGACCTTTGGGTCTTTTATCAATGGAAGTCGTCATTTCATTTTTCATCTCGTCTGATGTTTGGTATTTATCTGATTATGAAATAAGACTCCCATATTTCATCCCCCCCAAGTCGAGGTCGCAAGCTCGTCTTGGGGCCTTGACTTGAACTCATATTTCTTATCAACTTCTGACAGGTTAGACTCGGGAAGTGTGCCTACGCAGCCATCTCATCCTCGGGGAGGTGAACCGTTGCCTCGATTCTCCGAATCGGCGTGACGTGTGACAGATCCGCAATGATGGCCTGGGTATTTAATGGCGGACAGTACCGTAAGTTAGACCAATCGGAGGTCGCATATCACCCACGCCTTTGCTCATCTGGGCGCGGTTTCTTTATGGGGCCCTCAAGAGTCGAAATTCGTAACTTGACCCCCACCTCTCATCTATAAATAGGGCGGGATTTTAAGATGTACAACACACATTATCTCCTCTGATCTTCCCACTTATCATCCCCAAGCATTGGTTATGGGCGATTCCGTGAACCCCTATTTGGGGCACCCTCGACAACAAGCTTCTCCCATTTGTCTTGGCCTCCGTTATTCGATTACGTCCTGTGCTTCCGGTCTTGCCTTCCTCGGAGGATGACCATACGGCCATTACCAAGTTTTGGTACCACTTGGGCGGCGGATCTGCTTACCATGGCAGAGGTGCCCCAGGGCCCTCTGTGCCTTAAGCGCTATTGTACCGGTTTGTTCTGAAAGCGAACAAATAAGTATTTTAATAGGGCTCGATCAATATGATTCACGAAAGCAATAAACAACGCTTGAATTTGATTACCCGGTTAAATCAGGAAATAGACTATGTGCAGGGGCACCAAGCGAGGTATTTCTTGTATTATTTACGCCTAGGATTCTAAGAGTTCGATCCTTTACAACATATATTACAAGTAATATTTATAGACCTTGAGAACTAGGGTTCTACGTCTTAATGGGCCTTTCTGGTGGACCAACTAGGGTTTCCTTTCTTGTTCCATAAGTCGTGACACTTGCCGATACACATTCCTGGTTATATCCCCGAAATCGCCTCACTAACTACTCGAATCTTTTCCATGTTTATCTTCAATTAAGATTGGGACTCAGTGGTCCCGACTTCCGGGTTCTATCAAGTCGCCCCACGACCTATTTACCACACTAAAAGCTCCGGGACCTTCAGCGGCTTCACGAGCTCCCCGACTTCTGACTTCACCGAGACTCCAAGTAAACCGTGTCTTGCTCAAGCCCCGGATGATGTCGGATAACAAAAGTGACCATAAGGCGCCCAATTCCTGCTTCCTTCAAGTCGGGTTATTTCCCTTCTGTGTTGCCCCTCAAGATGAGGTCGCAAGCTTGCTTTGGGATCTTATCTTGAACCGTTGATTTTTGCCGACCTATGGCATGTCAATCTCGGGATCTGTGCCCGAAACGCATCATCGTCCTTGGGGCCTTGACTTGAACTGCATTCTTTAACCGACTTTCGAAAAGTTGGACTCGGGAAGTGTGCCCTTGCCGAGTTCTCATCCTCGGGGAGGCGAACCGTCGCCTCGATTTCCCGAACCGGCGTGACGTGTGATTGATCCGCAATGATGGTCTGGGTATTTGCTGACGCCGCACGTCGTAATTTGAACCATCCACCAGCTGCGTACTGTCCACGCGCTGCTTATGCGGTACCGATTTCTTTGGGGGCCCTCAGGATTCGAGATTTTGCAATCTCACCCCGCCTTTCCTCTATAAATAGGACAGGATTTTCAGAATTATCACACACACTTACGCCCCATACATTATCCCCAAACTTGGTATGGGCAACTCCGACGAAATTCCCACTTTGAGGTACCCTCCAGCGGTGGGCTTCTCCGGCTCTGTACTTCTGGCTTTCGTCACTCAATCCATCCCTGAGTTCCCCCCGTTTCCGATCTTGCCTTCATCGGAGGATGACCATACAACCATTTCCAAGCTTTGCTACCACCCGGGTGGCGGACCTGCCGCATCCATGATGGAGGTGCCCCGGGCCCTCTGTGCTTTGGGCGCCGATCATGATGATGGGATTAGTGGTGATGGGCATTTTCCGACATGTTGGGATTTTGTATCGCATATGAGAATCCGATCAAGCCAAAATGCCCTTCACAATTCCTTGAATTTTTTGCACCACATGTATGACACTCGTGTTCATTTAACGTGGGAAGTCCCATTGCGGCATCTGACACTTCTCGGATGTTAAAACATCATTTTTTGATAGTTTTGCAGCATCTTCCTCAGCGACCTCCGCATCCAAGAGCCGCTACCTAAATAGCAGTGCAGTACAGACCAAGTCGCAAGCTCGAGTGGCTCCGTAGTACAGACCAAGTCGCTAGCTCGATTCCGAAAGCTGTATTGTATTAGAATGCTTCTTTTTACCTACCTCCGGGTCCATTGTAATGGGGTTCTCCCCGACCTCCGGGTCTTTATTAATGAAATTCTCCTTTTTAATTCCTCTTTGTGTTGACTTGATTTCCTTATGCGACTTTTGCTTAGTCCTTGTCGTCTTATTTTCTATGCGACTTGTTTCTTGGACATTTGCGTAGTCGTCTTATAAAGTCGGGGGATGACCGCACCTCTACGGCGGCGATCTCACCTCCAGTATCTCTAAAGTCACACCTCGGGTTCGCACGTTATCAGTCATGTCTTTCATGCGACCTGCATGTTATCGATCATATGTTTTTCATGTGACCCGCTTGGTTTCTACACAGGGAATTTTTTCCTTGAACAGAATAGATAATTAATGTTACCAACAATATTTATTTACAACGATGTGATCATTACAAAGGTGTAAATCTATTGATAATACTTCTTCAGATGAATTGCATTCCATGGGTATTTGGCCTTGGTCCCATCCACTTTCTCGAGCTCGTATGCCCCGTTTGGTAGGACTTTCGATATCCGGAATGGGCCCTCCCAGTTTGGACTGAGGGCACCTTTGGAGTCTCCGAGTATCTTTTTCAGCACCAGTTCTCCGACATTGAAGCGTCGAAGTTGCACCTTAGAGTTCTAATATCTCTCAGACCTCTGCTTGTATCTGGCATTTCTCATATTAGCCTCCAGTCGCTTTTCTTCGAGTAAGTCGAGTTCCTTTCTAGGGCCTCGTCGTTATGGTCGAAAGCGACCTGGCTGGTTCGGAAGGTCGGGAAGTCGACTTCCACGGGCACAACTGCCTCAGTTCCGTAAGCTAGTGAGTAAGGGGTTTCACCCGTTTATGCAGGTCGTTATGTATGACCACAGCACATCTGGGAGCTCGCTAGACCATTTCCCTTTTCCCCCTTCGATCTTGGCCTTGAGCGTGTGCTTTATGATTTTGTTCACGGCCTCGACCTGACCATTTGATTGAAAGTGGTATGGGGTAGAGAACAACTTTGTGATCTTCCACTTTTTGAAGAAGGCGTCGATCTTAATACCGTCGAACTGCTTTCCATTGTCTGATATGATCGCCTGAGGTAGCCCAAACCTGCAGATAATGTTTTGCCATATGAACCTGATGACATGATCTTGGTCTATGGTTGCCAATGCCTCGGCCTCGACCCATTTTGTGAAGTAATCCACCGCTACCAGGGCATACTTGACTGATCCCGGGGCCGTTGGGAGTGGCCCAATGATGTCTATCCCCCACTTTGCAAAAGGCCAAGGACTGAGGATGCTTGTGAGCTCTTCTGGTGCGATCTTGATGGAGGGAGCAAAGATCTGACATTTGTGGCATTTGCGGGCAAAAATGATGGCATCGGCCCTTAAAGTTGGCCAAAAATATCCCTGCCTCGTGGTCTTGTGGGCCAGTGACTCCCCCAGTGTTGTTTCCGCATGCCCCATCGTGTATTTCTCGAAGAATGGTTTGACCTTGTTCAGGCGTTATACATCGAAGTAGGGGCATGCCGAAGCCTCTCTTATATAACTCCCCGCCGATCATTGTGTATCGTGCGGCCCATAACTGCAACTGCCGAGCCTGGACGCAATCGGGTGGCAGGAGACCGCTTATCAGGTACTCCATGATGGGTGTCATCCAGTTCAACACAAGGGTTTCTAGTGTTGTCACAGCTGCTTGCGCGGTGGATGGGTGGGGAAGTGTTGTTATGGTGACATCTTTCATGTCTGGTGATCCTTCGGAGGTCGCCAGCCATGCCAGAGCATCAGCTCGAGAGTTCTGTTCTCTCGGTATTAGCTTGACATGGATCTGTGCGAACTTCAGGCACAACGTTTTTATAATTTCCTGATAGGCTGCCATCCTATCGTCCCTAACCTCGTACTCCCCCAAAACTTGGCAGGCCACGAGCTGGGAGTCTGTATGGACCTGCAATCTCTTGACGGCCATGGCAGTTGCCATTTCTAATCCACTGATGAGCGCCTCATATTCGGCCTCATTATTCGTTGCTGGAAAATCAAAGGTAATGGCGTTCTGGAATGAGATCCCCTCAGGACTATTAGGACTAGGCCGGCCCCTGACTTGTGAGAGGTCGCCGACCTATCTACGAACAGATCCCACGGCAAACCGCTCGAATTCTCCGCTTCAGAAGGGAATGTAAGTTCCACTAAGAAATCGGCCAGAGCCTGGGCCTTAACTGCAGGTCGTGGCGCATAAGTCACACCATATTGCCCGACCTAAATGGCCCATTTGAGACATCGGCCTGAAGTGTCTGGTCAGTGGAGCACGTTCCGCAGTGGCAGGGAAGTGAGAACCTCGACCTGGTGATTGAAAAAGTAAGGCATTAGTTTCCTCACACTCATGACTAATGCGTATGCCAGCTTCTCTAGCGATGGGTAGCGTTGCTCCATCTCGTTCAAAGTCTGGCTCACAAAATAAATGGGCAGGTGGATCTGGCCCTCCGCTCGGACCAGCACTGCGCTTAAAGCGGTCTCCGAGGCCGCGAGGTACAAGAATAACTTCTCTCCCGGGACGGGTTTGGACAAGATGCTCACATCTGCCAGGTAGGTTTTGATTTTTTCAAAAGAATCCTGGCTCTTGGGTGTCCATTCGAACTTTACTTTTTTACGGATCGTTTCGAACATCGGCTTGCATTTGTCCCCCATCCGGGAGATGAACCTGCTTAGTGCGGCCAGGCATCCTGTGAGTCTCTGAACCTCGGGGTGCCCCCATATCCAATATGGCCTTGACCTTCCCTGGGTTCACCTCGATGCCCCGCTTACTGACTAGGTGTCCCAAGAACTTCCCCGACTCCACTCTGAAGTTACACTTCTAGGGGTTGAGTCTCATATTGAATTTCCTGAGGATGTCGAATGTATGCGCGAGGTGAAACAGGTCGTCTTCTCTTTTTAAGTTTTTGACGACAATGTCATCGACATAAACTTCTACCGACTTCCCGATCTGGTCCGCGAACATATGATTGACCAGCCTTTGGTAGGTTGCCCCTGCGTTCTTCAAGCCGAACGACATTCTCTTCCAGCAATATAGGTTTTTCTCGGTCAGAAAGGAGGTGTGTTGTCGATCTGGTTCATGCATGGCTATTTGGTGATAGCCCGTGAAAGTATCCATGAACGACATCATCTCGTGCTCGGCCGTGTTATCTATCAGGTGGTCGATGTGCGGCATGGCCTCATTGAGGTCGGTAAAGTTGATACACAACCGCCAGGTTCCGTTGGAATTTTTCACCAGTACTGCATTGGCCACCCACTGCGGCTGGTCGGCCTGCATGATCAGGTCATTATCTAGCAGCTTCTTTACCTCTTCGGCTAAAGCGGCATATTTCTCGGGGCCAAATTTTTGCCTTTTCTGGGCAACCGACCTCCGAGATGGGTCAATGTGAAGTCGGTGACATGCGACTTTCAGATCTATTCCCACCATGTCCTTGTGCGACCAGGCAAAGACATCCAAGTTCCTTTTTAGAAAGTCGATCACTTCCCCCTTCAGGTCGTCCAGTATTTTGGAGCCGATAATGACTTCCAGATCTGGGCGAGTTGGATCTATCTTGACTTTCTTGAGTTCTTCTCCCGGAATGGCCCTTGGGCTCCCTTGTCGAGGGTCGTCGATCTTGGCCTCGATCAGGAATTCATCTGGCTCGTGCCCTATTCTTGGATCGAGGTCGTTGTAGGTTCTTTTTTTGCTTGCTCTTTCCTGATTTAATTCCTCATCTTGTTCATTGCTATCTATTACAAGCGTTTGTTTGATAGGTATTGGTGCGGAATTGAAAAGAGACAAAGAGTAAATCAAACAACCTCTAGCATCGACTTGGTCTCCCTTAACGGTGCCAACCAACCCACTTTTGGTGGGGAATTTTACACAGAAATAGAAAGTAGAGGACGCAGCCTCGAATTCATGTTCAAAAGGCCTCCCCAAGAAACCATTATAGGAGCTGGGGAGGTCGACTACTAGAAAATCTAACAGCCTAGTCGCCCTAACTTCGCTATTCAGTGTGGAGACAAGCTCGACAGCCAGTCGAATCATCCCGGTGGGCCTTACAGTAGCGTCACCAAACCCCTTCATGACGTGGTCGCACGGAGTGATATAGGAATCATATTCCTCGAGCTAGTCCAGAGTTTTATTGAAAAGGATGTTGCAGAAGGCACCCCCGTCGACCAGAAGTCGGCACACCGTAGTCCTCATGATGTTTGCCCGGATCACCAGGGGATCGACATTGGGATAGACTACCCCAGCCTTGTCATGTTCTCTGAACTCAATAGTACAGGACTCTTCCCCCATGGCGAGGATGGCCGAGAGGTGAACCATTGGTGAGCCTGGTCGCTCAGTGTCAGAGAAAAAAGCCGACATTTGGTCGCATCAGTGGCGCCCATAGAGGCCATGTACGAGTTATATTTCGCTACATGAACCCTTGGGTCCGCGTTCCCACTATAGCGATCCAAGGTCGCGACATTAATCTTCCTTTGGGTAGCCGCCAAGGTGACCAGAGTTCCGAGCGGGGAGTCCGGGACAGCGAGGAAAGGGTCTGACCCCGCTGGCCCGTTCTGATTCTTCATGCGCTCCATTAGTTGCTTGACCATCCGGGTCAGTGCTGCGACCTGAGCATCGCGATGGTCAGTGGTCGCCTTTGCCGCCGGGGGGTCTCCGCAATGCATGGTCGATCCCCTCGGCAGGTCGTTGTGGTGGAGATTCAGTGCGAGGGCAAGGTCGTGCTCCACCTGATCTGCTCGCCGAGGCTCGGATTGTGCCTCGTCTTCAACAATCCCTGGGGATTTCTGGACCCCCAGGTCGCCAAGTCGGTCGAACACATTTTTCAACCCTGCCAGCCTTCTGAGGAGCTGGCGGTTGCGGACCAAGGCGTGTTTAGCTGGATCGTAGGCCAGTTGAGCTGCCGAATGCCCCTTTCGGGCCCTCGATTCCTTGTTTTTCGAGGGTCCGACCACCTGGGTGGCCTTCTTGAGGGGAGGCTGCACGTCCTCATCATCAAACGCGAGGTGTTTTTTGTGGAGGATAACCATCATGGCTTTTACGTCCTCCGGAGTCTGCACCACGTTCCACCAGTCAGGGGTCATTATCGGGTCTTGCTGGCGATCGCGATGGGAGCCGGAGCGTTGAGAGCTCATGGAGGCCTCGTGCCCATCGCGGGCGTCCAGATCTTGCCCGTTCAGGTTGGCTTGATTGCTCGCCATCGGTATTGATCAGAGATAAGATGGGTTTTCCTTCGAACAGAGTGATTTCGTAGGAATTGTGATTCCCATAGACGGCGCCAATTGTTGTACCCGGTTTGTTACCGACGAACAAACAAGTATTTTAATAGGGATCTGATCAATATGATTACGAAAGCAATAAACAACGCACGATTTGATTACCCAGTTCGTCCGGGAAATAGACTATGTCTGGGGGCACCAAGCCAGGGTATTTACTGTATTATTTCTACCTAGGATTCTAAGAGTTCGATCCTTTACAACATACATTACAAGTAATATTTATAGACACAAAACTAGGGTTACAGTCTTAATGGGCTTCTTCTCGTGGACCAACTAGGGTTTCCTTTCTTGTTTCGCAAGTCGCGCTTGCAGATACACATTCCCCGGTTATATCCCGAGAAATCCGCCTCACTAACTACTCGAATCTTTTCCATGTTTATCTTCAATTAAGCTCGGGACTCAGTCGATCCCGACTTTCAGGTTCTATCAAGTCGCACCGTGACCTATTTACCACACTAAGCCACCTCCGGGACCTTCGCAGCTTCTCGAGCTCCCAGCGACTTACCGAGACTCCGAAGTCACTTCGTGTCTTGCTCTAGCTGGATGATGTCGGACAACAAGCTGACCATAAGACGGCCCAATTCCCAGCTTCCTTCAAGTCGGGTTATTTCCCCTTACAACAGCGCCGATCACGATGACGGGATTAGTGGTGATGGGCATTTTCTGACATGCATGGATTTAGTATTGTATATGCGAACCTGATCAAGCCAAAGTGCCCTTCACAATCCCTTGAATTTTTTGCACCACATGTATGAGACTCGTGTTCATTTAACGCGAGAGGTCTCATTGCAGCATCTGACACTTCTCGGATGTTAAAATATCTTTTTTTGATAGTTTTGCAGCATCTTCCTCATCAACCTCCTTCGTATCAGAGGGCCGTTAGCTCGAGTAGCTCCGTAGTATAGACCAAGTCGCTAGCTTGAGTAGCTCCGTAGTATAGACCAAGTCGCTAGCTCGAGTAGCTCCGTAGTATAGACCAAGTCGCTTGTATTGTATTGGAATGCTTCCTTTTGCCGACCTCCGGGTCTATTGTAATGGGGTTCTCCCCGACCTCCGGGTCTTTATTAATGAAATTCTCCTTTTTAATTCCTTTTTGCGTTAACTCGATTTCCTTATGCGGTTTTTGGTTAGTCCTTGTCGTCTTATTTTCTATGCGACTTGTTTCTTGGACATTTGCTTAATTGTCTTACAAAGTTGGGGGATAACCGCACCGCTAGGGTGGCGATCTCGCCTCTAGTATTTCTAAAGTCACACCTCGGGTTCACATGTTATCAATCATGTCTTTCATGCGACCTGCATATTATCGATCATATATTTTTCATGCGACCCGTTGGGTTTCTACACATAGGAATTTTTCTTTCAAGTAGAATAGAGAATTATCATTAACCAAAGTATTTATTTACATCGATGTGATTAGTACAAAGGTGTAGACCTATTGGTAATACTTCTTCAGATGAGCTGCATTCCACGGGTATTGGGCCTTAGTTCCATCTGTCTTCTCGAGCTCATATGCCCCATTTGGTAGGACCTTCGATATCTGGAACGGGCCCTCCCAGTTTGGGCCGAGGGCACCTTTGGAGTCTCCGAGTATCCTTTTCAGTACTAGGTCTCCGATCTTGAAACGTCGATGTCGCACCTTTGAGTTGTAGTACCTCTCCGACCTTTGCTTATATCTAGCATTTCTCATGTTAGCCTCTAACCGCTTTTCTTTGAGTAGGTCCAGGTTTCTTTCCAAGGCCTCATCATTATGATCAAAAGCGACCTGGTTGGTTCGAAGGGTCGGGAGGTCGATCTCCGCAAGAACAACTGCCTCAGTTCTGAAGGCTAGCGAGTAAGGGGTTTCGCCCGTTGAATTTCCGCAGGTCATTCTATACGACCACAACACGTCTGGGAGCTCGCTAGACCATTTCCCTTTTCCCCCCTCGATCTTGGTCTTGATCGTGTGCTTTATGATTTTGTTCACGGCCTCGACCTGACCGTTTGATTGGGGGTGGTATGGGGTAGAAAACAACTTTGTGATCTTCCACTTTCTGAAGAAGGCCTCAATCTTCATACCATCGAATTGCTTTCCATTGTCTGATATGATTGCCTGGGGTAGCCCGAACCTGCAGATAATATTCCACCAAATGAACCTGATGACATGATCTTGGTCTATGGTTGCCAATGCCTCAGCCTCGGCCCATTTTGTGAAGTAATCCACCGCTACTAGGGCATACTTGATAGATCCTGGGGCCGTTGGGAGTGGCCCAATGATGTATATCCCCCACTTTGCAAAGGGCCAAGGACTGAGGATGCTTGTGAGTTCTTCTGGTGCAACCTTGATGGAGGGAGCATAGATCTGGCATTTGTGGCATTTGCGGGCGAAGGTGATAGCATCGGCCCTTAGGGTTGGCCAAAAGTATCCCTGCCTTGTGGTCTTGTGGGCCAGCGACTCCCCCCAGTGTGGTTTCCGCATGCCCCTTTGTGTATCTCTCGTAGAATGACCTGGCCTTGTTCAGGTGTGATACATCGAAGTAGGGGCATGCCGAAACATCGCTTGTATAACTCCTCGCCGACCATTGTGTATCGTGCGGCCCGTAACTGCAACTGCTGAGCTTGGACGCGATCGGGCGGTAAGAGGCCGCTTATCAAATACTCCATGATAGGTGTCATCCAGGTCGACACCGAGGTTTCCAATGTTGTCACGGTTACTTGCTCGGTGGACGGGTGGGGAAGTGTCGTGATGGTGACATCCTTCATATCTGGTGACCCTTCGGAGGTCGCCAGCCAAGCTAAAGCATTGGCTCGCGAGTTACGTTCTCTCGGTATCAACTTGACATGGATTTGTGCGAACTTCAGGCATAGTGTTTTTACGATTTCCTGATAGGCCGCCATCCTATCATCCTGGGCCTCGTACTCCCCCGAGACCTGACAGGCCACGAGCTGAGAGTCGGTATGGACTTGCAATCTCTTGACGCCCATGGCTATTGCCATTTCTAAGCCGCTGATGAGTTCCTCATATTCGGCCTCATTATTTATTGCGGGAAAATCAAAGGTAAAGACGTTCTGGAATGAGATACCCTCAGGGCTCCTTAACACTAGACCGGCTCCCAACTTGTGAGAGGTCGCTGATCCATCTATGAACAACTCCCACAGCAGGCTGCCCGAACTCCCTGCCTCAGAAGGAAATGTGAGCTTGACTAGGAAATCGGCCAGTGCATGGGCTTTGACGGCGGGTCATGGCGCGTATGTCACTCCGTATTGCCCAACCTCAATGGCCCATTTGAGGCATCGACCTGATGTGTCTGGTCGGTGGAGCACATTCCTCAATGGCAGGGTAGTGAGGACCTCGACCTAGTGATAAAAAAAGTACGGTCTCAGCTTCCTCACACTCATGACTAATGCGTAGGCCAGCTTCTCTAATGAAGTATAATGTCGTTCTGTTTCGTTCAGCGTCTGGCTTATAAAATAAATGGGCAAGTGGATTTGGCCCTCTGCTCAGACTAATACGGCGCTTAAAGCGGTCTCCGAGGCTACGAGGTACAAGAACATCTTCTCTCCCGGGATAGGTTTGGACAAGATACTCAAGTCTGCCAGGTAGGTTTTGATTTTTTCAAAAGCATCCTGACTCTCGGGTGTCCATTTAAACTTTACTTTCTTACGGATCGTGTCGAACATTGGCTTGCATTTATCCCCCATCCGGGAGATGAACCTGCTTAATGCGGCCAGGCACCTCGTGAGTTTCTGAACCTCTTTCACATTCCGGGGTGCCCCCATGTCCAGTATGGCCTTAACCTTCCCCGGATTCGCCTCGATCCCCCGCTTACTGACCAGATGCCCCAAGAACTTCCCCGACTTGACTCTGAAGTTACACTTCTTGGGGTTGAGTCTCATATTGAACTTCCTAAGGATATCGAAGGTCTTTGCGAGGTTGAAAAATGTGATCCTCCCTTTTTAGGCTTTTGACGACTATATCGTCGACATACACTTCTACCGACTTCCCGATCTGATTGGCAAACATATGATTGACAAGCCTTTGGTAGGTTGCCCCTGCGTTCTTCAGGCCGAACGACATTCTCTTCCAGCAATATAGATTTTTCATGGTCAGAAAAGAGGTGTGTTGTCGATCTGGTTCGTGCATGGCTATTTGGTGATAACCCGCGAAAGCATCCATGAACGACATCATCTCGTGTCCGGCCGTGTTATCTATCAGGTGATCGATGTGCGGCATGGGAAATAAATCTTTTGGGCAGACCTCGTTCAGGTCGGTGAAGTCGATGCATAACCGCCAGGTTCCATTGGACTTTTTTACCAATACTGAGTTGGCCACCCACTGTGGCTGGTCGGCCTGCATGATCAAGTCGTTATCCATCAACTTCTTCACCTCTTCGGCTAAAGCGGCATATTTTTCTGCACCAAATTTCCGCCTTTTCTGGGCAACCGGCCTCTGGGCCGGGTCAATATGAAGTCGGTGCCATGCGACTTCCGGATCGATACCCACCATGTCCTTGTGTGACCAGGCGAAGATGTCCAAGTTCTTTTTGAGAAAGTCGATGACTTTCCCCTTCAGGTCGTTCGGTATCTTGGAGCCGATAATGACTTCTAGATCTGAACGAGTTGGATCTATCTTGACTTTCTCGAGTTCTTCCCCCGGGATGGCCCTTGGGCCCCCTTGTCGTCGATCTCGGCCTCGATTAGGAATTCATCAGGCTCATGCCCTATTCTTGGATCGAGGTCGCTGTAGGTCCTTTTTCTGCTTGCTCTTTTCTTATTTAATTTTTCATCTTGTTCATTGCTATCTATTACAAGTGTTTGTTTGATAGGTATGGATGCAGAATTAAAAAGAGACGAAGAGTAAATCAAACATCCTCTTGCATCGACTTGGTTAACGGTACCGACCAACCCACTCTTGGTGGGGAATTTTACACAAAAATAAAAAGTAGTGGACCAATTAATTCATGCTCAAAAGGCCTTCCTTAAAACCATTATAGGAGTGGGAAGGTTGACTACCGAAAAGTCCCAATAAATTAGTTGCCCTAACCTCGCTATTCGGTGTAGAGACCCGGCTCGACGGCGGTAGAATCATCCCGGTGGGCCTCACGATTCGTCACCAAACCCTTCACAATGGTGGTACGAGGTGATATAGGCATCATAATCCCCCCGAGCTGGTCCAGGGTTTTCTTGAAAAGGATGTTGCAGAAGGCACCCCCATCGACCAGAAGTCGGCATACTGTAGTTCCCATGATATTGGCCCGGATCACCAGGGGATCGATATTGGGATAGACCACTCATGCCTTGTCCTTTTCTCCGACCAGTCTTTGGATTCTTCACCCAAGCGAGGACAAGTACCACCATCTTCTTGGCGTTCTCCATTTCTCTTTTCGCCTCTTCATCTTCCGCTTGGAGGAGCCGGAGGTTAGTCCCCCGACCGTCCTAGGGAGAGAGGGGTGTGTATCATCGCGATCTCCCGCATTTTGGTGCATGGGCGGGATAGGTCGCTCCCCCTACCTCGCTCCCTGGTTGTCATTCCTGTGGGCGCGTTCTCCTTGCTGGCGACCTCTCAGAGCCTGGTCGCCGTTCTTCTGAGGCCGCATGACGAATCCGCTCTGCAGACCGCATTCGTCTGACCTTCTGAGTTGGGGAAATAGGTCTTTACACTTTCCGTATAGTGCCCGGTCGCTGCGCGAAAATTGCAATACTTGTTGGGGTTCTTGTTTGCCATTATTCTTCTACCGGGTGGCGAGATAATTCCAGCTCTCGGATACGGGTGAAGATGTGTTCGGGGTCATGCCCGTCGTCCATCAGCTTCACCTAATGCCTCCCCAAAGGCTTGAAACTTCAGCGCCTTCTTGGAGCTTTTCTTGGGCTCCGCGACCTCCTTAGCCTCGGAGAGTCGGGATTCCAGGATCTCTGCTGTATGTATCAAGTCTCTAGCCCACCTCCAAAAGTCGGCGTAACTAGTCGGGTAATCGGCCGTCATGCGCCGCCACAGTTTGGTCCCCTTCTTAAGGCCGGAGACAGCCCCTAGCAGATTTGCTTCATCCCCAATGGGGTCTCCTTCCAGGATCAGCTTGTCGATCCTTTCAATATAGGACCGATCAGATTTTGTATCCCCCTGATGGGTGTTCATCAAACGCTACCTGGTTGTAGGCCGGGGCGCCAGGGCAGTAAAATGTGTCAGGAATAGGCGAGCGAGCTACTCGAAGGTGTCCACCGACAAGGGCTATGGGAGGTAAACCATCGGTGAGCCCTCGATTCGGAAAGTCGAGAAAGAAAAAACAACATTTGGTCGTGATCGTTGGCGCCCATGAAGGCCCGTGTCTATAAATTATATTTCGCCACATGGACCCTTGGGTGAGTGTTCCCACTGTAGCGATCCAAGGTCGCTGCGTTAATCTTCCTTTGGGTAGGAGCCAAAGTGACTAGAGCTCCAAGTGGGGAGTCTGGAACAACGAGGAAAGGGTCTGCCCCCACCGGCCTATTTTGACTCTCATACGCTTTCCATCGGGTTGTTGGACCGTCGAATTGATCTTTATGACACAGGCGTCGCGACGGTCTGTTGTTGCCTTCATCGTCGGGAGGTAGCCGCAATGGACGGTCGATCCCCTCACAGGTCATTGTGGTGGAGGTTCAGTGCGAGGGCAAGGTCATGCTCCACCTGATCAGCTCGTCGAGGCTCAGATTGCGCCTCATCTTCAACAATCCATGGGGCCTTCTTGGAGCCCCAGGTCGCCAAGTCGGTCGAACACATTGTTCGACCCTGCCGGCCTTCTAAGGAGCTGGCGATTGTGGACCAAGGCGTGTCTAGCCGGGTCATAGGCCAGTTGGCCCGCCGAATGCCCCTTTCGGGCCCGTACTTCCTTGTTTTTCGAGGGTCCGACCTCCTGGGCGGCCCTCTTGGGGGGAGGCTGCACGTCCTCGTCATCGAATGCGAGGCGTTTTTTGTGGAGGATATCCATTACAACCTTTGCATCCACCGGGGTCTGCACCAGGTTCCACCAGTCGGAGGTCATCACCGAGTCTTACTGGCGAGCGCGATGGGAGCCGGAGCGTTGAGAGCTCATAGAGGCCTCGCGCCCATCGCGGGCGTCCAACTCATGCCCGTTAGGATTGCCCTGATTGCTTGCCATCGCTATCGATCGAAGAAGAGATGGGTTTTCCTTCGAACATAATTATTTCTCAGGAATCGTTGTTCCCACAGACGGTGCCAATTGTTGTACCCGGTTTGATTACCGACGAACAAACAAATAATATGATAAAACCCGATCAATGTAATGGCGAAAGCAATAAAAGACACACGATTTGATTACCCAGTTCGTCCGTAAAATAGACTACGTCTGGGGGGCACCAAACCAGGATATTTTACTGTATAATTTCTGCCTAGGATGCTAAGATTTTGATCCTTTACAAAGTACATTACAAGTTATATTTATAGACATAGATCTAGGGTTACAACCTTCGTGGGCTTCTTCTCGTGGACCAACCTAGGGTTTCCTTTCTTGGCCCGCAAGTCGCGCTTACAGATACACATTCCCTGGTTATATCCTGAGAAATCCGCCTCCTTAACTACCCGAATCTTTTCCATGTTTATCTTCAACTAAGCTCGGGACTCAGTCGGCCCGGACTTCCGGATTCTACCAAGTCGCCTCGCGACCTTCATGGCTTCCCACACTTCTAGCGACTTACCAATCTTCCGAAGTCGCTCAAGTCTTGCTCCAGCTGGATAAAGTCGGATAATGTGCTAACCAAAAGATGGTCCAATTCCCGGCTTCTACCAAGTCGGGTTATTCCTCCCTACAACACTTCATACATAGACACTGTCCTGAAGCGATTCAGGATGCAGGATTCCAAGAAAGGTTTTGTACCTTTCAGACATGGAATCCATCTGTCCAAGGAAATGTGTCCTAAGACACAAAAGGAGATAGATGACATGAAGGACATTTCTTATGCTTCGGCTGTCGGAAGCCTCATGTATGCAATATTGTGCACGAGACCAGATATCTACTTTGCCGTTGGCATGGTGGCAAGATATCAGAGTAACCCAGGGAAAGAGCATTGGACTGCAGTTAAAAATATTCTGAAATATCTAAAAAGAACTCAGGATAGAATGTTAGTTTATCAATCAGACAATCTAATTCCCGTCGGCTACACGGACTCAGATTTCCAATCAGACATAGATTCCAGAAAGTTTACCTTGGGTTGTGTGTTTTGCATGGAAGGAGGAGCCATGACATGGAGAAGCGTTAAGCAGAAATGCATCGCAGATTCTACCATGGAAGTCCAATACGTAGCTGCTTGTGAAGCAGCGAAAGAAGCGATTTGGCTCAAGAACTTCGTAGTGGACTCGGACGTAGTTCTGGATTTGCTCAGCACCATCATGGTCTACTGTGATAATGCCGGAGCAGTTGCAAATTCAAGGGAACCAAGAGCCCACAAGGCCAGCAAACACATAGAAAGAAAATACCATGTTATACGAGAAATCGTTAAGAGAGGAGACATAGAGGTGGCAAAGATCGCGTCAGATGACAACCAAACATATCCATTCACAAAGGGTCTGCCTCAGAATACATTCGAGAGACATGGAAGGAATGGGTGTCAAGAGCGTTGCCAATCTGCTTTGAGTATAAGTGGGAGAAATGTTATAAGGTTCGTGTAGGTGACATCAGATGTCACGTATAACATGAGACGTGTTGTAGTATACTTAAAAGCAGACTTTGAGTATAAGTGGGAGAATGTTGGGGTTATACTGGAAAGTATGCTTTTACTTTGTATAACCAAACTGAATTTCTGTCTTATTTACTAAAATTAAATTATATATCACTGTCAGATTGGGTTATCTTGACCAAGAGATTACACTATGCATTGTGATGCACTGAATAGGACCTACAAGAGGAGAAATTCTTCAGTACTGAATATAGAAAAATTAGACCTCAGTGGTTCGTTATTTCTTAATCTCTGTCACTTAATAAGGATTGTATGTGATTAATAATTATTGCTTTGATTTATGCAGGGCAGAATATCATTGCGACTTCGATACCTTATATCTTGGGCAATAATATTAATTACATGACGATTGCTAAATTAATACAGAGAATCGTGTGCTTGGAGAGTCTTGCGTGATTTGTCCCCTTGGTCGGCTAAAATTTTTTATCATACAAAATCTTGCAAGTGGAATTAGTTTCTGGTATGGATAATAATGTTGAGTTGTTCTTACTCCAAGGAAAAAGACATTAATTAATAAAAAGCTTTTCAGTGGCTTGAATTAATTAATGGACTAGATAATCTTAAACACGGGAAATAATAACCGGGAGCCATATTACAGTAATATGGGTTAAGATGGATAGTGCAATATTAATTATGTAGTGGGATTAATTAATATTTATGGGCTTGAATAATATTGTGGTTCAATATTGATAATTCAAGGTTCATTGGAAGGTCCAATCTTAATTCTCCTAAAGGCCCCTTTAGTAGGCCAAAGATAAATTCCAATAACCGAAAAGGGTGTTTAAAATAAAAAAAAATATTGTTGCCTAATTTATTCCTAAATTTTTGAAAAAAATAAGGACGAGAGAGAAAGAGATTTTCTTGAAAAGATTTTATGGAATAAGTATTCTTGGAGTACAAGTTTATCCCATAAATTCAAGAAATGTCAAAGATCTTATTTCTTTCTTTATTTGGTGATATTTTCGAATATATATATATATTGGGGAAGAAAAGATATTTTGTGAATATTATGAAAATATAATATATGAGATATATTCAAGATTGTATCTTGGAAAGATACAAAGAAATTCTCTACTCCTAATATACATCCACCGGGATATCAAATAAGGACGTGGCAATACTGGAGAAGGTCGTTGGGTTTGTGTGATCATTTTTCCTCCATTGAATCCGCCAAAAGGTACGCCATACGTAACTTCTAGAATTTCGCATGTCTAGGATTTACGTGGCTATTTGTACGCATGATGTGTTGTTGAATATTTAATTGTTATTTGAATTAATATAGGATTAATTCATGCTAGTGATAATTAAATTAATTTAAATTTGTATTTAAATTACACCTCGAATAGATTCGGGCACCCAATTTCCCAACAATCGCGCGACGCAGATGTTGGCGCACGTGGACGAGCATGGGATCGGGCGGTGCTGCCGAGGTGGGCGCGCGCGGATACGCGTAGGAGCGGCCGAGCAACGCGGGCAGCAGCGGGCGAGGGCGCGTGTATGCGCGGCGCCTGCCGAGGACTGCCAAGGTCTGCTAAGTTCTGCCGGGCGACGTGGGTGTGCGCGCACGGGGGACGATCAATACGGTCGGGTTAGATGCAAGGCGTGCATCCCGACCTGCGAGTTGGTCGATGCACGAGACATGACTTGACGCGATGAGTTTTTTTTTTCGAGACGTTTGAGTGGGAGAAATTAGAAGATGGATGATTTCTCAAGTTCAAGACTAAGAAGAAATTAAACCGTGACAATTGGATATATGTGCTCAATATGTGTTTAATTTTTTGTTTTGATATTTGTTGTTTATTTTCTTATGCTTTATTTAATTTGTTTAAATATGTTTGCATGAGAATTGTTCCATGAAAAATCTCACTTTCAAAAATTACTAAGTATGCTTGAATAATTAATTGACAATTTTATTCCGGATAATAAAATTGAATTAATTTTGACCTCCATGATTTATTTATTTGTGAATTCTTTTGGAGAAATTCCCCTAAGGGACGACCAAAAGATAGTTTTTCACATGAATGAATTCTAAAGGATGATTGTGAATTATTATTAATGGCGATGATGACCCTCCCAAGAGGCTCGTTCAAAATGAAATAATAGTTCTGTATTTAATCATGGTTATTACTTAGGTATAAAATTGATATTCTTATACTTCGCCGAAGTCCCTGTCAACTTTATATTGGTCAAGTGGGAGCCAACTATTAATTTTGAATTAAAGGTTTGTAATTGTTCTTGTTTGTAACCTGCTTAAATGTGTTTAAACAATGACACACCAACGTGGCTTATTTAAACTGTTTTAAGATGTTGGCTGATGCATGTTCATATTTTTTAGATTTTAATATGATTCATGTGATCAAAATTATGTGATATTTTGTGCTTATACAATTGTTATTTATTTTAGTTCAGCATGTCGCAACCTTTTAACCCACTATTCAATATACTTAAAGACAATTTGCTTATTGGAGAAAATTTTGTTGATTGGTATCGTAAACTTACTATTGTCCTAACCGCACAACATCATAACTGGGTTCTTGTTGTTCCCAAACTTGATAAGCCAATTGACGATTCGAGCAAAATAGAAAAGAAAGATTATGCTGACTGGGAGCGGTCCAACGAAATGGCAAAGTGTACCATCTTGGCTTCTATGTCAGATGTGTTGCAACACCAACACCAAAACGTTGAAACTGCTGCAGACATCATGAAAAATCTTAAAGCGATGTTTCAACATCAGAATCGTGTGGCTCATCAGATCACCACGAGAGACATGCTCTCGATGAAAATGGTGGAGGGAAACCCCGTAAGGGAGCACGTTCTCCAGATAATGGCTCACCTAAATAAGCTTGAGGTTCTTGGCTCTGAATATGACATCGAGACCTAGATCGATTTCATACTCCATTCTCTGCCAAATTTTTTTGAGCAGTTCAAGCTGAATTACCAAATGAACAATTAGAAGTTCACATTGCCTGATCTGTTGCAAGCTTTAGTCTCAGCGGAGACAATATTGGGGCAACAAAGTCAATCCTTGGTGGCAAAAGGTCCTTCTTCTTCTAGGCCAAAAGGTAGTAAGAACAGAAAAAAGGAAAAAGGCCAAAGCCAAGTGAACTCAAGCATTGCCAAGGGAAAAGAAAAGGTGAAGGGAGAGGGAGGAGCCAAGATGCCAGGAAAGGGGAAATGTTTTAACTGCGGTGAAAAAGGACATTGGAGGTCAGTCTGTTCCACCCAAGCGGAATGGAAAGAAAGGTAATTCTCATGCACTAGTTGTTGAAACTTGTTTAGCGGCGTATGCTACCCATTCATGGGTAGTGGATACGAGATCCACTGACCATGTTTGTTTCACTTTACAGGGGTTCAAGCGGACCAGACAACTTAGTGGGAGTGAGATCCTCATCACTCTAGGCAATGCTACGAGAGTGGCAGCTGAAGCAGTGGGAGAAGTGAAACTATCTTTTAAAGATAGAGTTTTAGTTTTAAAAGATGTTCTTTACGTTTCTAGTTTTAGAAAGAACCTTGTTTCAGTTTCTAAACTATTTTTGGATGGATATTCAGTTTCTTTTTCTAAACGCTTTTCAATTTTTCAAAATAATCTGCTTATCTATCATGGAACGTTGTCGAATAATCTTTACACTATTAACTATTCACACCACACACAAAATGCATCCTATAACACATCGACTGTTTCAAGTACTAAAAGAAAACGTTCAGCTAATGTGAACGAGACACTCCTTTGGCATCTAAGGCTAGGTCATATTAATCCAAAGAGGATCCAAAGGTTGGTTCAAGATGGTTCATTGGAGTCTCTCCAAGTTGAACCATTTCCAACTTGCGAATCGTGTTTGGAGGGTAAAATGACCAAGAGGGCATTCGGAGCCAAGGAGAATAGAGCCAAAAAAGTGTTGGAAATCGTTCATACTGACGTGTGTGGTCCAATGTCAATCAAAGCTAAAGGAGGTTATGAGTATTTCGTTACTTTTATCGATGATTACTCCAGATATGGGTACGTCTTCCTTATGAAGCATAAATTTGAGACCTTTGATAAATTTAAAGAATTTAAGGCTCAAGCAGAGAATCATAAGGAAAAGAGTATCAAGTTTCTACGATCCGATCGTGGAGGCGAATACCTCAGCGATGAATTTTTGAACTACCTGTCAGATGAAGGGATTGCATCCCAGTTAACTGCATCCGGAACCCCTCAACAAAACGGGGTTGCAGAACGAAGAAACAGAACACTTTTAGAAATGGTCAGATCAATGATGAGTTATGTGGATCTACCCAAATCGTTTTGGGGTCACGCCTTGGAAACAACGGCTTACATTCTAAAATTGGTGTCATCCAAATCGGCTCCCAAAACCCCTAGAGAGTTGTGGATCGGGTGCAAGTCCAGTTTGAGACACATGAGAATCTGGGGGTGTCCGGCATACGTGTTGGATAAGGAAGCCGAAAAATTGGATCCACTTTCAGAATTAAGGCTATTTATAGGGTACCCCGAGGGAACAAAGTGGTGCATGTTCTATGGTCTCGAAGATCAGAGAGTCGTAATAAGTACGCACTTTAGATTTTTGGAAGAAGACTATATGAACAAAAGAAAACCTAAACGTGAGATTACCTTAGACGAACTAAGAAGGCCAACCCCAACGCCAACTGTACAAGTTGACATACAAAGTGAAACACTTACACAATCGGAACCTCGTCATAGTGGGAGGGTTGTTAGACAACCCAAGCGATTCATGGGGATAGGAGAGTCCCCGAACTTGGTCCCCGATGAAAATGAATTAGACCGTTGGTCCTATAACAAGGCAATCCAAGACAAGGATGCTATTTTTGGCAAACTGCAATGGAAGCTGAGATGGGTTCAATGGATCACAATAAAGTGTGGGAGCTAGTCGAACCACTTAATGGGGTAAAACCCATTGGATGCAAGTGTTGGAATTTAGAGGCACGTAAACACGTAATACATGCGCAACGGAATTAAACGGTTCACCAACAACGAACATGTAATTCCATAAACGATTACGAATAAACATAACAAGAAATCTTACAGTAATTCGTGAGCAGATTTCTCAACTATGGTATTCACGTAATCCCCGTTCACAGACTTGCACAGATTTGTCAAGGTTGAATCCCGAGACGAATTTGCTAGGAAAATTCTAACTCTAGATTTTATGGAGAAAATATGAACACACGTATTATGAATTTCCAAGAGCTCATATATAAAGGAGAGACCCAGCTTAAATCTTAAGCTAACCAGATTAGGAAATAAAATCCCTAATCTTATAAAATAAATCTCTTAGATTTATTTCCCACATATAAAATCTCTACGGATTTAATTCCCATGTATATCAAATCTCTACGGATTTGATTCCATATACATTAAATCCTATAATAATATTCCATATATTATTATTTGGGAATCCTATTTAATTAAATCTAATTTAATTAAACATTAATAATAATTATTCCAAATTAATCTATTATTAATTAATTCTCCATAAATTAAATATTAAATCTAATTTAACATTTAATCAATCAACTATAATCCGTAAAAGGGAACTACTTGTTGTGTGACCCATAGGCCCTCATATATCGAGCGATTAGTCAAACTAACAGTCTTAATTGAACCCTAGACAATAAATTAGACATTCTCAATATATGAGGTACGTTGCGAGAAACGTGCAACTACCTGTAACTGAAACATGGGCTATTACGATTTCCTCCTTTCATTCACGAATACTCTATTAAGTCTTGAACATGATGAAGTGTCTATTCAAATAACTTAATCATATTATCTCTAATCACTAATTGATCATGTATGTCACACTTAGCCACAAAGTCTAAGTTGACGTGCATCGGCAAATGACTTAGATCCAATTATGATGAGAAGATGAGTATTCTCTCTAAATCCACTTTGAGGAATGAATCCTATTCTTGGCTCAACTACCACGCACATGCATTTCGTGATGAACCCAATCCAAGCCATATCTACCCATGGAAGGGTGCAAGCGTCGGTCATGGTCAAAGTTCATCACTCCACACATGTCGTGCGTATTGAGCTCAAGTCAAAGGAGTATTGCATCATTCCCACTAATTGAGACACCCGTAGACACATATAGTGGAACTACATTGTTGGGAGATGAATTTAATAAAAGATTATATGATTTTGATTAGATCCCAAAACCCCTAAGTATGACATGTTCAGGATAATCTTGATAGATGAATCAGGATTCAGTTTTAGAGTGTTCAGGATATTATCTGCACCGTGTATAGTCGGCAGATATAGAACAGGTTAGTTTTTCTGAAGACTCAGTAAGAAACTGAGATACTGAAGACTCAGTAAGATACAGAGAACCTGAAGACTCAGAGAAACTGAAGGCTCAGAGAAAACTGAAGGCTCAGAGAAAACTGAAGACTCAGAGAAATACTGAAGGCACAGTATTTACTGAAGACTCAGTAACATACTGAATGCTCAGTATATCCTGAATGTTCCGAGGCACTGAAGCTGAGGAATATAGCCGTTGGAATCCAGCTGACGTGGACCAACGAGAGGAAGACAACCAGCCAGGAAAAGCTGCAGAACTTACAAAGAATAGTATGGATTTGAATGTGATTCTCTCCAACGGTAACATTCAAATCCACACTATAAATACAAGTTCTTCCTTCATTATCAGGTGTGGAAGTGTGAAAAAGATAGCAACAATGCTACAGAGCCAAAGAGTGTTATAGCCAAAGCATTCCCACCCTAGAACACAAGCCTATAGATATACAAATATATTCAAAGAGTGTTCTAGAACCCAATCTAAGCAACCCACGATGTATCATAAGCTTAGAGAGATTTTCCCAACCTTAGCATTGAGGTTAAACCATTGTAAGGGAAAATCTCACCATAGTTGGAGACAACACCAAAACCCAAACCCAGTGGTGAAGTGAGGTAGTTGTTAGGCAAACCCGAGTGAGGGTGATAAGTCCCGATGGAGTGTGAACTCGTTAAACATCTGTAGGCGATCCCGTGGAGGGTGATAAGTCCCGAGGCGAACCCGAGAGAGGGTTATAAGTCCAGTTCGAGTGTGAGCTCGGTAAATATCTATTGGCAATCCCGTGGAGGGTGATAAGTCCCGTTTGAAGGAATTTCCCTAGAGAGGGAGAGTGGATGTAGGACTGGTTGTCCGAACCACTATATATTGCTGTGTTGTTTACTGCTTTATGTTTATACTTGTCATACGCATTCGTTTATAAGCAAAGCACACACATGAGCTCAAAAGTTTCGAAAAATTGGAGCACTCTGCCCTCATCCCTGTTTTTATGCACCGAAATGAAAACGTCTTGCTTCCGCACGCGCAAAATAGGTTTTCCCACCGGGACCAACAATCAAACGATTTCTCGGATGGGTATACCAATACCCTCTAAGGTATCTGTGCATCCATCATGAGATACCTAGTATCTCGTAGTAAGTGAGATCTTACTACACTCTCTAAGAGTATGATGCAGATCGCACACCAATCTCAATTGCATCATCAATATCCTATTCTTGATGATCCTTGATCGGGGCTATTTGAGAATCATGCTTATGTCATCTGAGTTCTCACAACCTCAATGATAGCAACGACTCATGGGAATACTTGTACGAATAAATGCAAATAATCAAACATAATATTCAAACAAGTGTATTGCCATACATTAATATTAAATGAACTATAATATTAAGTCAAACTTAATATCATCTAGTATTATGACCTTACAATAGATTGTCTCTAGGACACTAACACTAACAGCAAGTGGGTATACAAGAGAAAAAGAGGACAGGACGGGAAGGTAGAGACCTTCAATGCTAAACTTGTGGCGAAAGGGTACACTCAGAAAGAAGAGATCGATTATGAGGAAACCTTTTCGCCCGTAGCCATGCTTAAGTCCATCCGTATTCTCTTGTTGATAGCTGCGCATTTAGATTTGAGATCTGGTAAATGGATGTTAAGACAGTTTTCTTTAACAGATGTCTTGAAGAAGAGATCTATATGCAGCAACCCGAAGGCTTCATTGAAAAAGGCCAAGAGCATCTGGTTTGCAGGCTCAAGAAGTCCATCTATGGACTGAATCAAGCATCCCGTGCTTGGAATCAATATTTTGACCAAGTTATAAAATCCTACGGTTTTGATCAAAATGAGTTCGAAAGTTGTGTGTACAAGAAGTGTGTCAGAACTGCCTTGGTATTCTTGGTACTATAAGTAGATGATATTCTGCTCATCGGGGACGATGTAAAGGTATTGTCAGACGTAAGGGCATGGCTGTCAAAACAGTTTGATATAAAGGACTTAGGATAAGTTGGTCACATCCTAGGGATCAAGATCACTCAAGATCACAAGAAAAGGATGATCGGCTTATCACAAGCTTCATACATAGATACTGTCTTGAAGCGATTCAGCATGCAAGATTCCAAGAAAAGTTTTGTACCTTTAAGACATAAAATCCATCTATTTAAGGAAATGTGTCCTTAGACACAAAAGGAGATAGATGACATGAAGGGCATTCCTTATGCTTCTGCTGTCAGAAGCCTCATGTATGCAATGTTGTGCACGAGACTAGATATCTGCTTTGCCGTTGGCATGGTGGCAAGATATCAAAATAACCCAGGAAAAGAGCATTGGATTGCAGTTAAAAACATTCTGAAGTATCTGAAAAGAACTCAGGATAGAATGTGTCGGGGTTATACTGGAAAATATGCTTTTTACTTTGTATAACCAAACTGAATATCTTATTTATTAATTACTGAAATAAATTATTTATCACTGTTGCATTAAATATGATTGAATGTTATATATATTTACTGCATACCTATTCAATAAATAATACGTGTTACATTGTAGTTAATTTGGTGATACCAGATCACGGATGATCAAATTAACATTTCCTCGTAACTAAGTACAAATTCACAACCTAGATGGAAATGAACAATCCATCGTGAAAGGTTGAAGTGTAAGGCTCAGATTGACTTGTCTTGACTAAGAGATTACACTAGTGCATTATGATGCGCTGAATAGGACCTACATGAGGATAAATTCTTCAGTACTGAACATAGAAGAATTAGACCTCAGTGATTCGTTATTTCTTAATCTCCATTCCTTAAATAAGATTGTGTGAAATTAATAACTATTGCTTTGACTTATGATGGGAAGAGAATCAACGTGATTCGATACCTTATATCTTGGGCAATATTATTAGTTACACGACGATTGCTAAGATATAATACAGAGAATCGTGTGCAAGCACGTCTTGCTTTATTTGTCCCCTTGGTGGGCTCAGAAGCTTTATCATACCAAATCTTGCAAGTGGAAATTTATTTCAGGTATGGATAATAATGTTGAGCTGTCTTTACTCCAAGGATAAATATATTAATTAATATAAAGCTTTTTCAGTGGCTTAATTAATTAGTGGATTGAATAATTTTAAACACGGGAAATAATAACCGGGAGTCATATCATTGTAGCATCGTAATATGGATTAAGATGGATAGTTCAATATTAATTTTATAGTGGAGTAAATTAATATTAATGGGCTTGAATAATATTTTGGCTTAATATTAAAGTTTCATAGCCCATTGGAGGTCCAATCTTAATTCTCCTAAAGGCCCCTCAAATAGCCCAATTAAAGTCCAATTAATGAAAAGGAGAAGAAAATATTATTGCCCTATTTTTCCCCAATATTTTCGAAAATATTAAGAAGGATGGAGAAAAGATTTTCTTGATTTTCTTGGAAAATTTTTATGGAATAAGTATTCTTGAGATACAAGTTTATCCCATAAATTCAAGATAAGTCAAAGATTACCACCATATACATGTTAAGTCCGTACTACTATTTACTTTAAGACCGTACCACCATTAATTCACCTCATATTACATTTTTACTAAAGCCCGTACCATCTTTAAGTCACCTTGTACCATACTTTATTTAAGTCTGTACCACCATTAATTTACCTTGCACCATATTTTATTTAATCTCGTACCACTATTTTTTCGCCCGTACCACACTTTATTAAAGCTCGTACCACCATTAATTCATGACGTACCACATTTTATTTAAGTCCGTACCACCATTAATTCACCTCGTACCACATTTTATTTAATCTCGTACGACCATTAATTCACCTCGCACCACATTTTATTTAAGCTCATATCACCATTTTTCACCCGTTCCACACTTTATTGAAACTCGTACCGTCATTAATTCATCACATACCACATTTTATTTAAGCCCGTACCACTACTAATTCACCTCGTACCACATTTTACTTAAGTTCGTACCACCATTTTTTAAGCTCGCACCACACTTTATTGAAGCTCGCACCACATTTTATTTAAGTTCGTACTACTTTTTTTAAAGATCGAATGATGATATTTTTAAGCTCCTAGGTGTACGACGTCCTTTCGTCAGCTACACACGAGTACCTACAATGTATTCATTACTCACAAATTAATTGAACTAATAATATATTACCTCCGTCCCAAAATAACGTGCACACCACCTTTATTATCGAGTTTTAGTGAGCGAGTTGTTTATTAGTATTTCAAATGATAAAGTGATTTTTAAGGAGGGGTATTATAGATCTACCTCTCATCTTTTATATGCATCTTTAAAAATTACTTTATCATTTCAAACACTAATAAAAAACTCACTCGCAAAAACCTTAAAACAGTAAACGTGCACGTTATCACGGGATGGAGGGAGTATAATTTAACAACTAATACCTATAAAATTAAACAACTAATACTATACAATTGAACAATTAATACTATGCAATTGAACCAAATTAATACATATTCAATTGAACAACTAATATCAACTAATACCTATATAATTGAACAACTAATACCTATACAATTGAACAACTAATACTATACAATTTAACAACAAATACTTATAAAATCGAACAACTAATACTATATGATTAAACAACTGATACTAATTAATTGAACAACTAATACTATAAAATTTAACAACTAATACCTATACAATTTAACAACAAATACCTATACATGCGCGCGCGCTCATATATATATATATATTCACGACACACATAAATATATTTAAAATATATAAATAAATAACAAATAAATTAACCAATTAAAAAAAGAAACAATACCACACAAATGTTCCCGACGACACGTAGAACAAAGCCCGACTTGTGGGGGACTCGATTGGCAGCGGTGGAAGCGGCGGCCAATGGCAGTTTTTTTCTTTCCCTTTTTTGCAAAAAATTATGGCTATTGACTTCATCAAAACTTTTCATTAAATATTTTTCTACTCACGATCTCCGTAGTAGTGAAAGTAAATTTGACCAAATAATCGAACCCAAGAGGCTAGGAGAGGAGTGGACCCCCAAAATTATACGAATTCATGGTATTATAGTTGCGGATAAGAATGTTTTTGGAATTTTAAAAATAAAACTAACACTAAAAAAAAAATTCGGCTAGTGAAAATTTATAAGGAAAATAAATAAATAACAACTAATTAAGCAACAAGTGAAGATAAACTAGAATAACAAGCTTATTTAAACTAAATTTTCTAAGAAAATGCAAGGGTGGGAGATTTGCTTCGGGTGTTTTTCTTATGTGGGGGTCAGTATCAAGTTCACAAATCTAGCGACTCAATTATGTCATATGTTTTTGATGTGACACAAAAATCACATATCCTGAGATGATGACACGTGTACAAAGTTTGTTAGATTGTGCCATGTGGAATAATTTAATGATGGACTCTTCTGGGGCTCCTGCCTTAGGAGGGTCACGAGCCGTTCTATTTTTTGGAAGAGAGGATTGTTGGAATTTACATGCACAAATATAATAACACTCAGCGGAACAGAAATATTCACCAACAATGAAACTGTTGGTCCCGTGAAAAACCATGTAATGCATATAAAACAGGGGTGAGGGAATAATGATTCTATTTTTTTTTAAATGATGTGTTTTGCTTATAACCAATTGCATATGGCAAGTAAGAACATAAAACAGAAGAGAACACACAATTTTATAATGGTTCAGAGTCCAACTCCTACATCCACTCTTCCCTTCATGGGGCACCAACTAAATCAACAGATATTAATGGAGCTCTCACTCAACGGGACTTATCTCCCTCACGGGATAGCCTATAGATGTTTAATGAGTTCTCACTCTCTCGGGACTTATCTCCCTCACGGGATTGCCTATTAACTACCTTACTTAACCACTAATTCTCTCTCAAGAAAGGGTTTGGGTTTGGTGTTATTTCCAACTAGGTGAGATTTTCCCTTACATTGTTTTAGCCTTTAAGCTAAGGTTGGAAAAATCTCTCTAAGCTTATGATATGACATTTTTGCTTAGATATGGTGTAGAACACTCTTGGGTAAATTTGGATATTTATTGCTCTGTGTTCTTGAATGAAGATGCTTGAATATTTGACTTTAATCTTCACTTTGCAGCATCCTCCATTATCTTCTTTTGAAGATAGTGCAATGTATTTATAGTGTGGATTTGAATATTACCGTTAGAGAGTAAATTCAAATCCATACTAATAATCTTCCAACTTTTCTTTGTCATTTTGCACGTTGTTTGTAGCTTTATATTACATCCATATATGTGTTGTTATTATCTCATTGGCCAGCTACTTTTGTGTGTCTAAAGGATCTGATCAGCTCGCCAGATTGCTGTTCATCTCTTCTGATTCTGGTCGACTGATCTGGTATGCAGATTTCTGGTCTGCTGAAATCTGCTCTGCATCAGCCTGCATCAGTTCAGCATATCAGATCTGTTCAGCACATCGGGTCATTTCTGCACAGCAGGTTAGTTTCTGCACATCAGTTCAGTTTCTGCACAGCTGATCAGTTTCTGCACATCAGTTCAGTTTTCATCTGATCTCGATCAGCCTCATCTGCAGCCACATCTGATCTCGATCATCTTCGTCTGATTTCATGAGTTCCCCCTTAACTTGTTCTCTCGTTCTCCCTCAACTTGTTATCTGTAGATTAACTTAAATAACACAAGTTGATAATATTTTTGCATAATTCATCAAAACTAAAATATCCCAACAGAAACTACACAGATTGCATAATTGAATTACACTAATTTGTAAGCAGATCCTTCTCTACGTTATTCATGTAATCATCGTCTATGAATTCGCAATGAATTGCCAGTGTAGGATTTCTAGTTGAATTTGCTAGGAAAATTCTAGTCTAGAAATCTTATAGAGAAATTGTTTAACTGTGTTATTTTGGATCCCCAAAGACCCATATATATAGTGGTGACTTTTCTTTAGCCCTAAGTAGTTTCCTAATAGGTCTTAAAGCCCAAATCCATCTTTAATTTGACCTAGTCAAATTTCATAGATTTTCTACTATATATATATATATATATATCCATAATAATATATCTAATATATTATTATACTATATGTATTTAATTAAATCTAATTTAATTAAATAACAACAATTCCATAGAATTATTATATTTCTCTATAAATTAAATATTTCGATCAAATCAAATATTTAATCAAACTAACTCTAATTCGTAAACTGTTGGGGAATGAGTTGCCTGGATCTATTCGGGATGAATATTTAAATACAAATTTAATTCTAACAATTATTACTAGCATGAATTAATCCTATATTAATTCAAATAATAACAAATCATGCATATAAACAATTCACGTAAATCCTACGCATGCGGAATTACTACGAGTTTACGTGAACTTACCTCTTGGAATGGCGATGGCCTTGTTGATGAAAACACACCAAAAAACCTTCCCAAGTATTTCCTAGTCCTTGCTCGACAATCCGGTGGAAGGACACTCGCGAACAATTAACTAAAAGGAAAAATAAAATTTGTTGCACCACTTTTGTGGATTTACTAATTTTTCCAGCACATGGAATTGCACTTGGCAATGAAAGAATCATCCCCTATTTATAGATGGGTGGTGGTCGAAATTTTTGAGGAAAAACCAATGTGGAAAAATCTTTTCTTGATCTCCAAGAAATCTTGAATATATCTCCTATATTCTTTTTCCCCATAATTAAAATATTCCACAAAAATCCCACCTCATCTTGTTATGGCCAAATTTTCGAAAAAACCAAGAGACAAGATTCCAAGATTTGGATCTTCTTGAATTTGTGAGATATACTTGTATTTCAAGAAATACATATCTTCCATAATATCTTTTCAAGAAAATCAAGAAAATCTTTCTTTCTCTTATATTTCAAAAATTCGAAAATCACGTATGAATAACCAAGTGGGAGATTTCTTGAATTTAATGAGATAATCTTGTATTTCAAGAATACATATCTTCATTCCATAACAAAATTCAAAGAAAATCTTTCTCCCCTTTTATTCATAATTTTAAAAAAATATGAGGAAATTAGCAACAAATATTTATTTTATTTTTAAAAACCTTTTTCTGTTATTGGACTTTATGTTGGGCTACTTGGGGGCCTTTAGGAGAATTAAGATTGACCTTCCAATGGATCTCAAATTATCAATATTGAGCCACAATATTATTCAAGCCCATAAATATTAATTAATCCCACTACATAATTAATATCGACTATCCATCTTAACCCACATTACATTCAATATGGCTCCTGCTTATTATTTCCCGTGTTTAAGATT
The DNA here is from genome assembly GCA_037126765.1 of Stenogyne calaminthoides. Lineage (NCBI taxonomy): Eukaryota > Viridiplantae > Streptophyta > Magnoliopsida > Lamiales > Lamiaceae > Stenogyne > Stenogyne calaminthoides. Next base: position 25,393,150 of record JBBCBC010000009.1, on the reverse strand, counting down.
ATCTAGCCCATTAATTAATTCAAGCCACCAAATAGCTTTCCATTAATTAATATCTTTTTATCTTGGTAAAGAAACACGTTCAACATTATTAATCATACCGGAAACTAGTTCCACTTGCAAGATTTGGTATGATAAAACTTATGAACCTCCCAAGGGCAAATCGCACAAGCGTATTTGCACACGATTCTTCAGATAAATCTTAGCTACACATGTGACCAATAATATTGCCCAAGATATAAAGTATTGAATCTCGTTGATTCTCTACCCTTAATAAGTCAAAGCAATACTTACTAACCACACGTGATCCTATTTAAGGGACGAAGATTAAGAAATAACGAACCATTGAGGTCTAATTCTTCCTAGTTCAGTTACGAAGAATTTGTCCTCCTCAGGAGGTCCTCTTCAAAGGCACTAGACATGCACTAGTGTAATCTCTTTGGTCAAGACAAGCCAATCTGAAAATTACACTTCAACCTTTCACGATGGATTGTTCATTTCCATCTAGGTCGTGAATGGTGTACTTTTTTGGTTACAAGGAACTCGTAATTTAATCTTCGTGATCCGTATCACTAAATTAACTACAATGTAACGCATTATTTATTGAACAGCTTATGCAAAGAAATATATGTAACATTCGATGATATTCACAAAGATCGATGATAAACAATTTAATTCAAGAAATAAGTCTGAAATTCAGTTTGATTATACAAAATAAAAGCATACTTTCCAGTATAATCCCAACAATCTCCCACTTATACTCAAAGTCTGCTTTTAAGTATACTACAGCATGTCTCGTGTAGATCCGTGATATATAATGTCACCTACACGAACCTAATAATGTCTCCCACTTATACTCAAAGCAGATTGTTCATGAGACTTGACAACCATTCCTCCCACATGTCTCTTTGAATGTTTCCAGAGGCAGACACTTTGTGAAAGGGTTAGCTAGGTTATCCTCCAATGCGATCTTAGCCACCTCTTCATCTCCTCTCTTAACGATTTCTCGTCTAAGATTCCTTTCCTTCAGTGTGCTTGTTTGACTCGTGGACTCTTGGTTCCCTTGAATTTGCAACTGCCCCTAGCAAATATTGCTAGACAAATTCGGAACTTCATCCAAGTCCACTAAGAAGGTCTAGAGCCAAACTGGTTCCTTCACTGGTTCACAAGTAGCTACTTACCCGGCTTCCATGGTTGAGTCAGTGATGCATTTCTGCTTCACACTCGTCCATTTGATGGCTACACTTCCCAAATGAAAGCACACTAACTGAGGCAGATAGTTTCTGGAATCTAAGTCTGATTGGAAATCCGAGTCCGTGTAGCCTATGGGGATTAGACTATCTGACTGATAAACCAACATTCTATCTCGAGTTCTTTTCAGATACTTTAGAATGTTTTTAACTGCCGTCCAATGTTCTTTCCCTGGGTAACTTTGATATCTTGCCACCATGCCAACGGCAAAGCAGATATCCGGTCTCGTGCACAACATTGCATACATAAGGCTTCGACAGCCGAAGCATAAGGAATGCCTTTCATGTCATCTATCTCCTTTTGTGTCTTAGGGCACATTTCGATAGATAGATGGATTCCATGCCCCGAAAGGTACGGCCTTTCTTGAATCCTCGCATCTTCAATCGCTTCAACACAAGGGTCTATGTATGAAGCTTTCGATAAGCCTATCATCCTTTTCTTGCGATCTCAAGTGATCTTGATCCCAAGGATGTGCCCGGCTTCCCCTAAGTCCTTCATATCAAACTATTTTGAAAGTCATGCCCTTACGTCTGATAACACCTTTACATCGTTCCCGGCGAGCGTAATGTCGCTCACGACAAAGATTAAGAATACCAATGCAGTTCCGACACGCTTTTTGTACACACAACTTTCGAACTCATTTTGATCAAACCCATAAGACTTTATTACATGATCAAAACATTGGTTCCAAGCTCTGGATGCCTGTTTGAGTTCGTAAATGGACTTCATGAGCTTACAAACTAGGTGTTCTTGGCCCTTTTCAATGAAGCCTTGGGGTTGTTGCATATCGATTTCCTCATCAAGACTTCCGTTAAGGAAAGCTATCTTGACATCCATTTGCCAGATTACAAAATCCAGATGTGCAGCAATCGAAAAGAGAATCCGGATGGACTTGAGCATCGATACAGGTGAAAAGGTTTCCTCATAGTCGATCCCTTCTTTCTGAGTATAACCTTTCGCCACAAGCCTTGCCTTGAAGGTTTCCACCTTCCTGTCCGATCCCCTCTTTCTCTTGTATACCCACTTGCAACCAATGAGTTTGACCCGATTAAGTGGTTCGACTAGCTCCCACACTCTGTTATGATCCATAGAATCCATTTCAGCTTTCATTGCCTTTCGCCAAGAAACCGCATCCTTGTCTTGGATTGCTTCAACATATGTCCATGGGTCTGATTCGTCTTGACCGGGAATCAAGTCCGAGGACTCTCCTATCCCCATGAATCTCTCGGGCTGTTTTACAACCCTCCCACTACGACGAGGTTTCGGTTGTGTAAGTGTGTCGTTTGGTATGTCATCTTGTACAATTGGCAACGAGGTTAGCCCCCTTAGCTCATTTAAGGTAATCTCACTTCTGGGTCTTCTTTCGTTCATATAGTCTTCCTCCAAAAATTAAAAGTGGGTGCTTATTACCACCTTTTGATCTTTGGGACCATAGAACATACACCCTTTGTTCCCTCGGGGTATCCTATAAACAACCTTAATTCTAATAGAGGATCCAATTTCCTGGCTTCCTTGTCCAACACGTAGGCCGGACACCCCCAAATTCTCATGTGTCTCAAACTAGGCTTGCGCCCGGTCCACAATTCTTTGGGAGTTTTGGGAACCGATTTGGGATGGCACCAAGTTCAGAATGTAAGCCGTTGTTTCCAAGGCATGACCCCAGAACGACTTGGGAAGATCCGCATGACACATCATTGATCTATCCATTTCCAAAAGAGTTCTGTTTCTTCGCTCTGCAACCCCGTTTTGTTGAGGGGTTCCGGGTGCAGTCAGCTGGGATGCAATCCCTTCATCTGACAAGTAGTTCATAAACTCATCACTGAGGTACTCGCCTCTACGATTGGATTGTAGAGACTTGATACGTTTTTTCCTATGATTCTCTACTTGAGCCTTAAATTCTTTGAATTTCTCAAAGCTCTCAGATTTATGCTTCATAAGAAAAATATAACCGTACCTCGAGTAGTCATCAATAAAAGTGACGAAATACTCGTAACCTCCTCTTGCCATGGTTGACATTGGACCACATACGTCTGTGTGAAAGATTTCTAACACTTCTTTGGTTCTATTCCCCTTGGCTCCGAATGCCCTCTTGGTCATTTTACCCTCCAAACATGATTCACAGGTTGGAATTGGTTCAACTTGGAGAGACTCTAGTGAACCGTCTTTCACCAACCTTTGGATCCTCTTTGGATTAATATGTCCCAATCTTAGATGCCATAGAAGTGTTTCGTTCACGTCTGATGAATGTTTTCTTTTACCGAAAATAGTTGATGTGTTATAGGATGCATTTCGTGAGTGGTGTGCACAGTTAATTGTATAGAGATTACTTGACCAATGTCCCATAACAGATACACTCATCATTTGAAGAAATGATGTCATTCTTATTAGAAGAAACTAAGTATCCATTAATAGAATTTTAGAAACTGAAAGTGAATTCTTTCTAAAACTGGGAACATAAAGATAATCTAAAAAAAACTTTATCTTTAAAAGACAGGTGCACTTCTCCCACTGCTTTAACCACTACTCATGTAGCACTACAATATCTGCTACTTACGTAGCATTGCAATAACCGTTACTATCGTAGCATTGCAATATCTGCCACTTACGCAGCATTGCAATAACCGCTACTTTCGTAACATCGCCCAGTGTGATGAGGATCTCACTCCTACTAAGTTGCCAGATCAGTTTGAACCCGTGAAGCAAACATGATTAGTGGATCTCGTATCAACCACCAACGAATGAGAAGTATACGCCGCTAAACAAGTTTCAACAACTAGTGCGTGAGAATTACCTTTCTTTCCGTCCCTTTTGGGGTTGAAACAGGCAAACCTCCATTGTCCTCTTTCACCGCAGCTTAAGCACTTCCTCTTTAGATTTTTCCTTGACACCACAAGCATTCCTCATCTTACCATTGCCCTTGGCAACAATTGAGTTTTATTGCTTATGGCTTTTGGTCCTCTTATTTTTCTTGCCTTCCCTTGGCCTAAAAAATGAAGACTTACCACTTGCCGTTAAAGCTTGAGTTTGGTGCCACATCAACATCTCTGCCGAGACCAAAGCTTGCAACAAATCAGCTAGCGAGGCCAAAATGCTCAGAAACTTTTGGGCAGAGAGTGAAGTACCAAATTCATCTGAGTCCCCAGATTATAATCTGCACTCAGAACCTCAAGTTTGTTCAGATGGGCCATCATTCTGAGGACGTAATCCCTTGCGGGTTTGTCCTCCATCATTTTCAGCGACGACATCTCTCGCAAGGTGATCTGACGAGTCCCGCATTTTTGACTCGTCAGTTGGCTCATCTGATTTTGGTGTGTCAAGAATCCACTTGTGCTTTTGTGCAGTTTGGACAATTATAATTTTTCGTTTCCAATCAATATAGTTTCCATACTTATTCTATTGACTTTAAGTATAATAGCAGTGGATTAAAAAGTTACGACATGCTGAACTGAAATAAATAATAATATGCATAAGCACAAATATATCACAAGGTTCGATCACATGTTTCATATTAAAATCTCAAAAAAATATGAACATGCATCAGCCAACATCTCAAAACAGTTTAAATAAGCCATGTGGGGTGGGTCATTATTTAAACACATTCAAGAGGTTACAAACAAGAACAGTTACAAACCTTTAATAACTAGATTAATAGTTGGCTTCCACTTGACCAATATAAAATTGACAGGGACTTCGGGGAAGTATATGCATATCAATTTTATACCTAAGTAATAACCATGATTAAATACATAATTATTATTTTGCTTTGAACGAGCCTCGTGAGGAGGGTCATCGTCGCCACTAGTAATAATCCACAATCATCCATTTGGAATTTATTCATGCGAAAGCTATCTTTTGACCGTCCCGTGGGGGGAATTTCTCCAAAAGAATTCACAAATAAATAAATCATGGAGGTCAAAATTAATTCAATTTTATTATTCATAAAATTGTCAATTAATTATTTAAGCATACTTTGTAATTTTCGAAAGTGAGATTTTTCAAAACATTTTCTCATGTATCGCAAATTTAAACACAATTTAAATAAGCATAAAATAATGCATAACATCAAAACAAAAAATTAAACATATTGGGCAAATACATCCAATTTTCATGGTTAATTTTTGTCATGTCTTGATCTTGAGAAATCGTCTTCATAACCTTCATCGTTCGTCTCGAAAAGCTCCCACTTGACTGTCTTAAAAAATGCCTTGTCAAGCCACGCCATCGACCAGCCATGGGGTCGAGTGCCCGCCTAGCACTCCCGGCCGGTCGAGTGGCGTCCGTCGCGACGCAAAGACGCTTTCGGTCGATGTCGCCGACAGACATTTACTCCCCGCAGCAAAGAACTTGGCGGTTCTCGCGGCCGATACAGATACCAAATGCATGTCAAGGCTTATGCCATCCATGCCGATCCGCCCGCCGATGCCAATGTCCCCCTGTTCGTCCACCCAGACGACGCGCCACGCCCACCGACTCGATCCTGCGCCCGACCTCGATCCGCCCACGCTTTCGGCAGCGGCCTCGCCCTTTCCATACATACCCGCCCGCCGTCTTGTCGCGCAGATGCCTCCTTTTGGCACGTTTAACGACGCGCCCCGCCCGATTCCGGATCCCGCTTTTTAATTCTTCGTCTCCGTATCGCTTTTAAGGATCCTAAGCATAATTTATTTTACAAAAATAAATAAACCTAGATCTAGACTAGTCTATTACATTGATCAAATCAAACAAATTCTAATCTACTCGTGGATTTTCTCACGAGGTAAAATGAATTCGAACGAATCGAATTAAAAACAACAATTTATATGCATGCATAAATAAACACATTAAATTCCATGACAATTGGATACCTGCAAAAAAGATCTAGCAATTCTACTATCCAATTTCAAATTTAATAAAAACAAATTAAATTACAATTTAAAGATCAGAGTCCGAAACCGAGGCTCTAATACCAATTGTTGGGGAATGAGTTGCCTGGATCTATTCGGGATGAATATTTAAATAAAAATTTAATTCTAACAATTATTACTAGCATGAATTAATCCTATATTAATTCAAATAATAACAAATCATGCATATAAATAATTCACGTAAATCCTACTCATGCGGAATTACTACGAGTTTACGTGAACTTACCTCTTGGAATGGCGATGGCCTTGTTGATGAAAACACACCAAAAAACCTTCCCAAGTATTCCCTAGTCCTTGCTCGACAATCCGGTGGATGGACACTCGCGAACAATTAACTAAAAGGAAAAATAAAATTTGTTGCACCACTTTTGTGGATTTACTAATTTTTCCAACACATGGAATTGCACTTGGGAATGAAAGAATCATCCCCTATTTATAGATGGGTGGTGGTCGAAATTTTTGAGGAAAAACCAATGTGGGAAAATCTTTTCTTGATCTCCAAGAAATCTTGAATATATCTCCTATATTCTTTTTCCCCATAATTAAAATATTCCACAAAAATCCCACCTCATCTTGTTATGGCCAAATTTTCGAAAAAACCAAGAGACAAGATTCCAAGATTTGGATCTTCTTGAATTTATTAGATATACTTGTATTTCAAGAAATACATATCTTCCATAATATCTTTTCAAGAAAATCAAGAAAATCTTTCTTTCTCTTATATTTCAAAAATTCGAAAATCACATATGAATAACCAAGTGGGAGATTTCTTGAATTTAATGAGATAATCTTGTATTTCAAGAATACATATCTTCATTCCATAACAAAATTCAAATAAAATCTTTCTCCCCTTTTATTCATAATTTTCGAAAAATATGAGGAAATTAGCAACAAATATTTATTTTATTTTTAAACACCTTTTTCAGTTATTGAACTTTATGTTGGGCTACTTGGGGGGCCTTTAGGAGAATTAAGATTGGACCTTCCAATGGATCTTGAATTATCAATATTGAGCCACAATATTATTCAAGCCCATAAATATTAATTAATTCCACTACATAATTAATACTGCACTATCCATCTTAACCCATATTACAGTCAATATGGCTCCCGGTTATTATTTCCCGTGTTTAAGATTATATATCCCATTAATTAATTCAAGCCACTGAAATAGCTTTCCATTAATTAATATCTTTTTATCCTTGGTAAAGGAACGGTTCAACATTATTACTCATACCGGAAACTAGTTCCACTTGCAAGATTTGGTATGATAAAACTTATGAACCTCCCAAGGGGGCAAATCGAACAAGCGTACTTGCACACGATTCTTCGTATTAAATCTTAGCTACACATGTGACCAATAATATTGCCCAAGATATAAAGTATTGAATCTCGTTGATTCTCTACCCGTAATAAGTCAAAGCAATACTTACTAACCACACGTGATCCTATTTAAGGGACGGAGATTAAGAAATAACGAACCACTGAGGTCTAATTCTTCCTAGTTCAGTTCTGAAGAATTTGTCCTCCTGTAGGTCCTCTTCAGTGCACTAGACATGCACTAGTGTAATCTCTTTGGTCAAGACAAGCCAATCTGAGCGTTACACTTCAACCTTTCACGATGGATTGTTCATTTCCATCTAGGTCGTGAATGGTGTACTTTTGGTTACAAGGAACTGTTAATTTAATCTTCTGTGATCTGGTATCACTAAATTAACTACAATGTAACATATACTATTTATTGAACAGTTATGCAGTAAATATATGTAACATTCGATGATATTCACAGCATCAGTGATAAACAATTTAATTCAGTAAATAAGTCCGAAATTCAATTTGATTATACAAAGTAAAAGCATACTTTCCAGTATAATCCCAACATAAACGTGGATTACTTATCGTGTGACCCATAGACCCTCATATATCAAGTGATTAGTTGAACTAACGCTCTTGATTGAACCCTAGAAAATAAATCAGACAATCTCAATATATGAGGTAAGTTGCGAGAAACTGCAACAACCTATAATATAATTTAATAATTAAATATTTAATCAAAATAACTCTAATTCGTAAACGTGGATTACTTGTCGTGTGACCCATAGGCCCTCATATATTAAGCGATTAGTCGAACTACGAGATAATGGGTATCTCATGATGGCTACACAAATACCTTAGAGGGCACTGGCATATTCGACCGAGAAACCGCTTGATGTATTCTATTTAAGTGTCTACGAGAATATCAGTTTGTGGAGTAGTGTGATAGTCCTCCGACGTGAGGTCAATACGCACGACATATACAGAGTGATGGACTTTGACCATGACAGATGCTTGCACTCTGACCAGAGTAGATATGACTGTTGGGGAATAGGGTGCCCGGTGTTGTAACATGGATTAATTTGGCTCCCGACCTGATTACGTGAATGGTTGTCTGCCATGTCTATATCATTTGGGACGATCTCACCCGGGCCATGTAAGTCACAAGGCAACTTAGAAGGTATGCAGGTCGGAGTCGACTTCAGCCCGAAGTCGGTGGAGGGATAAATATGGAAAAGATATGAGAAAGCCCATGAAGACTCTTAACCTAGTTCTTTGTATATATATATTTCGTGTATCATTCATTGTAAAGGATCGGGAAAATTTTAGTATTCTAGGCAGAAATTGTAGTGAAATATACCTGGCTTGGTTGCCCCCAGACGAACTGAGTAATCAAATATCTTCTCTTTTACCAGTTCTGATCGCTTGAATTGTCGTACTATTAGCTTGTTATTATTTGTTGGCCAGGATACATAAACCGGGCACAACAATTGGCGCCTTCTGTAGGAAGCTTTTCTGCAGAATTGTTCATAAATTCTCAGGAAAACCCATTTAACCTCCCTCATACATTTAGCAATGGCGATCAACCAAGGTAACCCTACCGGACATGAAGCGGATGCCCGTGATGGTGTCGAAGCCTCTCTGAGCTCGCAGCAGCACCCACCCCGTGGCTCCGTTGATCACTCCCGACTGGTTAAATCTGGTCCAAACACCAGAAGATACGAAGGCCATAATGGCCGTACTCAACAAGAAACGCCTTGCCTTCGACGACGAAGAAGAACAACCCCCAATCAAAAAGTTCGCCCATGATAAGCGAACCCAGCCGAATAAAGGGACGCTTCAATGGGCCAATGGCCTCCTACCCCCTAATGAGCACGCCATCGCCCGTAATCGCCGACTCGGAGAGACCGGTGGGGTCGGAAAATGTGTTCAATCGGCTTGGGGATCTAGGGGTTCAAAAGGTCCCGATGGTCATCGAGGATGAGGCCCAGTCTCAGCCTCGACATGCTGATCAAGTGGAGCGTGACCTCGCATTGGCTCTGAACATGCATCACGACGATGAGTTGTCGAGGGGTTCGGCTGTCCACCACGGCGATCCTCCGATGGCTTTCCCGGCAAAGGATCATCGCGATGCTCAGGTCACAGCGCTGATCCGGACGGTCCAGCGATTTATCGAATGAGTGGAAAATCAAAATGGGCCGACGGGGACAGACAATAGTCTCATCGTCCCAAATTCTCCGCTCGGGGTCATGGTTACCCTAGCCCCTACCCAGAGAAAAATCAGCGTAGCGACCTTGGACCGCTACAATGGAAACTCGGATCCAAGGGTCCATGTGGCGAAATACAACTCCTACATAGTGTCTATGGGTGCATCCGACGCTACCAAATGCCGACTGTTCTCGCTAACTTTGAGCGACCAGGCTCACCAGTGGTTCACCTCACTGCCGCCTTTCTCGCTAGATACTTTTGAACAGCTCGCTAGGCTGTTCCTGACCCACTTCACAGCATTGGCCCCCCGCCCTATGACCAGGCAGCGCCTCATGAATACCCAGCAGGGAGAAATAGAGTCGAATCGATCCTATCTTGAAAGGATCGACAAACTCATCCTCGAAGGAGATCCCATAGGGGATGAGGCGAAGCTATTAGGGGTCGTCTCCGGCCTTAGAAAGGGTACTAAGCTGTGGCGGCGCATGAACGCCGACTACTCGACTAGCTATGCCGACTTCTGAAGGCAGGCTAGCAATCTGATCCATGCGTCGAAACTGCTGGAATCCCGACTTTCAGAGAATAAGGAAGTCGCGGATTCAAAGAAGGGTTCCAAGAAAACCGGGGGTCATTACAAGGCACCCGGGAACTTCAAGCCTTTTGAAGAAAACATCCCAGTAAAGCTGATGGAGGCATTGGGTATGACACCTGGACATATCTACACTCAAATCCGGGAGCTGGAGCTACTCCTCCCACCTCGTCCTGTCAAAAGTAAGGGCAAGCAAAACCCTAACAAGTTCTGCCACTTCCACGAACAGGTAGGCCACTACACGAGCGAGTGCAAGGATCTACTCCCCCCAACTCTGGAGACTGTACGAAGATGGTTTATTGGACGAGTTTGTCAAGCGACTTCAGAGGGACCATGATCGTCAATAGAGAGATCGCCAACAGGCGGAGCTCGCCCCCAGAAATGCCGACCAGGGAACAGGGCAGGGGGAACGACCTATCCTGCCCATGCCCGAGAACACAGGAGGTCGCGTCATATATACCCTCTCCCCACTTGGGACAGTTGGAGGACTCTCTTCAACTTCCTCCAAACGGAGGATGAAGGCCGAGATAAGGGAGATAGAGAATGCCAAGAAAATGGTGCTGCCAGTCTTTACAGTGGGGGAAGAAACCAGCACGATCGAGTTCGGCGAGAAGGATAAAGCCGGAATAGTCTACCCGAATGTCGATCCCCTTGTGATCAAAGCAAACATCATGGGAACTACTGTGTGCCGGCTTCTAGTGGACGGGGGTGCCTTCTGCAACATTCTCTTCAAGAAAACTCTGGATCAACTCGGGGACTATGATGCCTACATCACCCCATGCGACCACATCGTGAAAGGCTTCGGTGATGCAACAGTAAAGTCGTTAGGGATGATTCGGTTGGCCGTCGAGTTAGTCTCTACTTTGAACAGTGAGGTTAGGGCAACTAGGCTGTTAGATTTTCTAGTGGTCGACCTCCCAAGTTCCTATAACGGCTTTCTTGGGAGGCCGTTTGAGCATAAATTTGAGGCTGCGTCCTCAACTTTTTATTTTTGTGTGAAGTTCCCCACCAAGAGTGGGTTGGTCGGCACCGTTAAAGGTGACCAAGTTGATGCAAGAGGTTGTTTGATTTATTCTTCGTCTCTTTTCAATTCAGCACTAGTACCTGGCAAGCAAATATTTGTAATAGATAGTGAAACTCAGTGTAAAGAATTGAATAATAAAAAGGCAAACAAGAAAAGAAGCCATAACGACCTCGACCCACTAATGGGGTCGGAACCTGAAGAGTTTCTAATCAAAGCCAAAATTGATGATCCCCGTCAAGACGGCTCAAGGGCCACCCCGGGGGAAGAACTCGAGAAAGTCAAAGTAGATCCGGCTCGGCCAGATCTAGAAGTCATCATAGGCTCCAAGATACCGGATGACCTGAAGGGGGGAAGTCATCGACTTTATCAAAAAGAACTTGGACGTCTTCACATGGTCACACAAAGACATGGTAGGGATCGATCTGGAAGTCGCATGTCATCGATTACACATCGACCCAGCTCGGAGGCCGATAGCCCAAAAGAGGCGGAAATTCGGCCCCAAAAAATATGTACCACTTGCTGAAGAAGTGAAGAAGTTGCTAGACAACGACCTGATTATGCAGGCCGACCAGCCACAATGGGTGGCCAATGCAATGTTGGTAAAAAAAATCAAACGGAACTTGGCGACTTTGCATCAATTTCATCGACCTCAATGAGGCTTGTCCGAAAGATTTCTTCCCCATGCCTCACATCGACCACCTGATAGACAACACGGCTGGGCATGAGATGATGAATTTTATGGACGCCTTTCCAGGCTATCATCAAATAGCCATGTACGAACCAGATCAACAACACACCTCATTCCCAACAGAGAAGAATCTCTACTGCTGGAGGAGAATGCCATTCGGTCTAAAAAACGTAGAGGCTACGTACCAAAGATTGGTCAATCACATGTTCGCCGACCAAATTGGCAAGTCGGTGGAAAGTCGGGGTTGAGTCCGGAAAATTCCTGGGGCACTTGGTCAGCAAGCGGGGAATAGAGGCAAATCCAGCAAAGGTTAAGGCCATACTGGATATGGGGGCACCTCGGAATGTGAAAGAGGTACAAAAGCTCACGGGTTGCCTAGCTGCCTTGAACAGGTTCATCTCCCGAATGGGGGACAAATACAAGCCAATGTTCGACAAGATCCGGAAGAAATCAAAGTTCGAATGGACACCCGAAAGCCAGGAAGCTCTCGAGAAGATAAAAGCGTATCTGGCAGACGTGAGCATTCTATCCAAACCCATCCCGGGAGAGAAACTTTTCCTATATCTCGCGGCTTCAGAAACCGCTCTAAGTGTAGTGCTCGTCCGGGCAGAGGGCCAGAATCATTTCCCCATCTATTTCGTCAGTCAGATGCTGAACGAGACCGAGCAGCGTTATCCATCACTAGAAAAACTGGCGTATGTACTAGTCATGAGTGTAAGGAAGTTGAGGCCCTACTTTTTCGACCATCAAGTCAAAGTTCTTACTTCCCTGCCTCTAAGGAATGTGTTCCATCGACCTGATACGACAGGTCGATGCCTCAAGTGGGCTATAGAGGTCGGACAATATGGGGTAACATATGCAACTCGGTCGGCAATTAAAGCTCAGACACTAGCCAATTTCATTGTCGAACTTACCTTCTCTTCAGAGGCCAGCAGTTCAGCCAGCCCACCTTGGTAGTTATTCGTAGATGGATCAGTGATTTCCCATAAGTCGGGAGCCGGGGTAGCCCTGATAAGTCCGGAGGGCATCTCATTTTAGAACGCCATCACTTTCGACTTCCCCGCAACAAACAACGAGGCCGAATATGAAGCACTCATCAGCGGTCTGGAGATGTCGACAACAATGGGCATCAAGAGGCTGCAGGTACACACGGACTCTCAACTCGTGGCATGTCAAGTCTTGGGGGAATATGAGGCCCGAGATGATAGAATGGCGGCCTACCAAGAGGTGGTCAGGCATTATGTCAGAAATTCGAACAAATCCACGTTAAATTAGTTTTGAGGGATCGGAATTCACGAGCCGATGCTCTAGCACGACTAGCGACTTCAGAGGGGCCAACAGAGATGAAGGATGTCACCATCACAAAGCTCTCCCACCCCTCCACTGCTCTAACAGTGGTCGCGACCCTAGAAACCCTGATAGTGAACTGGATGACACACATCATTGATTATTTGACAAATGGTCTCTTGCCGCAAGAAAGAATTCAAGCTCGACAGTTACAACTGCGAGCCACGCACTAAATGATGATCAACAACGAGTTGTACAAACGAGGCTTCAACATTCCACTACTTCGATGTATCACACAAGAACAAGGGCAAGCCGTCCTAAGGGAGATACACGAAGGTGTATGCGAAAACCACGCTGGGGGGCAATCATTGGCTCACAAAATCACAAGACAAGGGTATTTTTGGCCAACCTTAAGGGCCGATGCCATCATCTTCGCACACAAGTGCCATAAATGCCAAATTTATACACCATCCATCAAAATCGCTCCAGAAGAACTCACGAGCATCCTCAGTCCTTGGCCCTTTGCAAAGTGGGGGATAGACATTATTGGGCTGCTCCCAACAGCTCCAGGCTCAGTCAAATATGCCCTGGTTGCGGTGGATTACTTCACAAAATGGGCCGAGGCTGAGGCCTTGGCAACCATAGATCAAGATCACGTCATCAAGTTTATATGGTGGAATATCATCTACAGATTCGGGTTGCCGCAGGCCATTATATCGGATAATGGAAAACAGTTCGATGGCCTCAAAATCGACAACTTCTTCAAAAAATGGAAGATCGCAAAGATCTTCTCAAATCCGTACCACCCTCAATCGAACGGCCAGGTCGAGGCTGTGAACAAGATCATCAAACACACGCTGAAAGCCAAGATTGAAGGGGGAAAAGGAAAATGGGCTAGCGAGCTCCCAGATGTGTTGTGGTCGTACAGGACGACCTGCCGAAATTTAACAGGGGAAACTCCCTACTCCTTGGCCTTTGGAACCAAGACGGTCATACCCGCGGAGGTCGGTTTCCCTAACCTCCGCACGAGTCAAGTCGCGATCGACCACAACTACGAGGCTTTAGCCAGAAACCTGGACATACTCGAAGAAAAACGACTAGAGGCCAACATGAGAAATGTGAGATATAAACAACAATCGGAGAAGTACTACAACTCTAAAGTGCGACTTCGACAATTCAAAAAAGGAGACTTGGTGTTGAAGAAAGTGCTCGGTGTATCTAAAGGGACTTTCAGCCCGAACTGGGAAGGGCCGTTCAAGGTCACAAGAGTCCTGTCAAATGGCGCCTACGAGCTCGAAAATCCAGATGGCACTAAGGTTCAGTACCCATGGAATACAGCTCACCTAAAGAAGTATTATCAGTAGGTTCGAAATTGCATCCTTGTAAACCAATCGACCAATCAATAATAATGTCAGTTCCTCTTTTCAAAATTCATGTGTTTAAACTAAAGGGGTCGGATATATAAAAATATCGACCACCTGAAGTTCGACTTTCGACATACTGGCGGCGAGATCACCATCCAAAGAGGTATGATCCTCCCCCGACTTTGTAAGACGACTAAGCAAAGTTTAAGTAAAATCGCATTGGCAATAAGACGATAAGAACCAAAGCAATTGTAAAAGTCGCATAAGGAAATCAAGTCGGCACAACAAAGGAAGGAAAAAGACGGAATTTTCATCAATGACAAAGGCCCGAAGGTTGGTACACTGAAGAGTTCGAAGGACGATTACATCAAGCGGCCTAAAGCCAATGGGAAATAAAATACATCAAGACATAAATTCTGATATCCTACCAACGGGTTCTACCAATGCTCGATTTCACTGCAATCTCTGGGCAGACTCTGACTTCAAAGCGTGCTAATCAAAAGTATTGTTGGGGATGGGGTTCAACAACTTCTCAATCTCCTTTTTCTTATCAGGATTCTTGATGTTATCATTCTTAAGAACAACTGGAATCCTGATAAGCATCCCCATCAGAGACCAGGGATGACGGCATCCCCCGCAGGATCGACACCCGACCTCTCTAAAGCTTCCCCCCCTACGACCTCCGGAGGAGGTCGAATCGTGCCAAAGGGGGCCTCAGGAACCGAATCAGCAAGACCCGACTGAGTCTCATCGGGATCAGGAGTTGGGCGCACAATCCGGCTCGGGTTGGCAAAGAAGGAGAGGTCAATGCCCATGTCTTCTAAGTCCTTGATCTCCAGCAGGACGTTGGGGGCAGGAGGGTTGTCACGAACGTAGTCGGATAGCTCGGTGACAAAACCGTTGAGGTCGGCAGTTGGGTTCGCAGCATGATAAATCCGGATGGCCCCGACGAATGCCATCACATAAGCAAAGCTGGCGTTCAGCTCCTCGGCCCCCTTAAACTGTGCCTCCTTGGCGACCAACTCCTCCCTTGCCTCAGCTAGTTCACCCTCGACTCGAGCCACACTTGCTATAAAAAAGAATGTATCTTGTTTAAAAAAAAAAGGATTGTTTCTTTTTATTTTAGGCTATTTATAAAACATATCAGCAGCCGCATGTATCTCCTTAATCGTCATTAACATGCTAAAAACATGAATCGGCCATTTCTTTTCTACTGAAAAGCTTGAGGGTTTTAATTTATGAAATTAAAGCCACAAAACATCATTCAATAAATTAAGACAGATCCCAACAATTTGTTCGTGCACAACACAATTAGTGACTTAGTGTGTGTAATAATTTTCTTTTTTGTGATATATAAATTAAATGCAATCAGCATTAGTGAAATCTATAAAACACACGAGCAGTCAGATATAGTATCTCTTTAACCGCCATTAACATGCTAAAAGCATGAATCCACAAATTTTTTCCAACTGGAAAACTTTGAGATTTTAATTAGTGTGTATAGCAATTTTATTTTTTCTAACAAATATAAATTTAGTACAATCAATATAGGTGAATGCTAAAATATATAGAGATGTTGAATATCATGAGATTTCCAGCTCTCCACTGTTTTCAACAGATACCCCTGTCCTCTCACAAATCCATTCGCAAATTTCCACTTTTCTTATGCGTCTCAAGTTTGTGAAATTATTGTATTTATTACAGTCTTTAGAAAATTCAAATTTTCTCAATATTCAAATGAAAATAATAAGTTCATTATATCAGTCCTTGGATGGTGATTAAGGAGTTGGTTTTGAATAGCCTGAGAGATGGAGATATATGTGGTGCTGATATGTTTTATAGATTTGGAAAATATTTAATAATTAATACTATAATTTAATAAATAGATTAAAAATGTTTATGTGGATGTCCAACTAAGCAAGTAGTTTCCATGTCAAAATAGATGCACTAGGATCTTGATTTATTGGGGAATAATATTTGTTATGTTTTAAAAAATAAATAAAAAATACAGTTACCTATGATGTCGAATTGTCGATGTTACCAACTGTTCTTCGAGACCTCATTTGGAGACACAAGAGGTGTTTGCAAGTACAACATTTTAAAAATTGTTCCCTCACACCTTTATTTTCTAAAAAGTTTTTAAGTTGTGATTTGAATTTTCAAACACTCCGTGGCTTAGGGATCAAACATTATTTGGATAACGCATGTTCATTTAATAGTATGTTTTCCTTCACTCAATCATATCGATAATAATTTAAGTGCCCAAAAGGTGAGAAACCAAAATTTGTTCTCTTTAATTATGTTTTGACAAATAAATGGTGGGCACATAATAATATGTCTACGAGTGGGCTCTTTATGATTTACATTATTATCGTTAATAAGAGGGCAATAGGGTTTGAACCCGAGACCCCTACACGCATAGCTCTTATGTGCTCTAGCAATACCATTGGGCTAGATGAGTTTTTCAGCAGTAAGGTTCGAACCCAAGGCCTCCTACACGGAAAACTCTTATGTGATATAACATTACTAGTTGGGTTACGTGACTCATTCATTAAATTTTCATTCATAAAAAATATATTTCATATATTTTTGTATTTTTAACGAGGGGACTATGCCATGTCATTAGCGAGGGAAATATGTCCTCACTATTAACAAAGGTTGTTATGGTGCTTGTTAAAGCCCTCGTTATTAACGAGGAAAAATTTATTGCTCGTTAATGCCCTCGTTAGTAACAAGACATTGAAATCCCTGAATAGTATCGAGGGTTACCAGAACCCTCTTTAAAGCCCTTGTTATTAACGAAGGTTTTTATGGCCCTTGTTATTAACGAGGACTATTATCGTTAAATGAAAGCTTTTTTGTAGTGAAAGTGTCCCAATTTTTCTGAGGGACACTATAATGAAATATTTTATATTATATGTTAGCACATTCAAAGAAGGACTGAAAACTCTCACATTCTTAGCTAGTCTAATCGGGTCAAACGAATCTTCCCAAAAAAATCGCACAAAGGCAAAAGAAAAAAACGCGCCCCCAAATTTATGTTACTATATATGTTACTTTAAGGATAGGTGTAAAAGTAAATAATATATTTTCACGAATTTGATCATATTCCCGCATGTGGGCACAAACTTATATGTCCACCGCTTATATGGCGCGCCACATATGCAAGGTCTCCACCATCATTTAATTAGTTTCTTTAATTAATTCAATCTTCTCATTTATATATATTTAATATTTTACCCAATTTCATTAATTATATTAATTTTAAAAAAAAATCGGACCCGAAACTGAACCCGGCCCGAGTGGTTCATGGTTCACCCGGCCCGAATGATTCATGGGTTTAGGGTTCATGGTTTAGGGTTTAGGTTTATATAATTAATGAGAAGATTGAATTAATTAAAGAAACTAATTAAATAATTATATATATTTTTTTAAACCCGACCTGAAATCGAACCCGGCTCGATTGGTTCATGGTCATGGGTTTAGGGTTTAGGTTTATATAATTAATTAGAAGATTGAATTAATCACTAATACACATTTGGGCTTGGACATGTGTGAAAAATGACATTGGAGAGCGGTTATAACCGCTCTCCAAGAATCAGTTGTCCAAGCTTGGACAGCTGATAAAAAACCGTTGTCCAAGAAAAGCACTTGGACAGCGGTTTTCAACCGCTTTGCAAGATTTAGCTTGGACAACGGTTATCAACCATTGTCTAAGTTAATTTTTTTTTTAATTTCGTTTATATGTTATAGACAAATGATTTATTAACCGTCATCCAATATCTTTTTTTTTAATTATTAATTTATATTTTAAAAATCCTATAATAAAACTATAAACTAAAACTTATATATACGTCCAATACCATATACCATAAACCAAAAATCCTATAATAAAACCATAAACCACATATATATATACCAAAACATCGATCAAATAAATTAATAAACATACACATCATGAAATAAATAAACATACAATCATAAACATACGTCCAATACACCAAAAACATGAAATATATATCATCACAAATATATAATTTAATTAAATGCTACCAATATTTCAAACAACATTCACTCAATATCGTATGAATATAAGAATCGATTGTAAAGGTACCCCGTCCAATCGTTTTTCCATTTCTCCAGTCTTTTCTTAGAGTAATACTTGAGCTCACGTTCATAGACAAACTGCAAACAACGAATCAATCAATATAGTATGAATTTTTATTCAATCAATAATAATTTAAATAAATCGATAAATTGACTTACATTGAGAGGAATGTTCGTTAGAGAAGCGCGGATTATATCTTCTATAAAGCAACACACAAAATGTCCACCATGGTCATTATCTCGTTGCCTCGGAACCTGTTTGTAGGTCCCGAACGGGTTTTGTGAGGGCAGAAGTCTAGAGGGGAGGGGTGAATAGACTTCTGAAAACTTTTTGTGCAGATCAGGTGTGATGGCGCTAGCTTTGATCAGTCAAAGCGAGTGAATCAGTTTGGGCTGATAACCAACTTACTAATCGCCAGAAGGCAGATCAGTTTGGTAGCTATCAGTTTAACTGATGTGTGCGGAAGCTTAAGTTTTACCCGTGAAAAACCAGTTTTTATAAATCAGATTCCAAAGTTAGTCTTTTAACCAGTTGACTGAAGTGTCAAGCTTGATCAGATCAGAAGCTTGGTGCTAGCTGATCTCAACTTAGAATATGTATGCGCTTTAAAGGTTATGCAATTGTGTAGACAGATAATCAAAGCGGTAAAGGCACACAAGATTTATAGTGGTTCGACAAACCAGTCCCCACGTCCACTCTTCCCTATCACAAGGGCACCAACTTAACCAACTGGACTTAGTTTTATGTGTTAGTCCAACACAGTACACCGACAGATATTTAAGGAGTTCTCACTCAACCGATCCCAGAAATCAGAACTAGAAACCCTAGTCTGAAATCTTGCTAAACAACTTAACCTAACTTTGGGTTTTGGATAAGATTGTTTTGGTTCCAACTATGAAATCTTTTCTAGTGTTTAAGGTAGCCTATCAGCTAGATGAAAAGATTTCTATGCTAAGAACTTATGGGATGAACACTTAATAAAATAATCTTCTTGATCGTGTTCTTCGTGCGGAAATCTGATAATTGCTTGAGCTTCTTGATTGTTCAGTGTTTCCGTGTCTTCACTCAAGTGTGATCCCATATTTATAGACCTTTGAAATTAAAGAGCCGTTGGAGAGCAATTTGAATTTCAGGCTATATTTGGTAGGTTTGCAGGATTGATGTGACGTGCTTCAGGAACGGCATGGCTGAAAGCGTGAACTTGTATTTTATAGCCGTTAGAAGGAGCAGCATCAAATCCCGTAATTGCCGGCTCAGATCATACGTGTCTAGTTCTTATTGGTTAACAGACGCACTTTTCAGTGTTGTTCTTCCAACTAAGGTTGACATTCTTCTTGTTTGGATCATAGATATGATTTGGTGAAACATCGAACATTCACTGGTGGTGACTTGATCGACCGAATCGAAACCTACGATGGAGTCTTCTTTGCTTAGGTTGACTTAGCTTCAACTAGCGGATTGATGTAGGTCTTCGGTCCGATCTTCCGAAGTCATCCGATCTTCAAGTATTCTCGAAGTTTGAGCTTTATGACTTCAAATGAGATATCCGACTAGATCGATTGATCCGATCTTCCGTTCTTCTCTAGCATTCGCGGCCCCGCCGGATATCACCGTTTCTTTAGATCTTCAGATTCGACTCATACATATTGAGGTTCCCCTCAATATGTGACCTATCTATTACATCGGTTGTTCTATACAAGAATTATCAACCGGTATTCTATAAACCAATATAAAACATCACCACCTAATGTGTCCGACCGTCCTATTACATGTGTTTTGGAACTTTTATCAAAACTATAAATTTCCCAACAATTTCCCCTTTTGATAAAAAACCAAAACACCGAGAAACCAAACACAGCTTGATAAATATAGAACAAGAAAGAGCACATAATCGTAAGACAATGAGATTTTGTCTTAGGATCGTAAAAATAAACTTTTCTCATTAGATATGTTGATTACATGTTACATCGTAAAAGTTTGAATTTAAAAGCAAACATCCTCGAGAAGTCTTTTGATTCTTCACTCTTTAGGCTTGTATCCTTCGCATCTCTCTTTGATCTTGAGGCACGTTGAAAATCTGATATAGTTTCCATTTGACATCATTGGTCTGGCCGAGGATCGATTATATGCGTTTTGCTCAGATGTCAAAATAGAATCTCTGCCGATTCACAAATGAGCCACCGCCTTCTTCGAGTAATCCAACAGATCATACTCTTGGCGAGATATTTTTACATTGATAAGTTTGGCCTCATTTTTTCGTGATACTTGAAAAATCGATATTTATTTTCTAACCAGGTTGAGGAATTCATCATCTGGAGATTCTTCTCGTGGAACAAGATCAAGAACAAAAAGCGTCGAAGCCATTCACTTCGATCTTATTCCATTCCTCAAACCTCTTAGCATGTCGCAAAGCTTTTTTTGAATGATCTCATCAACTTTTGCTTTGAATGAGGTTCTCGTAATTTTCCAAATTTTCCTTTCTTTTCGCTCTCGATCCGAATCTTTTCTTGATTTTACGCCTCTCTTTTTTTTTTCTTCTTTCTTCTTTCTTTTTTTCGACCTCTTGAAAAACCTTCTCTTTGACATCGATTCGCTTATCGGCTCAGATCATGCTACCGGTTCTTGACTATTTTAGTCCGAGTGGATCGTACAGTTGTGATGTCCCAAAGACCTGCATTTCTTGCCTTTGACTTTTCCATCTTTTCATACTTAAGTTATGAGATCCGGATGGTCTAGTCTTTGTCCATAGGCTTCAATTAGGTCTTCATTGTTCTAATCATGTTAGTTGGTTTCTCCTCCGTCGTTTTTTTGGTTTGATCAAAAGAGAGGAGATGGGAAATTAGGGATCCAAAATCAATCGATATTGCCTGAGAGATTCTGCGATAAACTCAGAACTTGAGCAGTTAGATGTTGAACCTTCGAGATCGTTCTTGGACAGATTCCATGGCGAGAGAGTGTAAAAAAATCATTTGTCAAGTTTCTTTACTCGAGCTTTTTGTGAGCATCGAAAAAGAAACTTGTTGTTGATCCACCTAATCAACTTGTCATCAACGGATTTTATAAGTTTTAACCACGGTTGAGGGAGAACGATCTTTGATTGCCTCAATAGAAATAGCCAATTCCTTTGATCATTATTTCTTTGAGGCCAATCGCCTCTTGATCGTCACTCCTCAACTTCTTCTTTTCAGAGATCTTTGAGACAAGATCCTCCGGATGAATTGATCGGCGATGATGTGAGATGTTGGAATGTTTTTAAGATCTCTTTCAGTTGTTTGCTTCGGTTTTGGTCATGAACTGCAAAGCTCGATTCCACTATCATTAGTCTCAACATCCTTCATTATAGCATCTTGAGGAGCTTATTCGATCTCCTGTTCGCCTTTGATCGATTAACCCTTCCTTGGATCGAGCTTTGATAGATTCGAGAGTTATCAATACCAATTTCCTGATCTACTTTAGCGATTTCCTCATATCAAAATCAAAATCTCTGAAACTCATCAAAGACCGCCCATCCATTCAATAATCATTATAAAATCTGAAAGCTTTTTAATCGAGATCTCTCGGTGAGGATCTCCATAACTTCTTCTCTAATAGCGGGATGGGCGACCAGCTGTTACATCTCATCAATTTCGCTCGATTTGCATTACACCATTTTCCTGTGATGGTCTTTGATGATCTGCACTCGTGAATTTCTGCGTCGGATTCCTTGATGAGAAGTGGGAGGGTTCCGTGGTGCTTGAGTAGGTGGAAGTTGTCCGATTGGCTCGACTTTTCTCGCCTCAAAACTTCTGTTCCACAACAGTAAGCTTTTCTTCATGAACCGATGTAGTTTCGTTCGCATGGGTAGGTGGGAAGGAAGGAAGACATGCTCGAAGCCCAATAGTCTTAAAGTGGTGAATCGAGTTGGAGGAGAAGGAGATCTATCGTCTCGACTTCCTCTTATTCTCCAGCTTTCTTCGATTTTTCACATGTTTTTTGTGGTTTTTGCGCGATCTAAGATTGGCGCTCCTTCTTCATCCGACTCATCTTCTAGAAACAGTCATGGAGGCTCCTTCGCCTTCTTCGCCCTCTTCTCCTGGCCTTAACCTTTTTTTTTTACGGGGGACATCCGTAGACGTGGTTGCTTTCTTGCTCTTTCCTTCTTCAGCTAGCCTTTTGGGGTGTGGGCCGCATATCATCGTCTCCAAATATGGTCAAGAAGTGGAGAGGAAAGCCTTGAGGACTTCATCCATTCTCGTCCCATTTGGCATTTGGCATTTTGTCCTTTAGGATAACTAACCTTGTTGAGATTGATGATCCTCTTCTTCGAGATAGACACGCCTCCATTCATCAATTCCAAATTTCTCATGTTCTTGAAGTAGAATGGCCTTTAGGAACCCATGCCAATTGATGTTCTTGGCTTCATCAATTATTGCTGACCATCTTTGTCTTGATTTAGATGTAAGAGCATCAGGCTAACGCAATACCCATGATTGTTTTTGACAATATGTCAAACAACAATCGGTATTTCCTCTTGAGCATTAATCCGACAAAACCTGCGGGTCCGATGTTTTGTCGACCTCTCAAGAGTTTCGTTTCGATCGGCTCATCTTCATTCTCCTCAGTAGTCTTGCGAGATTCGCCCTTTTTTTGTCAAACTTCTAAATGTCCGCATTCGTCGGTCTCGATATCTTCTCCGATTGATAATCATAGTTACTTCTCTCCGGAAGCGTCCAGATTTCACTCTTAAATTCCTTAGAATTCGAGTGCTTCATATTTATCCTTTGGATTGCAAATTTTAAAAGACAATATTTCTCAAGACCTCCTTTCTTCGAATTTGCTCCACTTCCATTGATTAATCCCGAGTAATGTCAAATCGCATTAGAACTTGTCGTTTTATAATCTTTAATGCCGATTCATAATTGCACATTATTTTACCCATACCGTGAGTGGCCATCTACAAATAAGATAGACTCGATTAAGATTGTGCATAAACATAGAGATATGATATATTGATTATCGAATCTATACATAGGCCTAGTAATCGATAAACACATCTAAAACCAAGAAACAATAAGGCATAACACAGATACCATCGATTGACAAAATCTTTAAGATCGATGGATTTTAAAGAAAAAGGACTCATCAAATAATCGAAATTACCAGATTTGCTTTTTTCGAAGATAATTTTGAAACTTAAGAAAAACACTTTGAATCGCAGAGAAGTAATCTGGAGAGTTTTCAGAAAAAAAAAAAAATGCAAGTTTGTGAATTGGAAAACTCGGTAGGGTTTTGATGAACCTTATAAAGATGAGGAGGAAAAAGACAAGATTTGGAAGATCAACCGCTTGAAAAGATTAAACGATCCAGAAGCGGTTTTTGATCGAATGGTTGGGAAAAAGCACGCATTTAAAAAACCTTTTGGATTTAAAAGCTCATTTTGTAGCAATTAATACAAGTACCCCAAATCCGCATTAAATGATTTGCAGGGAATACGTCACACAGGTAATGCGTACAGTAAGACAAATAAAAACATATAAGGTCCGATAAATAAGCAAATAACAAGGGAAAAGAAAAGCGTATCTGGTTGACTGATATAGTAATCAGTCAACACCACTTGAAGTTGATTCCACTTGTTGATCTTAGTTTTCTGCCTAAGCCTTATAATTTCCCAAATCAACCGATCTTTTTCATTTTTTATCGATTTCCTTTCGATCCTCCTCGATCGATTAAAGTTCCCCCTTCAACTGATATTTCTGTTTTCTCATAGACTGATATATCTGATTTGTTGAGGTTTCAAGTTCAACTGATCTTTCTTATCTGATCAGTTTCGTATGTAATCAGATTTTGGTTGACCTAATCTGATTCTTCTCAGATCAATCCAATTCTTGGGATAAGTGTTACCGCCAAAACTTAGTCTAGAATAGTAGTCTCTATTCCCTAAGTTGGCGCGATTTGACATGCGTAATTATCGTCTGTATATCTCGATATGTCAATCCGCCGTAAATTTATCCAATTATCAGTCGCGTGATTCCTACATGCTGTCCTTGTGATGCAAATTTCTCTAATAGGCTTTTTGAAATCAAATTTGCATTTGCACCCTTGCTTGGCCACTATAAATTGGACCAACACCATACTTATCTTCTTTGTAGAATCATGTATTCTGGTGAACCCTTATTTCCGGTGAGACTTTCGGCAAATACTTTTACCCATTTTTCAATGAGTTCAGCTTCTCAAATCAACCCCTGTGTCCCTTATCATTCTTTCATCGCCATCAAAGATTTCACATACAATTGTTGCCAAAGCTTCTACCACCAAGGAGGCTGGTTCATGCATAAGAATCGAGAAGACACTTCTCCTAACCGATGCACCTTGTGTGTCTATCGAGATGATTTTACTAGCATCAATGCACAGTCGATATAAAACATGAGTTTGATATTCGGTCTGGATCAGACAACAGCTGATCTTCATATATCAACTCAATTTTTGCATGCGACACATGTGCCCATAAGGTCTTTGAACCAATTTCTTGGCACATGTGCTCCATTTAACAGCTGGAGAGTCCATTGACTTCAGGTCTAAGGGCTCCTGGCTTAGAAATCCTATCAAAGCCTCTCTCGCCCATTGGTTTTTAGTGAGAGGCTTTAGGATTATTTTTAAAGTCTTTCTCACCCTTGTTAAGTGGGGGAAAATGAGAGCATCAGATTTAAAATCTCTCTCTCCCCTGCTCTTCTTGGGTTAGGATGAGGGTTTAGGGTTATAGGTTTAGGGTTTTCGGTTATGACTTATGTACTGACCTCCGGGTCCTTTCTACTTGTAACTTGTAATGTAATCTGACCTTCGGGTCTTTATCAATGAAAAGTTCTATTATTCCATTATTGTGTAAATTCTCTTTCTTTCTTATGCGATTGTAGGCTTTAATCTGTGAATCTTGCTTGTTGAATATCATTCAATCGACTTACAAAGATGTAAAATAACCCAACCGATTTAATCGATATTCCTTTAAATTGAGCGTTTCCTTTAACCGATAAACCTTAAATCGATTCCTTTAATTTGATAACTTGTAACCGACGATTTCTCATATCGATTCCTTGATCGATCTTTCCGATCGCTTGAGATACCAAACTCAATCGACTTCCTTTCAACTGGTTAGTCTCTTAACCACCGGTTCTCGAGAACAATCCATCAAGCATTTTAGGTGCATTTTCTCCAAGATCCGTAAGTCCTAGCTCATTGCACAATTCTCTTCCTATCGATCTCACTTTAGTGGCTTGGTTAGAATATCGACTTTACAAATCAATGTGAATCTTTTCCATTCGATATTCTTTTTCAACATGATCTCTTATAAAATGGTGTCCGACATCCACATGTTTTGATCTTGTATGATTCTCGAAAGTGATTGCAATAAAGACTATTATCGCCACGAGAATATAGGTACATTCTTAGCTACAATGTTATAATCCTCAAATTAAACTATGCGAAGCGCTTGGGAGCAAACAGATTTCCTGCAGCCCATATATTTCTCTTCAAAGAGTAGATGTCGCGAATCGATGTCCGCTTTTTTGAAAACCACGAGATTAGTTTACTTCCTAAAACTCGACATGTTCCTCGAGGTTGACTTCTGTCAATCTTGCAACCTCCATAATCGAATCGAATATAATATTTAAGCTTCTAGATTATCATCCGATGGGTAAAATAAACCAAGATTTCTTTCGTCCCTTCAGATACTTAAGAATCCGCTTAGTCGCTTCTAGGTGGCTTTGCATCGATTTGCCCGAATCCGCACATACACCTACTCGAAAAGGTGATATCTCCGGTCTATTGGCGCTAGGTATAGTAGAGATCCAATGAGAGCCCTATATTCTTTCCGATTTGTTTTCCGACCATCCTCATCCGGATCCATCTTGAATCCAATCATCATAGGAATTTTGGCTTCCTTGCAATTTTGAACTCAAACTTGGCCAATAAATTCCTAGTGTACTTTGCTTGGCGAGATGAATATCCCTTCACACTTTGCTTCACCTCGAGACCCGTAAAAGTAATTCATCCCCCCATCATGGACATCTCGAACTTCCCTTGCATCGGTTCTTTCAATCTTTCACATAGACTCTTGTTGGGAGATCCAAGATGATGTCGCCCACGAGATCTGAACCATCGAATATCTTCTCCATCTTCTATTATGAATAAGATTCTGTCCCATCGCTTCCTTTAGTGAACCCATTGCTATCAAGAACCGAGAGAATGTATCATACCAAGCTCGAGGAGCTTGTTTCGTGCCATAAAGAACTTTTCTTAAACGGTACACTTGGTTGCTCTTTTTTCAAGCTCGGAGGTTGTTCGATATAAACTTCCTCTGCTAGTACCCCGCTTTAAAAATGCACTTTTTACGTCCATCCGATACACAAAGAACTCTCTCGTGGGAAGCATATGCAAGAAACAAATAATGGCTTCTAAAGCGAGCGATCGGTGCAAAGGTCTCATCATAATCAATTCCTTCGATTGTGAATACCCTTAGCAACAAGTCTTGCCTTATTTAAATGATGACGTTTTCTCATCTCTCTTGTTCTTGAAAACCCACTTTCGTGCCAATTACGTCTTGATGATTTGGTCCATTTTAATTCCAAACTTGATTTCTCTCGAACTGCTCCGGCTCACTCGCATGGCTAGAATCCAAAATTAGGCCTTGTAGAAGATTCCTCTATTGTTGTTGGTTCCTTCATAGACAAATAATTGACTATACATGACACTTTCACCAAATCGATGTCTAGTTTTAACTTTATCGATGGGTCTCCGATGATCGATCGGTTGGATGACCGGGTTATCCGTGTCCTTCGCTCGATTTAAAATTCGGTTTCGAGAACATCATCCATTTCGATAAAGGTTCATTACTAGCGATTGGGAGTAATGAATCGAATTATGATCCACTTGATAAGAACATGTCTCACCTGATGTTGACTCATCATGTGTTTGATGTCATTAAATGGGGAACTTCAGTGTTCCCCACGAACCGGATGGTTCGATTGATATCGCCTAAAAAAATCCTTTCTTCATCGGCGCTTTTTCGTACCTTAGGATCTGAATGATCCGTGAATCACCTAGATCCGGAATGTATCTTTATTACGGTTTTCGATTCTTTTTCCTTGATCGTTAATGATCCATTTTCCGAGCATCGTGTCTTGTTGATTCACCACGCCTTGTTCGGGCATCTCTTGTTCAAGATGCTTCATCAAAGACTACATGGGGTGTTTCTTCCACAAGTAGGGTTCGCCTTGTAAACCCCCCGAAGCCTTGCTAATGAGGAATATCCTAAAATATACCCTCATCCGACTTGGCCTCAAAAGTCTTCAACCCGACTCTTCCCATTGTTGTGTATGAAACACTTACACTAAAAAGCATGGAAGTAAAAACACAAGGTTTTCATCGCCTTCCACAGCTTCATATAGGTGTTTTGTAGTGAGCCTTAGTCAAGACATCCGCTCGAGTATGGCATGCAAAGTTGATTGATTATACCGTAAACGGCTTGGTATTGCATGTTCAAAACATCGTAGCGAAAGAAAACTTTTTGAGAGTTCTGCTCTCTCCGCTCGCTACTCCATTTTGTTGTAAGCCCTTATAAACCGATGTTTCATGTCAGATACCAAACTTAGAGCAAAAAATCAATAAAAAAGAGTTCGTAAATTATGTACCTTTATCTGATCTGATTTTTACTACACTGACACCCTTCTCATTTTGTAATCTTTTTAGTAGCTCGGGTATCTTCATTGTCGTCTCATTCTTCTTATGTAAGAATATAACCCAGGTAAACTTGGAATAGTCATCCACGATTACCAGAGTATATTTGCGTCCGTTGAGACTGACTGGTGTAACTGGTCCAAATAGATCCATATGAAGCAGCTGCAGTACTCTGCTGGATGCAGGTCCGGGAATTCCCTTGAATGAAGCTTTGACCTATTTTCCCTTCTGACATGCAGCACATGTCTGATCCTTTGAAAATACTTCATTCGGAAGTCCTTCCACTAGTGACATCCTTGCTATCTTATTAAGAGTTTTAAGGTTCGATGGCTCATTCTTTTGTGCCGGAGCCAATCGCTACTTTTGGAACTCTTGACAATCAGCATGCATTTTTTGGCAAATGTTCCAATCACCGTAGATCGCCCTTTCCTTGAATACGATTAGCAAAATCATTGAGTGGCTCGATTCTTGATAGTGCATTGGTCGTTGAGAACTCAACATCAAATCCTTGTCGCAATTGTAACAAACCGATAATAGGTTGTGCTTACCTTTGACATAATGAGACTCCAATTTGTACATCATCATTCTCTAAGGTTCAATCCTTTGGTATAACCAAAGTTATCATCACCGAAGAGTACACGCTGGCCTTTACGCTCTATGTAAGAGCCGAGGAGATGTTTGCTTCCAAATATGTGCCTTGAGCATCCACTATCGATGTACCGTATAGTTGCTTGCACACCTCCTTTGTTGGCGGACCCACGCGATCCTCGCAGCCCAAATCGCATTAGTACCCCTTTTGGATTGGGTCCCGAGGGGTTAGGATTAGTTTTGGGGATCCATACAAAAGCGAGCACTTCTATTGTGATCGCTTAGATCGAAGTCCCGATTTGTCTCCCATACCTATCAACATAATCATACGCCTCTTTATATGCTTTCTCGATTAGTATGATTATTAGTGTGAACCTCGGATGACTTAGAAGACTTGGGATTTATCTTTTCGTTTGTCTTTTTTTTCATCCAAAGGTGGTTCAGTGCAGGGACCTAGATTTAGATTATAGGGGTAGGTACGATTTACCATCAAAAGATTCATATCTTTTCGGATAGGTGGTTTTTGCGCTTTTTACGAAGTATGCTTATTAAAGCAAATGACCTTGATTGGGTCTCGACAAATTAGACTCGATAGTTTCACGTTGTCTTTTTTTCGATTCCTCGATCTGTTGATCGAATTGAGGTCTCTTCGGAAGAACCGGGTTCTTCGCTGATTCCTTGTTGATGCTTTTACCGATTTCGGTATCGTTGGCACCCGCCTTTACCCGCTCAAACCGGTCTTTTTTCCTTATTAGATACATGTTTGGCTTTTTGGTGTATCTTTTGTCGAAAACTCGTCCCGATTACACCTTTTTGAGATGAATCAAAGGGGCTTTTTGGGGATGTGGAAGGGTTCTCATACCCAAGTCCCTTCTTGTTAATCGTTGTTCAAAAATAGGTGTTCATGTCTTGAACGGTTTTAGATGATTTTGTGAAAACCTCTATTTTCTTACGCAGATTATCCTCAGATGATTTTAGACTTTCATGCTTTCGGAATAGCTCATCGAATTTTGCTTGCAAGATTTTGAAGTCATCAGCTTGCTGTTTGTTAATTGACAGCTGATCTTTGATCTACTTCTCCTGATCAGAAGCTTTAACTTTCAGAATTTTAAATTCCTCGGTTTTTCCGAAAGCGATTTAGATTTAAGTTCGGAGGCTTTAAAGATCATTCTCTTTAGCAAGTGATTATTTCGGTCCTCGCCTTGTCATTTTCAAACCACTATAGCATAAGTGTCTCTTTTGGAGAGATCCTCAAGCAATTGCTTTCGAGAAGCTGCCACAATCTCCCCCGGGAAAAGCTAAATGATAGCAAAAAAGTTTAACAAAGCGAGTTTGGAGGTTACCTCAGTTGGTCCTCCTTTGCCATCGGCAGATCTCATCATCATTTGAAGAAAATATCGGATCTTCATTTCCATAGAAGTCAATAAAGATCACGATTAAATCTTCTACGAGGAGTATCCGAGAATCCTCGAGGGCGGTCTGAATCGTCAATTCTCGACGTGTCGCCAACCATAACTTTTCAAAACCGCATGCATTGTTGCTCTCTTTTGTTCCTCTTTTCTTCCCTTTCTCTTGGCGTCGGTGCAGGCGATCATGTTTTGAATGTAGTGACTGGCTTCTCATAGTTGAAGCACGCCCTTGATCCACGGAACCTTTTCTTCCGAATCACTTTTGTTGTATGATCTATCGGTGACTTTCCTTTTAATAGTAGTCCGAGCTTCTTACATTTTGGTTATCTCTTCTCTCATCATTTAGATTGTCTCTTTTTCCTTTCATCTCAGGATCTCTCCGATCATCGATTCAGTTCTTCGGAGATCCGCTGTGTATCTCCTATCTCTTCCTCGAATGTTGATAATCTTTATAGAATCTTTGATACTTACCCGATTGAGTATTTGATTTTTCTAGTTTTCATTAAGCGAGCGATCCGTTCGCCTTTTACTTATGATGTTTCCAATGGGTTCATTGGTCTTCAATCTCTTCTTTGGTTGCCTTAAAAAGCAATCGATTTGGAAGTTGAGGCTTCAAATAAGCACCTCATCTTCATCCGCTTGTCCTCTCTCAATTAAATCGAACTCGTGAGCTTTAAGGCTCAAGAACAAGCTACTTGGCTTCATTTTTGAAATGTCTTGGCAATCCTTGATTCTGATGACCTTCATGTCCCATTTCTTGGTGAGAGACCTTAAAATTTTTGTAGTTGATATCTTTATCGGACATCTCTCTACCAAGTTCTCGAACCTTGTTTATTGACATTGTAATCCTTCCATCGAAGTTCGTTGATGGTTTTGATTTCTTTTTTGAAGATCTTGATTTTTCAAACTTCACCGGTTTTGCTTGCGGGCGGCTGTTTTTTATCTAGTCATTTCCCTCGAATATTTTTAATTAGAGTATCCCACATTGCTTCTATAGTTTTGAGATACTTAACCTTTTTATTTTGTGACCTTATCCATTGTTTTCATGATAATATGCCTTGCGATAGTATCTAGAGTATGCGATTTCCTTTCTCTTTGATCCATCAAGGTTTGGGCTTTTTTCGCACAAGACTTCCCGGGCAAAATGGATCTCCTCCAAGCCGCAAGGTTGTCGAATATATGATGATGGGTCCTCTTTCGATGACTTCCATCATTCTTAACTAATCGAACCTAGATGGTTGGACATATATGTGGCCCAATCTGCATACTCATCGATTGAGAACTTCTGCAGATCATGATACATACCGAGGTGTTATCCATGTTGATTTTTTTTTTTTTTTGAAAAAGAATGAGTTTTAAGAAGGTTTTTCAAGATCGAATTAATATTACAAAGATTCTTCCTCAAGAATCGATGATACACAAAGTCGATTGTCCATAGAACCAACGCCACGATACCACTTGTAGGTCCCAAAACGGGTTTTGTGAGGGCATAAGTCTAGAGGGGGAGGGGTGAATAGACTTAAAAAAAAAAAAATAATCGTGTGATGGTAGTTAGCCCGATCAGAGTTTTGAAAATGAATCAAGGGATAATAACCAACTTACTAATCGCCGGAAAGATCGATTTATGGCTATCGGTTTAACTGATGTGTCGAAAGCTTAAGTTTTACCCGTGAAGAACCGGTTTTTATAAATCGATTCCAAAGTTAGTCTTTTAACCAAATTGATCAAATTTGATCGATCGAAGCTTGGTGCTAGCCGATCTCAACTTAGAATATGTATGCGCTTTTAAAGGTTATGCAATTGTGTAGACAGATTAATCAAAGCGGTAAAGGCACACAAGATTTATAGTGGTTCGGACAAACCAAATTCCTACGCCCACTCTTCCCTATCACACAAACCAACTTAACCAACTGGACTTAGTTTTATGTGTTAGTCCAACACAAGACAATCGACAGATATTTAAGGAGTTCTCACTCAACCGATCCTGTAAATCGAAACTAGAAACCCTAAAAAACTTAACCTAACTTTGGGTTTTGGATAAGATTGTTTTGGTTCCAACTATGAAATCTTTTCTAGTGTTTAAGGTAGCTTATCGGATAGATGAAAAGATTTCTATGCTAAGAACTTATGGGATGAACACTTAATAAAATAATCTTCTTGATCGTGTTCTTCGTATGGAAATCGATAATTGCTTGAGCTTCTTGATTGTTCGGTGTTTTCGTGTCTTCACTCAAGGTGATCCCATATTTATAGACCTTGAAATTAAAGAGCATTTGGAGAGCAATTTGAATTCGGTGCTATATTTGGTAGGTTTGCAGGATTGATGTGAGTGCTGAACGGCATGGTGAAAAGCGTGAACTTGTATTTTATAAGCAGTTAGAAGGGTCAGATCAAATCCGTAATTTGTATGAGAGATCATTAGTGACATTCTTATTGGTTAAAAGATACCTGACTTTTCCTGTTGTTCTTCCAACTAAGGTTGACATTCTTCTTGTTTGGATCATAGGCGTATGATTTGGTGAAACATCGGTTTTCACGGGTGAAAGTAGGATTAATCGTCTGGAACGATCATGAATTTGGAGTCTTTATGGCCGGCAACTTAGCTTCAACTAGCGCACTCGGGATGTAGGTCTTCCGTTGCGATTCTCCGAAGTCATCGATCTTCAAGCATTCGGAACATTGTTTGAGCTTTTCATGACTTAAAGGAGATATCACTAGATCGATTGATCTCTTCTTTCATTCTTCTCTAGATTATCATCCAAGGGATATCAATTTTGTTCTTTAGATCTTCGGATTCGACTCATACATATTGAGGTTCCCCCTCAATATGTGACCTATCTATTACATCGATTTGTTCTATACAAGAATTATCAATCGGTATTCTATAAACAAAGAATATAAACATTAGTCACCTAATGTGTCCGACCGTCCTATTACATGTGTTTTTCAGAAGTCTAGAGGGGAGGGGTGAATAGACTTCTGAAAAGTTTTTGTCAAAATTATAAATTTCCCAACACTGTTGATTAACAATTATAATCACGTATTACAATTATGATTTCTTTCTATTAATTAATTTGATAATTTACTAAATTAAATTTACCTTAATGTTAATCCAGTTCACTTTATTTAACTTGGATCTTGAACCTTGACTCTGAAGGCGACTCCGATACATCGTCATCACACTATTATTATTATAATTAAAAAATAAAAATAGATTAAATATGCATAATTTTAAAAGTAAAACAAATCATTGTATAGAATATTAAAAATGAACTTACGCTTCCATATATGAAACGAGATCAGGGCGATTTGAATAAACTCCATCATGAGCTGGGTCCATAAAATACACACTTAATGTATTCATGTGTATGGCGACCAACACCCAATGCTTCCTATATTATATTGAGAATATTAAAATTAACTGCAAATTTAGCATATATATGTGCAAATATTATAAACATGAATACAAATTTTAACGAAATGTTTATCACTCACCCCACATTTGTTGGCCAAAAAAATGAGATGATCGCTTCCCGCTTAGATTCAAAGATATGATTAACTAACCCATCCATGGTCTCAGCCTTATCACCCATTATGCAAGGCACTTGGGGGAGACGAAGGAGTATATTCCACTTGCTCGGTTATCTCTCGGAGAGATATACCTCACCCAAATATCTTTAACCAACATATATCGTTAATTAATATTTAAAAAGAAAATTAAACTATACGTAAAAGTGAATATTGAGAATTAGTAAACACATAATGGAGGTAAAGGGCTATGGTGGTTGCACTCAACCATTCGTCATTCAAGACTTTCAAAAATTTCGATTTAATTCTTGAAAAGTATTCGATGAAAGTGAGCAAGCATGGAACCGTGGATTTCTCAAAAGCATTAGACGATACCATCCGGTGCACCCCCTAAAGATTGTACATGATCATCGTGATCTAAGTCTCCACCATGGGATAACCAAAAAATAGTCCCTCGTTCTCCCCCTCACCGCTTCGACACCACTTCGATTTCTCTTTTCTTAAATTGTGGTGATTTCTTTCTAGGCATTTGTGGTGTCTGCGCAGATTCTACAATTAATTTGCAATATTATTTAGAACCACAAATAAGATAATGAACTTTAATAACATATATTTTACCCTCATGGTGCTTTGAGACCAAGTTGCTCGGCCATTCGGCAAGTGCCCAATATATTCCGATTTGTGATAATTCATCGATTGGTTTTGGCACCAAATCCTCTTGCCGATTACGGGTACATCGAGTGTGACCCTCACGAAACCAGGAGTGATGGGATGACCATGAATCATTCCATGGGAGTAGGTAACGTCTGAGATGTTGACAAGATCCTCCAAATAAAGGTAGCAAAAGGTTGTTGATGCTCAATAAGATATTTAGTTAGAAAATTTTAATACACTAGTCTTTAATTAAAAAAAATGTGAGACATGCATATCGATGACGAGAGACGTTTTTGAAGTGCCTCAATAAAGTCGTCCCCTATGGTTAATGGAGGAGAAACATAGCATTAGCGACACTATGTTCACAAATTGCTCCACTGACGACATTTCGCGGGCTCGTTCTTCTCTCGGACCTCAAACGCGTTCCACATCTTTAGACAACTTGGCAACCTGTTCCGTTAGTATACCCACCATATTCATGGCTTGAAGACCAAAAATTCTTAAAGATGTCTTTGTCAAGCCATATCCGACACTCCGTGAGATTATAATATGCTCCCGGCGACCCATAGCCCATCCAAATCATCGAGGGACGAACATGCGGATGTCGCTCAAAATGATCCGAGATAGACGCCTCCCTAATCACAAAAATAAAAGATTATTATTTAATTATTTGTTTATAAATAATAGTTTGTAATTGAAAGATAAATTAATGGATAGATTACCACTTCTTCGATAATGCGTTGTGCCGATCGTTAATATTCCCGCCTCAACCCTTTATATTAGTCCTAAATAAGTCAAAACGGGTAAAAAATAGGCTCACTTCTCCAAAGAATTCTTCTTTTTCTTTTTTCTACGATAGTGATGAACGTGTCCCTTTATTAGATATATTAAAAGTGAATATATAAAAAAAATAAAAGTTAGGATTTTGATCTCACCATATTTTCTCTTATTCGCATAACCTTTGTTCAATCCATGATATCGCCTCTCCATCGACTTGGCTTGATCGCGATTTTTATTACTGATTCTACAAAGATAATAGAAATATGATAAACACCTAAAAAACTTAGGGCATTAGAAATCGAGGAAATGACATTGATCAATTTTAAATAAATCATCCTCCATAGCTCGCTCACAAACTCCTCCCAAAATGGAGCCACCATAGGGCTATTCTCGAAAATTTGAGGCGACTAGCCGAGTAAAGACCAGTTTCCTGATCTCGTGTTACTTCTTAACCAAGTCCGTAAATTCTTGGCCATTACTCCAACTTTTACATAATATTTGCTTTTTCTTTGTGAGGTCAAGACCTCCTAATGTAGTCTATACGCATATAACATAACAATTTAGTAAATTTAACTACAAACTTTCAATAAATATATAATTAACATACCGTAAGCTCGTCCCCATAATCTTTTTTCCTTCAAAGGAGTTGAGGCTACGCCAATCCTTGGTGGCAAAGACGATAGGGATCACGCTCGTCCCCGACACCCAACTCAATGTAGAAGGACAACGACTCACTCTTTTTTCTATTGCTGCTCAAACTCATTGAACGATAAATCGCAATAACATAGTATTTAATTAGGTTCAACGATCAATCAATATATTTATCGATTTCAAACTGCTCAATTGTAATAAAATTACCTCAAGTGTTTTCCCCTTGCTACGAGCTCTCTTAATAGATGACATGGTGACTATACCACGAAAAAAGCGCTTCCCCCAAGTCGCTAGTGGTGGTGGGAGCATCGTCACACTCTCTCAAGTCATCGATGTTTGCCGATCATATGCACCATGATCATATGCGCCATGATCTCCATCGTAATATCCATCATCATCTCCATCATCTCCTGGATATGGCAAACGAGACATGATCCTCGTAAAAGCGTAAGAAACAACATTTAATAAACAAAAACAAACAATATTCAAAACTATGCTTTAAATCCTCACACAAAGCATATTATCAAACACCTTGAGTGCATCAATTGTTCATATCTAAAATAATTTTTTCTAGTGAAGGATGTTGTCCACTTATCAAAGACTAATGTGTATTAAAGAATCATATTTCCAGTGCTTCATTTTTACATGCGATTGCATCAAACGAAACTAAATGTTGATTATTAGATTAAAATATTTTAAGAAACTAAAAATCAAGTTGATGAATTTAGGAAAAAACTAAAGAATGGGGTCTTATAAATTGATTAAATTACTCGATAGTTCAAAGAACTATACTCCCTCGCTTTGGTTCACGCTAAAACTATACTTCAAAGATTTCCAAGTAGATTCACGCCCCCTTTAGTTATAGGATAGTTGTCCAATGCAATCATGCAATGCCCTCTATGTACCAACCAAAATGACCATTTTAATAACAGAATTCGTAAGTAATAAATGAAAACTCCAATTTCAACTATTAGTACACTATATACCAATAGAAACTTAATTCATCTAAAACATACACATCGAATCAAGACCACAACTTCATTATAGATGCCAATATTCCAGAGCAACAAAAACAAATTTCATCTAAACAAATTTAATCTAAGTTACAAACATTAGATCATTGAAACTTAAGAATGCCAAAGTTGCAGTAAATTGGTAACCAAGAAAAATCCAAATAACCCTAATTCCTTCAAAATTCAAATTTATCTAAACACAAGACAAGCACAAAATAATAGATAATTGAATAGAATCAGAGAAATTTAAAATTAGCACCTAATAACTCACTTAGAGCGTTTCTAAGTAATTAATTATCTCACACACACCAAGATTCTTCACATGTTATCCATAACACCAAAATCCAAACAGAACCAACCAAAAAAGCAACACAAAGTCGAACGACAAATTAAGAATCAAGATATAACAATTACATTATTATTATCCAAATCACCAAAATTCAAACACTCAATAATAACGCCCAAGACCGCCAGATTCACTATTACCTCCATAAAACCCCTAATTCCTCACTTTTCAATCCAAAGCACGAATATTCCAACAAAAACCATAAAAAGGCAAGGAAACCGAAAAGACGGAAACATAAATCAAAATTGCAACATAAAACTCACTCGGGCGAGATCGCCGAAGTTGGCGAAGAACGCCGACTAATCCAAATGCATGGCAAAGACATCCCTATAAAAAACGGAATAGAGAAGACATCAAATAAGAGATAAATAGAGAAAATACCTAGAAATTTTGGTGAATGGAACTGAAAATGGCGGCGGAAGTAGGGGAGGACGGCGGCAAATGGTTCGATTTGGGGGAGAGGAGGAGGAGGCTAGGGCTTCGATCGATATATATCACCAATACGCTTCAATTCGCGATTTGGGAGTATATATATATTATTATTATAACACTTGGACAAATGTTATGAACCGTCCCAAATCTTTATTTCTTGGACAAATGTTCATAACCATTTGCCTAAACACTTGCATGGTTCTCAACCGCTTTCTAAGTTAAAACTTGGACAAATGGTTTTGAACCGCTCATATCTATCCTTTTTTTATTAAAACCGCTCTCCAAGCTATAGCTTGGAGAGCTGTTTGAAAAAAGGGTTGTCCAAGTGCAGCTGTGCAAGCTCAAATGTGTAGTAGTGAATTAAAAAAACTAATTAAATAATGGTGGGGACATTGCATATGTGGCGCGCCACATAAGCGGTGGGCATATAAGTTTATGCCCACCTGCGAGCATATGATCAAATCCGTATATTTTCAATGATTGATTTACAGAATGAAGATTACAACATATACATGGAGTATAATCTTTCCTAATAAACTATACAAGGAAAGTTCAAAGTAAATAGAATTAAATCCCTAAACTTATGGCACAAGATATGAGTGAGATTATCTTATGCTAATATCCCCCCTCAAGCAAGACATGGGATGAGGTCCAACGCGTAGCTTGTCTCGAAAAAATTCAAATAGCGGTCGTGGTAGAGCCTTTGTAAAAATATCAGCAACTTGTAAGTCAGAAGAAACAAATTGTGTATCAAGCTGACTAGTGGAGACAAGTTCTCTGACAAAATGATAGTCAATATCAATGTGCTTCGCCCTTTTATGAGCACTTGGATTTTGACTAAGAAAAATTGCATTGTTGTTGTGAGAGTGGAGTGTCGGACAAGAGGGGAGCTTGACCTGAAACTCACGAAGAAGTTGAAGCACACAAACAATTTCTGAAGTGACATTGGCTAGAACACGATATTCGGACTCATAACTTGATCGGGAGACAGTGGGTTGTTTCTTGGCTCTCCAAGAAATTAAATTCCCACCTAGGTATATGGAGTAACCATAGGTGGAACGTTTAGTTTCCACACAACGAGCCCAATCAGCATCAGAGTAGGCAGTGATAGAGAGCGGACTACCACAAGAAAAGGAAAGACCATAAGTTTGAGTACTTTTCACGTAGCGTAGGATTCGTTTCATAGCTTGAAAATGATCAATAGTTGGACACTGAAGATGTTGACTCACAAGATTAACTGCAAAGGATAAGTCGGACCTCGTAATCGTGAGATATTGAAGGGCTCCAACCAAAGAACGATAGAGTGTGGGGTCATCAAATAATTGGCCATTAGAGGGTAGCTGGCACCCTGCCACTAAAGGTGTGGAGACAGGCTTGGAATCTTCAAGAGTAGCTCGTTGAAAAATATCACGAGCATATTTCGCCTGATTAAGAAAAATTCCGGAAGAAGTATAAGAGACTTCAAGACCCAAAATATAATTTAACTTCCCAAGGTCTTTGATGGCAAAATCTCGACTAAGACGAGAAATGAGAGAGTGCAGGACCTCTGAAGAATTTCCTGTTAGAATAAAATCAACGTACACCAAGAGATATATAATAGATGACCCACGAATATATATGAAAAGAGAAGAATCAGAACGACTACAAGTGAATCCAATACTCAATAGAAAGTCACTTAGTCGCTGAAACCAAGCACGAGGCGCCTGCTTAAGACCGTATAAAGCCTTTTTAAGACAACAAACATGATTGGGAAATCGTGTATCTACGATACCAGGTGGTTGCTCCATAAACACAGGTTTTGTTAAGACACCATTCAGAAAGGCATTTTTAACGTCTAACTGATGGAGTGGCTAATTTTTCATAACAACCAAGGAAAGGACAATCGAACTGTGGAAGCACGAACTGCAGGGCTAAAAGTATGTGAATAGTCAAATCCTGGGAGTTGAGTAAAACCCTGTGCAACTAGTCGAGCCTTATGGCTATCAATTGAACCATCAGCTAAAAACATGGTTCGAAAAACCCACTTAATTAGAACCCACTATATTTTTGTCTTTAGTTCGTGGTACAACATCTCATGTTTGATTCAGATGCAAAGCCGGAAGCTCTTCATTCATTGTTGCAACCCATTCTGGTCGTTTTAGAGCTGACTTGATACCCCAAGGTGTTGGGGTTATACGTGAAAGTATGCTTTTACTTTGTATAACAGACTAATGTACTCTTATTTACTGAATATAAATCTTTTATCACTGTTGCTTTAAATATAAATGAATGTTATTTATTTATTGCAAACCATTCAATATTAGTACATATTGCATTGCAGTTAATGTGGTGATACCCGATCACAGAAGATCACATTAACAATTCCTTGCAAATAAGTACATCTTCACAACCTAGATGGAATTGAACACTCCATTGGTAGAGGTTGATGTGCAAAGCTCAGATTGACCTGTCTTGACCAAGAGATTGCACTAGTGCATTGTGATGCGCTGAAGCGGACCTACAGAGAGGATAAATTCTTCCGTACTGACTTATGGAATGAAGAATTAGACCTCAGTGGTTGTTGATTTCTTAATCTTTGTAACTTAAATTGGATTGTGTGTGATTAATATTTATTGCTTTGATCTATGTTGGGTTTAGAATCAGAGAGTGATTCTATACTTTGTATCTTGGGCAATATTATTAATTACATGACAATTACTAAGATTTAATAAAGAGAAACGTGTGCAAGGAAAATCTTGTTTGATTTGTCCCCTTGGTGGGCTCAGAAGTTTTACCATACAAATCTTGCAAATGGATTAAGTTCCTGTTTGGATAATAATGTTGAGTTGTCTTTACTCCAATGAATAATATATTAATTAATATAAAGCTTTTCAGTGGCTTAATTAATTAATGGACTAAATAATCTTAAACACGGAAAATAATAACCGGGAGCCATATTATTGTAATATGGGTTAAGATGAATAGTGCAATATTAATTTTATAGAAGAGTAAATTAATATTAATGGGTTGAATAATATTGTGGCTCAATATTGGAATTCAGAGCCCATTAGGAGGTCCAATCTTAATTCTCTTAAAGGCCCCTCAAGTAGCCCAACATAAGTCCAATTAATGAAAATGCGATTAAAATAAAAGAAATAATTATTGCCTAATTTTTCTACAAATTTTCGAAAATAATCAAGAAAAGAAAGAAAAGTATTTTCTTGGAAAGATTTTATGGAAGATAAGTATTCTTGGAATACAAGATTATCTCATAAATCCAAGAATTCTTTGACTTTGACTTTTTTATGGGAAATTTTCGAAAAAGATGAGGAAAAAATTAAAGGAAGATTTTTGTGGGAAGATATATATGGAAAATAGAATATATGAGATATATTCAAGATTGTATCTTGGGGAAGATACAAAGAAATTTTCATATCCCACTAAAACCTTATTTTTTTCGCCCCCTCATGCCTATAAATAGGGGATGAATTTTTCATCTCCAACACAATTTCAGTCTTGGAAAAATTAGAAATCCACAAAGGTGGTGCAATAAATTTTCTTTATTCCTTTGTTTAAAATTGTTCGTGAGTATCTTCCACCGGATAACGAGCAAGGACATGGGATATACTTGAGAAGGCATTTTGGTTGATCCATCGTCTCAACAGTTGTCTCTTCAAGAGGTACGTTTCACAAAAACTCCTAGATTCCGCATGTGTAGGACTTTACGTTTAATTAATTGTAGCTATTTGAATTAATATGTTAATTCATGTTAGTAGTAAATTATTTATTTAAATTTGTATTTAAATTGCAAGTCGAATAGATTCGGGCAAAAGGTTTTCCAATACGAGGTTCACTAACTGTCAGAAGAGCATTGAAAAGATTTGTATGAGCATAATTAGTGACATGCTTTGGTTTAAAGATACCTGACTTTGCCCGAGTTTGCATATGGTGAGTTGAAGTCGGATTAAGTGGCAACGGCGGGCAATGGCCAGTGGATGACTTAGAAGTAGGATTAACGTCTGGAACGACTTCATGAGAAGCATGAGACATTATGGTCGGCAATTGCAAAGTGGGTGCAGTAAGTTGCAATTCTCCATGTAATAAAGATGGACTTGCATGTGGAACATTGTTTGGGACATATTCTTCATGCAATAAAGGTTGACTTGCATGAGGAATATTATTTGGGATGTCCGCATGATGATTATCACACAAGGAGCAAGGACCATGGAGAGGTGCATCACTAGGAGCTGCAATATTTTGATGATCAGAGGATCGAATAAACCCAACAGGTTCCAAGAACTCCGAAACAGGAAGTGAAGAAGGGCTTGACCTGTCAGGAGACTTAGCGAACGGAAATAAAAACTCATCAAATTTAGCATGACGAGAAATATAAATGCGAAAGGATTTAGGATCAAGACGACAAAACCCTTTGTGTGAGTTACTATAACCCAGAAAAACACA
Organism: Stenogyne calaminthoides; assembly: GCA_037126765.1. Classification (NCBI taxonomy): domain Eukaryota; kingdom Viridiplantae; phylum Streptophyta; class Magnoliopsida; order Lamiales; family Lamiaceae; genus Stenogyne; species Stenogyne calaminthoides. Next base: position 25,350,870 of record JBBCBC010000009.1, on the reverse strand, counting down.
AGCTGTGCTACGTGGCTCAAATTTATTTGCAGCATAATCTCTTAAGCACGGATAAACCCGACAACCGAAGGATGAAAATTCTCAAAATTAGGAGCAGTAGAGAATAATAATTCAAACGGGGATTTTCCATCAAGCACTTTAGAAGGCGCAAGCGATTAATCACATATGCAGCACTACTAAAAGCATCCACCCAAAACTTCATAGGAGAATTAGAGTGAAGCAATACAGCAAGACCTGTTTTAGTAATGTCTCTGTGCTTATGTTCAGCTCGTCCATTTTGAGATGGCGTACATGGACAAGAAAAAATGTGAAGAAGGCCCTTTTTCATGAAAAAAATTCGCACCTTATTATTTGTGAATTCAGTACCACCATCACTGTGAAATGTTTTTATACGACTAGAAAACTGATTTTCAACAAAAGTATGAAACTGCTGCAGCACGTCATAAAAATCAGATTTATGCCGCAAAGGATAAAACCATGTAAACCTTGAGTAGTCATCCATAAATATAACGTAATACTGAAAACTATAATCAGAACTAACAGGTGCAGATCCCCCACAAATCACAGTGTACTAAATCCAAAACACAAGATGATCTCTTATCATCCAAAACAAATGGCAAACGCTTACTTTTTGCTTGTTCACATGAATCACAAATAACATGTTTGGGCAATAATGAAGTCACAGAAATGCTCCCAATCTTATTTAAAAACGATATAGCATAATAAAAACGTGACCAAGTCTTGAGTGCCACAACTCATACGAAGCTTTCGGTCTACGAACTCCAATCAACGCCACCTGATTACCATCTAAAAAATATAGGCCATTCTTATGCTTGCCTCGAGCCAGAATTTCTCGAGTGACCCGATGCACAATGGTAAAACAATTATTAGTGAAAACCACATCAACCATAGATTCAGATGACAATTTGCTCACAGAAAGTAAATTTTTAGTAAGTCCCGGAACGATCAACACATCAGACAATATAATAGATTTACTAACACGGCAAGAACCAATATGAGTAATCGATGATAATGCACCATTACCCACAATAATCGAATCCGAACCTGTATATGGCATTGAATACTCCAATAGAGCAAAGTTCGGAGTCATATGCGCTGAGGCTCCCGTGTCAAGGTACCAATCTGAGGTAGGAGCGTCTGAGATGTTGCAAGAGGGCCAGAAGGCTTCGACGATGTTGACTGTAGCAGTGATAATGTTACGATTAAATATGTCGGATGAAGGAGAAGCAGCCATGGCGTGAGGCGAATGACTGAGTGAGAGTTTTTTGGTGAGAGAAAATATCTAACGTGAATGGAGGGAGAAGGAAGTACAAAGATTGTGTGAGAGAGATGAGAATACTGGTGTTGCAGTGTGAATGAGAGAAGTTTTAGGGTTTCAGTTGTACCTTTACTGATACCATGTAAAACTAAATAATGTATTTTCAATGATTGATTTACAGAATGAAGATTACAATATATACACGGAGTATAATCTTTCCTAATCAATTATACAAGGAAAGTTCAAAGTAAATAGAATTAAAATCCCTAAACTTATGACACAAGATATGAGTGAGATTATCTTATGCTATTAATAAATATGTGTTTTTATAAGGAAAAATAACATGTACTTATCATATCCAATATCATATATAAAATATTGAAAACTGTATCACTATATAAATAAAAATATATTATTATAACAAGAAAGGTGTATTACCGTATAAATAAAATGTTATGTTTCTAACTATACTGCTTCTCCCTTTATTTATAAGTGTGTGGTTTTTTTTAATTGCAAGAGTTGGATAGACAACACAAAACCTACCTACGTGCTGAAATGGTCAACAAACTTGACTATTAGACCCAAATAGAAGTGCATGGCGGTGATGGTACGTACTCCATAGCTTGCTGCTCATAGACTTAATCAAGTGATCTTTAAAGAAAGTGGAAATATTTTAAAAAAAACAACTAATGTTTATAATTACTAACTTGTGCAAAATACAAATGAAAATAAATAAATATCATAACATGAATTAATTGTTCAAAATCATTATAATCTAAAAAACTGAAAATTTGAGGCTAGGGAGAAATTAGGCTACATTTATACTCTAATATATCCGTACCCCAAACACAGTTGGGCAACTCAAGAGACTTTCTTTCTCTTTTACGGTAATCATAAAGAGAGAGATTAATTACATTACCACAATAATTTTCACATAAAAATACTCCATCTCTCTTCCACAAAGCTTCTGCCCATAGCGCCAAATAAAAGGATGTGAGGGAAGCAACATCTCCAATATAAGTCCAACATCGCTCGTTACCTTCCCATACACCCAACACTTTGTCAAAGAGATTGTGAGCAAAAATGACAAACGAATCATCATCTTTTGCATATACACGGTTGTAAGTATTTGAAATATCAGGCAACGACGTCGTCTTGAACACCTCATTATGCATGTCGAATGATAATATTACGTCAGCACTTTTTCTATTTATCCATTTATGGTTCACCCAGTGGGCCCACATGCCACTTACCTTTGTACAAAATAAAAAATAATCACAACATTATATTTTTATAATTAACTAATTTTACAAAATAAATTAAATATATACTCCATCCGTCACGATCTTGTTTACAATATTTCTATTTGGGCATCTCAATCTTGTTTACACATTTTCTTAAATGAAAATACTCATTTTATCACATAAAATACTAATAAACAACTCTTTTCACCCCCAATACTTTATCACTTTATCACAAAATACTAATAAATAATTTTTTCTACCCAACACTTTATCACTTTTTCTTAAACTCAGAGCACACAGTAATTGTGTAAACAAGATCAGGACGGGGGAAGTATAATACAGGAATAGGAGTAGTATAATTCCAAATAAAATTGCCACTTTTATTTGCAACAATACTCGAAAGAATAAATATATGCAATTATTCATAATTATAAATTAGGTGGTGATTTTATTTGTAATTAACTCATGTCAAAAACTTATATGGCCCGTCAAGTTCACGTAACACTATTATGCATAAAAATTATCATTGTTTAAAAAATATTTTATATTTTTAAATAATTTTTTTTGTGCATAACAGTGATAGTTTTTACACTTAACAGTTATAAAATTCATATTCATGTATAGACCTGATTCTTAGGAGCATTTAACAATTACCTCATGGGGTGAATTTTTTATGGCTCTGGTTCTCCCATGAACAATTATGTCGGTATCCAGTTTCCTCCAAGTGTTGGTTGTTGGTGAATAGACCTCAATGTAGGTTTGTTTCTCCTCAATGAATGTCAACTTCACTACTTTGTACCCTTTTGCGATATAATCGAAACCAAACCCAATGTCGCAGCGGCGTAACGTCGACGGCGAGAAGACGGTGATCGGAGATTCCGGTAGAATCTTGATTTCTCTAAGGCACGGATTGCATATCGCAATTACTGGATTTGCATTTGTTTGATAGAAACAAATTAGACCGTTAACGGGTCCAACGACCATCATCGGGTAAACCCTGTCGACTTTGAAGAATAATTCGTAAAAACCCGGGAAACCTAATATGTACGATTTCCCGTTTTCTTTAGACATGGACAGTTGACAGCCCCAATGCAAGTGAAATATTTGCAGAAACAGAGCATCTTCTTTATCGCACTTTTTCAACTGAGAATATTTGAAGGCAGATGAATCAATAGTTTTGCACCAAAATTTGCAGACACTTCTGAATCGTAACAGAGATTGGACTGGTACGCGTAATAGTATTTCGGTTACAATGTCATTGTGTAGATCCATAATTACCACACGAATTATTAATTATGTGGATCAGAACAGAGCAATCGAAACCGGGAGATGAAATATTACAGAAGATGGATCATGAAATTTGGTACATATGTGTGCATATTATATATAAAAAAAATTGAGCTCGTGAAAGTATATATAAATTAAGGGTAGTCGATTTGGTAAATATTTGACAAGATACATAGTATAAAGTTAGGAAAGATATATCATATCCCAACTTTTATAACCTATCGCCTTATTATAAGTAGGCTAGGTCTTTCAGATCTTACCTCGGATCTTGTAATCAAAAAAGACTCATAGTGTTTAAGATTTTAAGCGTCAAAAATTTATGTTATGTTAAAAAGTGATTTATTTACACAGAAAAAATGCAATCAAGAACAATATGGGAACATAGTTGCATGCTTCTGTTTGGAATAGTTGCACGTTTCTATTTTGTATAGTTGCATACTTGCATGCTTTTGAAATGCACTATGAGTGCACTGTGCACCTCGGTGCACATGAGACCTACTCTTATAAGTTATAAGTATATTACAGCAAATATTCACAAATATGGAATATATAGTGGGTCTCATGTGCATTCAGGTGCACCGTGATCTTATGGTGTATTTTTTAAATATGCAATTTATTGTATTGAAAAATATAGTTTATTTATACTTAATCGTACAATTATTTTTTCATATTAATAGTTGCACAATTCAATTTAAATAAGTTGCATTTTTTAGTAAAAAGTTGGATGTTTCTAAAATACATTATGAGTGCACGATGCACCTGGATTCATAAAAGAGTAGAGCATAAACCGTACGTGTTGGAATATACATTAAAGTAAATTATTAATAATTTTACTTGGTTTTCTAATTTCTATCTTAAAAAATATATATATCAATTTTATGCCAAGTCAAATATAGTATCTCCACCATCTCGTATTCGTAGTCTGTTATTTTTGTGAGAATATCTCTCCATCTCATTAATTCGTTTCCTTTTCTTGCGTATAATAACATGTCAAACCTATCTACATAATTGGGGAAGTTTATAAACTAATAATTTATGCAATAACCAATTTTATTTTTATAATACTAATTTCACAAAGTATTATATGAACCAGTTACACCATAACAATATTCATGCACCACTATCCATATTGAAAACGGGTCTAGAAAATGGGTCATAAATAAATCCAAAATTTCCCAATCTATTCATTTTTTTTTTCATTTTTTTCAGATATCTCTCTTAACCCTAATTTCCACCCACGCTGCTCATCCAAAATCCCACGTGATCTGCTCATCCGAGATCGGACGATCTGCTCATCTCTCTCATATTTCTCGATCGCACCGTCACCGTCTTTTTCCCGTGTCTCGCTTCTCATCTAAGATCGGAGCATATGCTTCCCAAATTGCGATTGAAAGTCTCTCTCAAAATCCCTATCGCGATCTGCTCATCAGTTTTGTCGATGGTTTTTGGTTATCTTCGTCTGAGAGGTAACTACACTATGTTTTTTTAGTTCGATTCTGTATTTTTTGTTGTGTGAATTGATTATCCCGTATTTTTTGTTTTGTGAATCTAACTCTTCATTATTTTTTTTTCGAATAAAAGCGATGCGAGAAATCGAAAATCAGATATCTTTCATTTTCCCCAATTAAATAACGGCGAATTTTGATTAGAAATCGAGAATTTCATTCTTTATTTTTAATTTGTATATCTAGATGTTTGATTATGGCTAATATTGGGGGTGTGAGTGTTAAGAAAGTGTGTTTTGCCCTTATGTCTTGAACTTGGCTAAAACTCCACCGATCTTTTCCTTGGGGCTAAACTAATGTTAGAGGTCTTTTCATTTTCTGGAATTACAACTTTTTTACACTTTTTACAATGTTCTGCAACTCTGTTTTTAGTGTAATCTAAAGCAAAATGTAAATAGACTGTTAAAGATTTGAAGTCCTGAAAGATTTTTGCAATTTATATTTATTCCATTAATTTGATTATTTAGATTATTTTGATGATCTTGGTTTCCACTTATTCTTGTCTGTGTGTGTTTTGTGAGGTCTCAAATTAGGAGAAACACTTCACTTTCATTCAAATTGGAAAAAAGCTTCACATCTAGAGTTCCTTCCCTGTGCATTCAAAATTCTTGTGCGGTGTGTACTTCGTGCCAATCATTGATTTTAGGACTAGGTTGGGTCACTTGGAAGATAGACGACCTGCATAATTTGATACTCAAGTAAGAAACCTACTATATTCTTAGTTATATTCTGTATTTGTATTTGAGTTTGTTGGTGTTCGATTTTCTTAACTTCGGAAATGAGTAGAGAAGGTTATACTATAAGGTGCCTATATATTTACAAAAATCAGAATTAAGTTTTGAATACTACACCATAAGACACTTATGTTCCATATTCCAAAGGCATTACTCAAGATACACCACTTCTACCATCATGATTCTTGTTTACAGTTATACTATAAGGTGCTTATATATTTACAAAAATCATAATTAAGTTTTGAATACTACACCATAAGACACTTATGTTCCATATTCCAAAGGCATTACTCAAGATACACCACTTCTACCATCATGATTCTTGTTTGCAGTGTTTATTAACTATTTATGTCCAATATATAGACAAAATGAAATGAACTAAATATGAAATCATAAAGGAATCTTCAAAATTTCTTTACTTGCATTATTTAATTTTACTTTACTTTTTTATAAGATTTGAGAATGTTTTGGTCTGTTTGTGTTGGGATGTTCTGTTTTTGCTGTCAACTTCTGCTTTTCTTCTTGATTCTTTTGGTATATGAACACTTTTCCTAAATGTTGAAAAACTAAGTTCGTATTATGAGTCTCAGTTTGGTTTAATTTTGCATTTGTTCCTACTCCTACTACATGTGTTGTAGTATTATATTATATGAACTATAGTACTAATTGAAATGAGATATAGTATTAACTTATATTGGAGATGTGAGTGTTAAGAAAGTGTGTTTTGCCCTTATGTATTGAACTTGGCTAAAACTCCACCGATCTTTTCCTTGCTTATAAGTTATTGTGTAGAGCCAATTTTTGCAGATTTGTTTCTAAATTGCAAATCACAACTGCTTGTGCACATATAATTACCTAATTACTTTTGAAATGTTATATATATTAATAACAGTTTTGTAGAAGTTTCCCCAATATGCTCGGCTTCTCTTTAATATGAAATGTGAAAGTTGTTGAAACCTTGCTTATACTTGCCTGATTGCTGCCAATATATATATATTTTGAGGAACATTCCGATTATACTTGAGCTTTTTGTTCAGGGTGATACTATTTGAGTAGCAATGCTGAACTTTAGATGATTTGATAGTTGAATTGCTTATTAGAAAATCAAACACCAAACATATATTATACTTCATCAATCTACTTGATTCATATATATAGTTCAACATAGAAAATTCTCAGTTTTGAAACAAAGTTATTGCATTTAGGAATAAGAGAATTATTTGGGACTCTTATATCCTCAAAATCTGCTATCATCTGCTTGTCAACTAACTGTTAAATCAATCTACAAGACAGGACAATAAACCTTGATACTATGATTGCTTGTCACTATTGATTGTTTTTTGTTTTTTATTGAAGGATGGGTAAAAGGCATAAGGAATGTTGCTCTACAGAGAGCGGGCCCAGTAGGAAGAAGAATAAGTTAATCGAGTCTTCAAGCAATCCTTCCATCTCTATGAAGAAAAGCAAGGGTCGTCTTATGAGTAACGTTCTTAATGAAGGGACTTCAAATGTTAATCCTAGGAGGTAATAATCTGTTGCCACTGCCTAATATTATTTGATTAAGTATACCATATTCGTTCTTTACGTAATAATATTAGTTCATTTTATTGACTCGTGCATCTTCTAATGATACTTCTTTTCTTTTTATGCAGTGACTTTACATCTCATTGCAGACCAAAGCCTTTATTAGAATTAATTAAAATGTTAAACGAGAAACAAAAAGCTGATGTACAGTCAATAAGGTTTGGGGGTATTCTAGATTTACAATTGACGAAATGCTCAAACCATGACATGCTTAAGTGGTTGATTAATCAGTTCAAATAGCAAGAGCTGTGTGCTTTATTTAGATAGCCAACGTTTCTTTGCCATTACGGCCGATGACGTCTGTGATGTACTCATGCTTCCGAGGAACGATGGTTCCCCCGTGTTGAAATATACATGATCGGAAGATGGGTCAGATGTGATGAAACATCTGAAGAGTACGTATATGGTAGATACCGATAAGAATCTTTTTCATACCTTGAGTACAAAGTTTGTTGATGGTGGTGTAGATTTTAAAAGACTTTTCGTGATGTCATGTCTTCAGTTGTTTCTTACACCAGCTTCAAATCATAAAGTCACCTTTAGTGTTGTCAAGTCCCTAGAAAATGTCGATAGAATTTTAAAATTGGACTGGTGTTCTTACGTTTTAGATAGTCTTTGTGAGTCTGTTGATTATTTCAAGAGTCGTCGTTTGAAAAATATTGGTGGTTGCATCATTCTACTTCAAATTATATACTTCCACCGTCTGAAATGGCGTGGTGTTTCTGTACCATGCACTCCCGTTGATTCAGCACTGGAATGATAAAACAATCTACCTTAGATGTCGGGAGGAGTACGGTGCTGGGTTTTACGGTTCAGGAGAGTTATCTGTCATCTTCACTCTCACTGTTAATGGTAAATGTAGAAGTTCTTCAAACACTGAAAAATCTGATGCTGAAGGTGGAGATGTTGGAGTGAGCAATGATGCAGAAGGTGGAGATGTTGGAGCGGGCAGTGATGATCATGTGCAGGTACTTCTTTGTTATTTTGCATTAACACTTGTCCATCTATGTTAAACTGCTGTGATAAGAAAGTAACTATATTTTAAAAAAAAATGTGATTTTTATGTGTTGTAGGATCTCAAGGACTTATTAGCATCTATGGTAAAAGATGCTACTGAGTTCTCAAAGAAATACTACCCCAAGGTGACGGAGTTGACAAAAGATTCTCTTGCATCAAAAGAGAAGATGGCGAGAAAAAGCTGCTCCACACCCGATGCTTATGATTGTATTTTTATGGATGAAAGACTCCATAAATACGCTGATGATTTGTACAACAACTTGATCGCCTCACAAAAATTGACCGACGTAATTCTGAATTGTGACCTTCTCACCCCTGAGCCTCCAGTCAGAGATGAGGCCTATTATGATATTGGTGAGGGTGCTGATTTTGGAGTCAATGTTTCTGGAGATGAAGAATTTGAAGAAGAGAGGACGGTTGAAGACAAGGAGGAGTTGAATAGTGCAATACAATCAGTTAGCTCCAAGGAGAAAAAAGTTGGAATAGATTCAACGAGCAAATTCTGGAATATACGTGAGGATGTGGATTATCTTTCCAAGTATATGATCAATCATAAGAAACTTTTGTCCAAATTGTCACAAACACACAAGGAGATACTGGATTATTGTTTCTATGACGCTGAGAAAGAATCTTCTGCGTAAGTCTTTTATCTTTTTTAAGTGTTTTAATTTTTTTTTAAAAAATTTAATGTTTAGTTTCCTTATTTATGTTCTTATGTTGTTAATTTTACTGGGTTTGGTTTTGTTAGGGATCGTTTATATCGCCGGGCTATGTACTTGTACATTGAGAGGAATGAGCTCTTATCAATGCTTCAAAATCGCCAAATCGATGCTCAAGTAATCAACGCCTGGTGTAACGAGATTAACCATTTTTCTTACGTTGATGGATATCGCAGTCAATTTATATTTAGCTTGGATCAAAACGTAAGTTTTATATTCTGTTTTTTTTTTTTAATGTTGTTAATAACATTTTTTATCTTTTGTTAATAACATGCTTTGAGTAGCTACATGTCGCCAAACAAGGGTGATCCTGAAGTTATTGCATCAACTTGGCAAACTGCTTGGGATGAGTGGCTACAGAATACAAAGAATTCACTGTGCTCATCCGATATGGTAAATGCTTTTGTTAAGTCTAGTATTAGTTGATATTGTCTATAGTATTAGTTTACATGATGTACAATATTAGTTCACACACTGTATGGTATTAGTTCAGATATTTGTATATTGTAATTTTATTGAGTTTGTATGTATAATTTAGTGTTACTTTTGTTGTAGTTGTAGCTTAATGGTATGAATCATTTGCGCATATTTTTGTTTCATTTTGTCTTCACAACCACTACGCTGCTGTTGTTGTGGATTTTAAAGATACCAAGATATGGTATCTACACAATAGGAAGCATTTTGACCAAGCAGAGAAAGCTGTATTTCATGATACTACTAATTTATTGGTACGTCATATTTTTTATGATTACTTTTGGATCAGATTTTAGGGTTCTCCTCTTTGCTTGATATTATATGTTTTTGTAGTGCAATACCCTATCGGTTTATCTGGATAACAAGGGTCATCCCAAATGCAAAGACATATTGCACTATGAGATTGTAAACGTTCCCTTCCGTTGGCAAACATCGAGGGTTGATTGTGATAGTGGTGTGTACATGATTCACTACATGATGCATTTTGATGGTGAGGTGTACACATCTCCCAACTTGAACAAGGTACATCTGTACATATATGTATATTTGAAATTATATTTTTTTTCCACCAAACTTGTGTTTTTAACTGTTTTATTTTTATATTATAGGTTGATGTGCGGAATGTTAGTGTTAATGTCCTAGAGACAATCTATTGTAAGGACATGATACTCGATGATATTCAGTTTGATTTAATATTATAGTTTACTTAATATTAATGTATGACAATACACTTGTTTGAATATTATGTTTGATTGTTTGCGTTTATTCATGCAAGTGTTCCCATGAGTCATTGCTGTCATTGCGGTTGTGAGAACTCAGATGACTTAAGCATGATTCTCAAATAGCCCCAATCAAGGATCATCAAGAATGGAATATTGATGATGCAATGGAGATTGATGTTCGATCTGCATCATACTCTTAGAGAGTGTAGTAAGATCTCACTTACTACGAGATACTAGGTATCTCATGATGGATGCACAAATACCTTAGAGGGTATTGGTATACCCATCCGAGAAACCATTTGATGTATTTCCACTATATGTGTCTACGGGTGTCTCGGTTAGTGGGAGCGATGCGATACTCCTTTGACTTGAGGTCAATACGCACGACATGTGTGGGATGATGAACTTTGACCATGACCGACGCTTGCACCCTAACCATGGGTAGATATGACTTGGATTGGGTTCATCACGAAGTACATGTGCGTGATAGTTGAGCCAATAATAGGATTCATTCCTCAAAGTGGATTTAGAGAGAACACTCATCTTCTCATCATAATTGGATCAAAGTCATTGGCCGTTGCACGTTAACTTAGACTTTGTGGCTAAGTGTGACATACATGATCAATTAGTGATTTGAGATAAATTGATTAAGTTATTTGAATAAACACTCCATCATGTTCAAGGCTTAATCGAGTATTCGTGAATGTACATTTCTCGCAACGTACCTCATATATTGAGAATGTCTAATTTATTGTCTAGGGTTCAATTAAGACCGTTAGTTTGACTAATCGCTTGATATATGAGGGACTATGGGTCTCACAACAAGTAGTTCCCTTTTACGGATTATAGTTGGTTGATTAAGTATTAAATTGAATTTAATATTTAATATGGAGAATTAATTAATAATAGATTAATTTGGAATTAATTATTATTAATATTTAATTAAATTGGATTTAATAAAATAAGAATTCCCAATAATAATATATGGAATATTATTGTAGGATTTAATATATATGGAATCAAATCCGTAGAGATTTGATATACATGAGAATTAAATCCGTAGAGATTTTATATATGGGAATAAATCTAAGAGATTTATTTTATGAGATTAGGGATTTTATTTCCTAATCAGGTTAGCTTAAGATTTAAGTTGGACCTCTCCTATATATATGAGATCTTGGGAATTCACAAACAACGTTAATTCATATTTCTCCATAAAATCTAGAATAAGAATTTTTCTAGCAAATTCCGTCTCAGATTCAACACTGGCAAATCTGTGCAAGTCCGTGAACGGGGATTACGTGGATATCATAGTAGAGAAATATGCGTACGATTTACTGTAAGATTTCTCTTTATGTTTATACGTATTCAATTATGCAATTAACTGTTCGTTGTTGGTGAACTTTAATTTCCGCTGTGCATGTATTACGTGTTTACGTGCCTCTAAATTCCAACAGTGGTATCAGAGCTTCAGGCTCTTGATTTAATTGGATATCATATTGGTTTAAATTAAAAATCAATTTGTTGATTTGTTTATATAATAATTTGGTACGGCAAATTTTTTTTGGCTTTGACCGCACCATATGAAATCAACATATTGGGGATTTATTTGCTTGGCACTTTCCCCTGTTCGTCTTCTACGGGTCACCATCATCCTTTTAGGGTTTTGAACCTTTGTGAGATGCGTCGCCGCCAGCGGCGGAGACCGCGGTGCATCACTTGAGATGGCGGCTCACGCTGCGTCTCGCGAAGGCTGTGAGTTACCGCGGCGGCTGTGCGGTTGGCAGTTCTCTCATCTTCGCTTCGAGACGTTTCGCGTCAGTCGATTAAAAGCGGTGGTGACGCGCGCTCGCGTTTACCGATTGATGGCGCTCTATCTTTCTAACTTGATACACCTGCTTCGCGTCTGATTTGGTTGAATTTATTTTCGTTTTGGGTCGATTTCGTTGTTGCATCGGAGAATCCATTTGCTTCTTCGATTTCGAGGTCGAATCGATTCGTTTCAAGGCTTATCGGCACGATGCCCGTGCATTTTTGAACGGCGGTGATGGCGAGTTGCTTGCACGCGCCTGGTGGCAGTGGCGACTCGCCCACGCGGTCACGACGGCGATGGCTCGCTGGGTCTCTTCGGTTTCGAACAAGATGGTTCCTTCTGGTCTTATTTTGTTCGATTTACCCCTGATGCTTGCACTGTTGTTCGATTTCAAAATTGTCCCTTAATCTTCGAAAACGTTCGATGTTGTTTCTATGTCGAATTGTTGATGATGAATGTTGACTGGGTTTGGATTTTGTGAAATTGGATGTCCCAAATTACAGATTGGATCTGTCGAATTTGGGCGGTGGTGTGAGGAGGGCTGTTTTGCAAAATTATTTTGAGACAGGCCCTCCCGTGCAATTTTAGAAATTTACACCTGAGCCCCAAAATTTTAATAAATTAAAATAGTTTTAATTTAATAATTATTAAGGGCTAACGAAGTTGGACTTGAAACACGTTTATTAGTTGGACTAATGAAACTTAATTAATTGGATTAATTAAGGATTTAAAAGAAATTTATTAGTTGGACTAGTAAAAGGCTAGATTAATTAGATTAATTTAATTGTTTTAATAATTGGTTAATAATTATTGAATTTATTTTAAAATTAGATTTTGAAATTAATTCGTTAACACTTTTATAGTCCGAATTATAACTATTTGGGTAGGCGGGGCCCAATAATTATCGGACCGTATTATTGTTTGGGTAGACGGCACCTATATAAATGTTAGTCCGTGTAAATCATGTTTGGGTAGGCGGCCCCCAATAATTGCTCGAATATGATGTAGATTAACATGTTGGATCTCGATTAAGCAATTAATACCTCGCCTTTGAAACGTTCCTCAATAAAATATGGTTTTTCATTAAATTGAACGATGCCTTCCATAAAAGTTAAAAGTAAACCGGAGATTTCGTTCCAATGAGTATTTATGGCCCAAGTCTTTTGCTCGGATCTACATTTAATCGGAGGACTTTTATGAATAAAGTGTCGCCGCTGATGGTTGTCATCGAAACGACTTTGTTTCACCAAAAGCCGTGAAAACGAAAAGTCAGTGGCATCCGAACTAGGTTCAATCAACTAGAATTGCGGTTTTGCAATTGGTTTGGAGAACCTACGGTTATCTTATTAGGATAATCAACCCAAACGGCAGATATTGTAATAAGAGGAATGTGGATCCTAAATCCATTATGATTTATATTAGATATAAATTTGTATTCTTCCGATGAAATTAGTTGAATATGTGAAAATAATGGAGATAAAACAAACACAAAAGAAAGGTCATGTTTATTTTGATTCTTTGAATATTGATCATAGGAATTATGTGTTTAATTCCGCTTTATTTTATTTCTCTTGGTTAGTTGAAATGTATGGCGCTTATTGAGATGTGTTTTGAAACAAACAAATTACAGCCAAATTTTTTCGGTAGACCGAAACATGTGTTTGGTGCTAAGACAAGAAAAGATTGAAGACGTGTTGACACGTCTATCCCTAAGCATTCTTAAAGTTTGGTACTGAGGCGTACCCACGTTTGACATATGCTTTCGGAAAGAAGCGTCAAAAGATGCTTCCCTGGGCTCGATGTGTGAGGTTGCTTTCGGCATGACTCTCGATATGCTTAAAAAGCAACATGAGAAAATGGGTCTCTTCTAAATGCTCAAGCATCTGAAGGATCTCTTTGATTACGAATCTCGTTAAGAGATTTATGAAGTGATGAGAGATATGTTCAAATCTTGGGTTAGCTAAAAGGAGAAATATTTCACCTCATGTGCTTAAGATAGGCATAATTGACAAACTTGGTAATTTAGGCTTTGAAATAAAAACCAACGTTTTCATTTATCTTATCCTCCGTCTCTCTCAAGTTCATATTTTAGCTTCATTGTGAACTACAATATGAATAAGATGGATCTGGCGTGCTTTGAACTTCAACGTGCTCAAGATTTTTGAGTTCAATATCCCTAAGATGGTGTTCAAAAAGAAGGCGGGTAAACAAGGATGTGTGCCTCTCTCTTGAGTAGTAAGAAGGGCAATGGAAGAAGGACTATAAGGTTACGGTTGCTAAAAAGGAAGACACTTGGTGCTTCTAAGACTAGAACGTGTATGTTTGTTTTTTAAGATAGACATATCCATAAATAGCGCTAACTGTTGGGTATTAGATACCGGATATGGCTCACTCATTTGTATGAATGTGAAGAGTCTCATATGTCTAAGGGCGGTTAAATTTGGGTGAAGTCGTCTTACTGCGTGAAAATGTAGCAAAGAGTTGCTAACCGAACGATGTGGGGACTTATGTGTTAGACTTACCATTTGGTTTTTATTAGAACTTAATGATTGTCATTTAGTTCTTTTCTATTACTTCGCAACATTATTTTCATTCCTATGTTAGACATTGAGGATTATTCCTTCCATTTTAGTGATAATAATTGTTATTTCATTTTTGAATGGTTTATGGGAATGACCCTATGGTGAATGGTTTATACTTGTTGCATTGTGGATATAATGTTCTTAATATACAAAATAAAAGACTCAAACTTAGTAATCATGAAAACCCGACTTACTTGTGGCATTGTAGACTTGATCATGTAAACGAGAAAGGAATGGCAAGGTTAAGAAAGTTAGACTACTTAACCCCATTTGACTTTGAGTCTTATGGAGATTGTGAATCCTGTCTCGAGGGCCAGATGATCAACAAACCTTTTTCTGGGAAAGGGGTGCGTGCCAAAGAAGTTCTAGAGCTGATCCACAACAATGTATGTGGACCATCCCCCACTCTAGCTAGGTGTCACTTCGGATACTTCATCGCTTTTACTAATGATTTCTGAGATACGGATACGTGTATCTTATGAGACACAAGTCCGAATCTTTTGAGAAATTCAAGGAGTACAAAGCTGAATTAGAGAAGCAACTTGGTAAGAGTATTAATAATCTTAGATTGGATCGAGGAGGTGAATACCTTAGCCATGAATTCACTGATTACTAGAAGTTGCAATGGAATCCAATTGCAATGGACTCCTCCAGGAATACCCCAAATGAATGGAGTCTCCGAAAGGAGAAACTGAACCTTGTTAGACATGGTAAGGTCCATGATGAGTTGTTTCCTCTCTTCCAACATCGTTATGGGGTTACACACTCTAAACCTCAATCTACATTCTGAATAGGATTCCGTCTAAATCAGAAGAGCGTATCCATATGAGCTATGGTGTGGTAAGAAACCAACTTTCTCACATATCAAGACGTGGGGTTGCCCCGTGATTGTGAAAAAGATACTTACTGATAAGTTGGAATCCAAAGGTGAAAAGGGTTACTTTGTGGGATATCCTGAGGAAATGAAAGGATATTACTTCTATTTACCTTGTAAATAATCAGTGATTGTTTCTAGGCAGACCAAGTTCCTCGAAGAAGACTATGTCTTTAAGGGACAAGGTCGTAAGCTGATAGAACTTGAAGAAATTTAAGAACCACAAATTAACAAAGAGACTGATATCTTGTCAAAGCAACATGACAAGAAATCAGTGGGAGCATTCAACAACTTTCACGGTGGGAGTCTTTCACTAGGTGATCGTCTTTCAGCCAGTGGGAGCGTAATTGGAGTATACTTGCCAGTGCAAGAACCTCCAAGTGGGCTGAATGAGAACAACATAGTTCAAACTCCCGCCCAAGAGACATTAGAAAGTGTAGCTCTTGAGGACTCTCCGGACATTGATGAAATCGATGCACCACAAATTTTTCACGATCAGAATATATAACCTGCACAACCACAACTCCGTAAGTCAATTAGGAATCGTAATCCGCCCATTAGATACAGTTACCTCTTGAAGGAACTCGATAATATGGACATATAGGATAAGGATGATTCTACTACTTATTCTGAAGCAATATCAGATATTGATTTAGGGAAGTGGCATGAAGCCATGAAACCCGAGATGGACTCGATGTACACCAATCAAGTTTGTGACTTGGTTGAGTTGCCTGAAGGGGTTAGACCATATGTTGCGATTGGGTCTTCAAGAGCAAGACCAATGCAAATGGCAAAGTACAAACCTACAAAGCTAGGTTGTTGGCGAAGCGTTATAGTCAACACGAAGGCATTGACTATGACGAGACCTTCTCACCAGTTGCAAAGATCAAGTCCATTCGAATTTTACTTGCGATATCAGCACACTATGATTATGAGATTTGGCAGATAGACGTCAAAACAGCTTCCCTCAATGGCAACATTGATAAGGAAGTGTTTATGACTCAACCGGAAAGTTTTACATCTTAGTCAAATTCTAATCTAGTATGCAAGCTAAAGATATCCATTTATGGATTGAAGCAAGCTTCTAGGAGTTGGAATATCTGATTGATGAAGCTATCAAGTCCTTTTGACTTCATCAGAAATTCGGAAGATCCTTGCGTTTATTGTAAACGCAGCGGGAAGAATATTGTTTTCATAATCGGGTATGTCAATGACATATTGATTTTGGGAAACAATATCCCGTTAATGCAGTCCATTAAAGATTTGTCGTTAAAGACCTTCATGATGAAGGGTCTTGGTGAAGCCTGCTACATCCTAGGGATCATGATCCACATGGATAGATCCAAGAGGATATTGAGGCTGTCACAGTCCACCCATATAGACAAGGAGTTGAAGCGTTTTGCAATGGAGAACTCTAAGAGAGGGTCTCTGCCTGCAAATCATGGGATAAAGCTATCAAAGAAGGATTGTCCTCCTGTTGAAGCTGATATCAAGCACATGAAAGATGTCCCATATGCATATGCAATTGGGTCAATCATGTACGTCATGACTTGCACTAGGCCAAACATGGTCTACGTTATCAACATCACTGGTAGATACCAACAAAATCCGAGTCTCACTGGATTGCTGTTAGGATCATTCTGAAGTATCTTAGATGAACTAAAGAATGTTTCCTTGTTTATGGTGGACAGTCAGAACTAGTAGTGACTGGTTAAGCTGACACAAGTTTCCAATCCGATTGTGATGATTACAAATCACAGTCAGGTTACGTTTCACTCTCAATAATGAGGCGGTCAGTTGGAATAGTTCCAAGCAAAAGGACCGCAGATTCAACAACCGAAGTTCAGTACATTGCTGCATCAGAAGTCTCAAGGAGATTGTCTGGGTTTTATAGTTCTTAAGAGAACTAGGGGTAGTTTCGAGTGCCAGTTGTCTAATAAACTTGTATTGAGACAACGTTGGTGCGATTGCGCAAGCACAGGAACCGAGATCGACAAGCAGTACCAGACTTATAATTTGATCCAATAGATCATAACGATAGGAGAAATATAATTAAAATGTATTCCCACATATTTAATTTGGAAGATCATTTCACCAAAACACTGAGTGTTCATGTACACACTACACATTTGATGGTCTAGGGGTTAGACATGCAGGTGATTGACTCTAGTCCAAGTGGGAGATTGTTAGTGTTAGTGTCCTAGAGACAATCTATTGTAAGGACATAATACTCGATGATATTCAATTTGATTTAATATTATAGTTTACTTAATATTAATGTATGGCAATACACTTGTTTGAATATTATGTTTGATTGTTTGCATTTATTCATGCAAGTGTTCCCATGAGTCATTGCTGTCATTGAGGTTGTGAGAACTCAGATGACTTAAGCATGATTCTCAAATAGCCCTGATCAAGGATCATCAAGAATGGGATATTGATGATGCAATGAGATTGGTGAGCGATCTGCATCATACTCTTAGAGAGTGTAGTAAGATCTCACTAACTACGAGATACTAGGTATCTCATGATGGATGCACAAATACCTTAGAGGGTATTGGAATACACATTCGAGAAACCGTTTGATGTATTTCCACTATATGTGTCTACGGGTGTCTCGGTTAGTGGGAGCGATGCGATACTCCTTTGACTTGAGGTTAATACGCACAACATGTGTGGGATGATGAACTTTGACCATGACCGACGCTTGCACCCTAACCATGGGTAGATATGGCTTGGATTGAGTTCATCACGAAGTACATGTGCGTGGTAGTTGAGCCAAGAATAGGATTCATTCCTCAAAGTGGATTTAGAGAGAATACTCATATTCTCATCATAATTGGATCAAAGTCATCGGCCGATGCACGTCAACTTAGACTTTGTGGCTAAGTGTGACATACATGATCAATTAGTGATTTGAGATAAATTGATTAAGTTATTTGAATAGACACTTCATCATGTTCAAGGCTTAATCGAGTATTCGTGAATGAAAGGAGGAAATAGTAATAGCCCATATTTCAGTTACAGGTAGTTGCACGTTTCTCGCAACGTACCTCATATATTGAGAATGTCTGATTTATTGTCTAGGGTTCAATTAAGACCGTTAGTTTGACTAATCGCTCGATATATGAGGGCCTATGGGTCACACAACAAGTAGTTCCCTTTTACGGATTATAGTTGGTTGATTAAATGTTAAATTGGATTTAATATTTAATTTATGGAGAATTAATTAATAATAGATTAATTTAGAATTAATTATTATTAATATTTAATTAAATTGGATTTAATTAAATAAGAATTATCAATAATAATATATGGAATATTATTGTAGGATTTAATATATATATGGAATCAAATCCGTAGAGATTTGATATATATGAGAATTAAATCCGTAGAGATTTTATATATGGGAATAAATCTAAGAGATTTATTTTATGAGATTAGGGATTGTATTTCCTAATCAGGTTAGCTTAAGATTTAAGCTGGACCTCTCCTATATATATGAGATCTTGGGAATTCACAAACAACGTTAATTCATATTTCTCCATAAAATCTAGAATAGGAATTTTCCTAGCAAATTCCGACTCAAATTCAACGCTGGCAAATCTGTGCAAGTCCGTGAACGGGGATTACGTGGATACCATAGTAGAGAAATGTGTGTACGATTTACTATAAGATTTCTGTTTATGTTTATACATATTCAATTATGCAATTAGCTGTTCGTTGTTGGTGAACTTTAATTTCCGCTGCGCATGTATTACGTTTTACGTGCCTCTAAATTCTAACACGGAATCTATTGAGGGCTAAGATTTTAGCCAGTATTGTTCTAAGTAATCAAAATGAAATTAGAACAATTGTGATAGACAATGCCTACATGTTTTTCAAAGAAAAGCCCTCCCTGTTGAAGTTACGTGCTGCAAAAAAGAAAGAGAGACAAGAGAAGCTTCATGAGCAAAAGAAAAAGGAAGCTGAAGAAAATTTGACAAAAATGAGTGAAATTAGAAGAGACAAACGAAAGGTTGGTGATGTGTTGCCCAGCCCTTAAATGAGGTTACCTCATATATAGCATCTGTAGATTTTACAGTATGCTTTACAGTATTTTTTGATGTAGATTTATTAGCAATCAATTGTGACTTTATTAGCAATCAAATGTAGTTCCCCCTGTACATGTAAAGAAAGGGTTTTCTTTTTAATGCCAAGATTTGTGAGATTTGTGATGAAAGAATTAAAAGCTGCAGAGTTCTCCAATACTATGAACAAAGAGATTGATTTCTTCAAATATTAGTTAGAAGTTGGCTTTTGAAGCAGGGGAGACTTATGCCATTGTAAGAACCCTAGCCCTAATTCGTTTTCGTCCTTTTAACCAGTTTATTTCTTTTAGGTGTTGGGAATTATAACTCCTTGATTTTGTTGCATTTTCTTAATCTCTGTGTGCATATATGTAATATATAGATGGCACAACTTATAACTATGTCAATAATTTTTGTTTCTTTATTGTTTGTGAGCTTTATATCTTACATGGTTGTTCTCCTTTGAGCCCCTCTTCATTTTTCTAGCTTTCAATAAAATAATGATTTTGCGTTTTCTAAACACGAGCTATAATATTAAATTATATTAATATGAGCTATGGTATTAATTGATATAAGCTATAGTATTAATTGACAGGAGCTATAGTATTAACTAATATTAGCTATATTATTAATTAATATAAGCTATGATATTAATCAGTATAAGCTATGATATTAATTGGTATAAGCTACAGTATTAAATTGACATAAGCTATAGTATTAATTGGTATAGGCTATAGTATTAATCAATATAAAGCTACGGTATTAATCAATATAAGCTGCAATATTAATTAACATGAGCGATAGTATTAATTAGTATAGACTATAGTATTAATCAGTATAAGCTATAGTATTAATTGATGACAAATACCTGTGTGTACCCTTTACACCAATTTAGAATTGGTGGAATTTTTTTTAAGTTTTTTTTTGGTTTTTTTTTTCAATTTTTTCCATGAACCGACCCGAACCCGGATCGAGTTGTTCATAGTTTACTCAACCCGAATGGTTCATGGTTTAGGGTTTAGGGTTTTTTTTTTCAAATTTTTTCCCAACCTCCATCGATCCATGGTTTTTTTAATTTTTTCCAGGGGTTCATAGGTTTCATGGTTCACAACCCGAATGGTTCATGGTTTAGGGTATAAGGTTTAGGGTTCATGGTTTTTTTTTTTTTTTTTTTTTTTTTTTTTCCTTGAACCCGAGTGGTTCATGGTTCACCCACCCCAATGGTTCATGGTTTTTAGGGTTCATGGTTTTTTTTTTGTTTTTTTTTATAGGGTTTAAGGTTCATGGTTTAGGGTTCAGGGTTCAGGGTTCAGGGTTTAGGGTTTAGGGGTTTTTTTCCGTTTTTTCCCTGACCCGAGCCGGGACCGAGTGGTTCATGGTACACATGACACGAATGGTTCATGGTCTAGGGTTTAGGGTTCATGGTTTTTTTTTGGTTTTTTTTTCGAGCCCGGACCGAGTGGTTCATGGTTCACCCGACCCCAAGGGTTCATGGTTTAGGGTTTAGGGTTTAAGGTACATGGTTCAGGGTTTAGGGTTCAGTTTTTTTTTCGAGCCCGGACCGAGTGGTTCATGGTTCACCCGACCCCAAGGGTTCATGGTTTAGGGTTTAGGATTTAAGGTACATGGTTCAGGGTTTAGGGTTGGTTCATGGTTCACCCGACCCCAAGGGTTCATGGTTTAGGGTTTAGGGTTCAGGGTTTTTTTTTCAGTTTTTTCCTCGACCTGAGCCGGGACCGAGTGGTTCATGGTTCACATGACACAAATGGTTCATGGTCTAGGGTTTAGGGTTCATGTTTTTTTTTCAGTTTTTTTTCCGAGTCCGGACCGAGTGGTTCATAGTTCACCCTAGTTTAGGGTTTAGGGTTTAAGGTACATGGTTCAGGGTTCAGGGTTTAGGGTTTAAGGTTTTTTTCAGTTTTTTTCCCCGATCCGAGCATGGACCGAGTGGTTCATGGTTGATGGTCTAGGGTTTAGGGTTCATGTTTTTTTTTTTGTTTTTTTTTCCGAGCCTGGACCGAGTGGTTCATGGTTCACCCGACCCCAAGGGTTCATGGTTTAAGGTATAGGGTTTAAGGTACATGGTTCAGGGTTTAGGGTTCAGAGTTTAGGGTTTAGGGTTTTAGGGGTTGAATCATGGTTTACCCGATACCAAGGGTTCATGGTTTAGGGTATAGTGTTTAGGGTTTAGGGTATAGGGTTCAGGGTTCATCCAAATTAAAATTGAATCTAATTGCACCAATTGGTGCACACAAGCATTAAATTTATAGGAGCTTTAGTATTAAATTATGTTGTAAGATATAATGTTAATTGATAGGAGCTATAGTATTAATTGATATTAGCTATAATATTAATTGATATAAGGTATGGTATTAATAAGTATAAGCTATGATATTAATTGATATAAGCTATGATATTAATTGTCATGAGCTATAGTATTAATTTGAATAAGCTATAGTATTAATTGGTATAAGCTATATTATTAATTGGTATAATCTATGATATTAATTAATATAAGCTATAGTATTAATTTGTATAAGCTATAGTATTAATTTGTATAAGCTATATTATTAATTGGTATAAACTATAAGATATTGTGTTAATTGACATGAGCTATAGTATTAATTTATATAAGCTATAGTATTAATTGATATAAGTTATATTATTAATTTGTATAATAGTATGAGATAAACACCTGAACTTGAAATTAACAAACCACAAAAGAACCAAAACAAGGCCCACATGTAACATCCCAAACAGTGACAAAACAAGACAAAAACAGCCGAAGAAATCCAAGTCCAAGCATAGGCCAAAAAGATCCAAACAACACACCCAATATATTAATAGGGAATTAGTACCAGCAGCTGAAATGCAAACATAGTTCTAGTAACAACATAAAACTTGTATCAACAACTATATTTTGAACAGTACAATCCCCCATCGAGCCAATTAATCATAAAATTAGCAGATACCAAACCAAACAAATGAAAAACAAACGAAAAATCCTTAACATAAATAGTAGAAGAGGGCAAGCCTCTCAGCCCAACTCACAAACCAGAACAATGACACCCAACACATTCAACCAATTTTCCATAACAAAACACATAACCATGGCCTAATTCATGCAAAATAACTACTCAAACCAACAAAAACAGTAGCCCACTCATATCCAAAACCAGCAATTTTAACACACTACAGAATAACAATAGGCCTCCATATCTCCTGCACACAAACAAACCAAATGGAGGTAAGTTTATCAAGTGTTGGGTAATCAAGAATTAAAAGAAAAAAAATTAGAAATAATTACTTACTAAATTAAATGGGGCCTAGGTGTTTAAGATCCAAATTTCAAATTTGGGGCAGATTGTGTGGAACTTGCTCTTTTATTCTTGGTTTTCTCAAAATGGCCTTTTTTTTCTTTTGTTTCTTCCCTTCGTTACTGAACGAGTAGGATCTTGTACCGTTCTAGATGATTTTGATTGTGCAGAAGTTTCTTCTTGTTTGGTAGACATCACTGCCTTCACATCAATCAAATCTCTATTGATGTGTTCTTCAATTATTCTTCTAGCAGTTTCATTTCCTCTGCCCAACAACAGTAAATTGTGTTGCTTCCTTGCCATGTCATTTGTCCAAATGATAGACTCACTCTTCTCCTTTTCATTTCTTTGAGGTTCCACCTTATCCAACAATTGTAATCTAGCTTGTTTCGTCCATCTCTTCAAAATATACCTATCAGGTATGCATTCCACCGAGTTCACATTAAGTACTCTCATGTAATGATAGCAAAGCATCCCGCTCTCTTCAAATTTCATGCAAGCACAATCGATAAACTTTAAAGAAGAATCGAATATAACTCTGTAGCTTGGATCATCATCAATAGATTTAACATCATATACCTTCGTGGTATCCAGACTTTCAACTTCTTTGAATGAAGCATTAATACTTATTCTGAACTCCGCTTCAAAATCTCTAAAAAGAGGTCGTGTGTATACCTGCGACGTGTGCTTTATCATTCCATACATTGGACAACTCGATTCAGGTCTAGACCATAAGCAATTGAAATTATCTTTTTGTTCTTCGTCCCTCCAATTTTGGACAACATTCTTGAAGATCTCATAAAAAGCTGTCAGATTTGTATCTTTCCTAGCTTTTGATCCAATCGAACTATTTGTGCTCTCACTTCGTTGCGATGACTTAATTCCAGCCGAAAAGAAATTTTTGTTTAGTGTCGTGCACCATTTCTCCTTCAAGCTATATAATCGTGTAAACTAAGAGTCGTCTGCAAGCTCATATTTTGTTACCATCTCTTTACAAGTCATTTAAAAATGCTCTCTGTTCATACACCCTGATAAGCACTTGTTGAACATTGCTTTCATAGAATCATCGCTCTTCCATTTGACCAATTTTGGTATGGCATTCTGCTGCAGGTGCCAGAGACACAATCTGTGCCTAGTTTCAGGGAAAACCTACATACAATAGTATATAATTAGTAAATATGAAACATAGTATTAGTTCATATTCAATATTTAGGGTTTCGTACCTTTTCTATACCGTTTGACATCGCCAAATCTTGGTCCGTGAAGATGGAGACTAGATGTTTTCCTCCCACAACCTTGCTAAACACTTTGAATAGCCATTCAAACGTTTCAGTTTTCTCAGCAGAGATGAAGGCACACCCGAACATCACATTCTTCCATTGACTATTAATTCCAACAAAGGGAGCACATATTAGGTCATATTTGTTCCTCCTGTATGTGGTATCGAATACAACGACATCTCCAAAAAGGTCATAGTCATCCCTCATCGACGAGTCCCTCCAAAATATGTTAGCCAACCTTGCTTCACCGTCCAATCTCACACTGTAATAAAACTCCGGATCATTTGCACTTTCTTCTTCTAATATGTCAATTAAAGTCTGTGCATCTCCTGATTCTATCTTGTTCAGATTTAGACGACTTACGAAATTCAGGTGATCTCTCATTGTGTGACCTACGTGCTCTTTTCCCCCCGCTAAAAACTCCAAGGAATGATAAGATTGGGCAGCCTTTATTCCACAAGATATCATTTGTTCGATAATTTTTGCAGTCTCTTCTGGTATCTTCCTTTCTAATCTGTGATGATGCCCCCACTCCAGTCTTGTTAAGTTATGTTTATACTGCATGACATGTTTCTGAACCTCGTAAATCCCTTCTTTGTTCCTCTTGACATGCAATAACTGTTGGGGAACGAATTGCCTGGATCTATTCGGGATGAATATTTAAATACAAATTTAATTCTAACAATTATTACTAGCATGAATTAACCCATATTAATTCAAATAATGACAAATCATGTATATAAACAATTCACGTAAATCCTACGCATGCGGAATTACTACGAGTTTACGTGAACTTACCTCTTGGAATGGCGATGGCCTTGTTGATGAAAACACACCAAAAAACCTTCCCAAGTATTCCCTAGTCCTTGCTCGACAATCCGGTGGAAGGACACTCGCGAACAATTAAACAAAAGGAAAAATAAAATTTGTTGCACCACTTTTGTGGATTTACTAATTTTTCCAGCACATGAAATTGCACTTGGGAATGAAAGAATCAATCCCCTATTTATAGATGGGTGGTGGTCAAATTTTTAGGGGAAAAAACAATGTGGGAAAATCTTTTCTTGATCTCCAAGAAATCTTGAATATATCTCCTATATTCTTTTCCCATAATTAAAATATTCCACAAAAATCTCACCTCATCAAGTTATGGTGATTTTCGAAAATATTGGGTCCAAGATTCCAAGATTTGGATCTTCTTGAATTTATGAGATATACTTGTACTTCAAGAAATACATATCTTCCATAATATCTTTTCAAGAAAATCTTTCTTGCCCTTTATATTTCAAAAATTTCGAAATACCTATATGAATAACCAAGTGGGAGATTTCTTGAATTTAATGAGATAATCTTGTATTCCAAGAACACATATCTTCATTCCATAACAAAATTCAAAGAAAATCTTTCTCCCCTTTTATCCATAAATTTTGAAAAATACAAGGAAATTAGCAACAAATATTTATTTTATTTTTAAACACCTTTTCCAGTTATTGGACTTTATGTTGGGCTACTTGGGGGGGGGCCTTTAGGAGAATTAAGATTGGACCTTCCAATGGATCTTGAATTATCAATATTGAGTCACAATATTATTCAAGCCCATAAAATATTAATTAATCCCACTACATAATTAATATTGCACTATCCATCTTAACCCATATTATAGTCAATATGGCTCCCGGTTATTATTTCCGTGTTTAAGAATATCTAGCCCATTAATTAATTCAAGCCACTGAAATAGCTTTCCATTAATTAATATCTTTTTATCCTTGGTAAAGGAACGGTTCAACATTATTACTCATACCGGAAACTAGTTCCACTTGCAAGATTTGGTATGATAAAACTTATGAACCTCCCAAGGGGGGCAAATCGAACAAAGCGTGCTTGCACGATTCTTCAGTATTAAATCTTAGCTACACATGTGACCAATAATATTGCCCAAGATATAAAGTATTGAATCTCGTTGATTCTCTACTCGTAATAAGTCAAAGCAATACTTACTAACCACACGTGATCCTATTTAAGGGACGAAGATTAAGAAATAACGAACCACTGAGGTCTAATTCTTCCTAGTTCGATTCAAGAATTTGTCCTCCCAGTGGAATCCTCTTCAATTACACTAGACATGCCTTTGTGTAATCTCTTTGGTCAAGACAAAGCAATGAAATTACAATTCAACCTTTCACGATGGATTGTTCATTTCCATCTAGGTCGTGAATGGTGTACTTTTGGTTACAAGGGACTGTTAATTTAATCTTCTGTGATCTGGTATCACTAAATTAACTACAATTTAACACGTACTATTTATTGAACAATTATGAAGTAAATATATGTAACATTCGATGATATTTACAACATCAGTGATAAACAATTTAATTCAGTAAATATGTCCAAAATTCAATTTGATTATACAAAGTAAAAGCATACTTTCCAGTATAATCCCAACAATCTCCCACTTATACTCAAAGTCTGCTTTTAAGTATACTACAATATGTCTCGTGTAGATCCGTGACATATAATGTCACCTACACGAACCTAATAATGTCTCCCACTTATACTCAAAGCAGATTGGCTACGCACTTGACAATCATTCCTCCCACATGTCTCTTGAATGTTTCCAGAGGCAGACACTTTGTGAAAGGGTTAGCTAGGTTATCCTCCAATGCGATCTTATCCACCTCTTCATCTCCTCTCTTAACGATTTCTCGTCTAAGATTCCTTTCCTTCAGTGTGCTTGTTTGACTCGTGGACTCTTGGTTCCCTTGAATTTGCAACTGCCCCTAGCAAATATTACTAGACAAATTCGAAACTTCATCCAAGTCCACTAAGAAGGTCTAGAGCCAAACTGGTTCCTTCACTGCTTCACAAGCAGCTACTTACCCGGCTTCCATGGTTGAGTTAGTGATGCATTTCTGCTTCACACTCGTCCATTTGATGGCTACACCTCCCAAATAAAAGCACACTAACTGAGGCAGATAGTTTCTGGAATCTAAGTCTGATTGGAAATCCGAGTCCGTGTAGCCTATGGGGATTAGACTATCTGACTGATAAACCAATATTCTATCTCGAGTTCTTTTCAGATACTTCAGAATGTTTTTAACTGTCGTCCAATGTTCTATCCCCGGGTTACTTTGATATCTTGCCACCATGCCAATGGCAAAGCATATATCCGGTCTCGTGCACAACATTGCATACATAAGGCTTCCGACAGCCGAAGCATAAGGAATGCCTTTCATGTCGTCTATCTCCTTTTGTGTCTTAGGGCACATTTCCTTAGATAGATGGATTCCATGCCTGAAAGGTACGAAGCCTTTCTTGGAACCCTGCATGCTGAATCGTTTCAACACAGTGTCTATGTATGAAGCTTGCGATAAGCCTATCATCATTTTCTTGCGATCTCGAGTGATCTTGATCCCAAGGATGTGCCCGGCTTCCCCTAAGTCCTTCATATTTAACTGTTTTGAAAGCCATGCCCTTACGTCTGATAACACCTTTACATCGTTCCCGATGAGCAGAATGTCGTCTACGTATAGTACTAAGAATACCAATGCAGTTCCGACACGCTTTTTGTACACACAACTTTCGAACTCGTTTTGATCAAACCCATAAGACTTTATAACATGATCAAAACATTGGTTCCAAGCTCTGGATGCCTGTTTGAGTCCGTAAATGGACTTCATGAGCTTACAAACTAGGTGTTCTTGGTCCTTTTCAATGAAGCCTTGGGGTTGTTGCATATAGATTTCCTCATCAAGACTTCCGTTAAGGAAAGCTGTCTTGACATCCATTTGGGAGATTTCAAAATTGAGATGCGCAGCAATCGACAAGAGAATCTGGATGGACTTGAGCATTGCTACAGGTGAAAAGGTTTCCTCATAGTCGATCCCTTTTTTCTGAGTATAACCTTTCGCCACAAGCCTTGCCTTGAAGGTTTCCACCTTCCCGTCCGATCCCCTCTTTCTCTTGTATACCCACTTGCAACCAATAGGTTTGACCCCATTAAGTGGTTCGACTAGCACCCACACTCTGTTATGATCCATAGACCCCATTTCTACTTTCATTGCCTTTTGCCAAGAAACCGCATCCTTGTCTTGGATTGCCTCATCATATGTCCATGGGTCTGATTCGTCTTGACCGGGGATCAAGTCCGAGGACTCTCCTATCCCCATGAATCTCTCTATTTTCACAACCCTCCCACTACGATGAGGTTCCGGTTGTGTAAGTGTGTCGTTTGGTATGTCATCTTGTACAATTGGCAACGAGGTTAGCCCTCTTAGCTCATTTAAGGTAATCTCACTTCTGGGTCTTCTTTCGTTCATGTAGTCTTCTTCCAAAAATCTAAAGTGGGTGTTAATTACCACCTTTTGATCTTCGGGACCATAGAACATACACCTTTTTGTTCCCTCGGGGTATTCTATAAACAACCTTAATTCTGATCGAGGATCCAATTTCCCGGCTTCCTTGTCCAACACGTAGGCCGGACACCCCCAAATTCTCATGTGTCTCAAACTGGGCTTGCGCCCGGTCCACAATTCTTTGGGAGTTTTGGGAACCGATTTGGATGGCACCAAGTTCAGAATGTAAGCCGCTATTTCCAAGGCATGACCCAGAACGACTTGGGAAGATCCGCATAACTCATCATTGATCTAACCATTTTCAAAAGAGTTCTGTTTCTTCGCTCTGCAACCCCGTTTTGTTGAGGGGTTCCGGGTGCAGTTAGCTGGGATGCAATCCCTTCATCCGACAAGTAGTTCAAAAACTCATCGCTGAGGTACTCGCCCCCACGATCGGATCGTAGAGACTTGATACATTTTTCCCTATGATTCTCTGCTTGAGCCTTAAATTCTTTGAATTTCTCAAAGGTCTCAGATTTATGCTTCATAAGGAAAATATAACCGTACCTCGAGTAGTCATCAATAAAAGTGACAAAATACTCATAACCTCCTCTTGCCATGGTTGACATTGGACCACATACGTATGTGTGAACGATTTCTAACACTTCTTTGGCTCTATTCCCCTTGGCTCCGAATGCCCTCTTGGTCATTTTACCCTCCAAACATGATTCGCAGGTTGGAATTGGTTCAGCTTGGAGAGACTCTAGTGAACCGTCTTTCACCAACCTTTAGATCCTCTTTGGATTAATATGTCCCAATCTTAGATGCCATAGAAGTGTTTCGTTCACGTCTGATGAATGTTTTCTTTTTCTCAGAAATAGTTGATGTGTTATAGGATGCATTTCGTGAGTGGTGTGCACAGTTAATTGTATAGAGATTATTTGACCAATGTCCCATAAAAGATACACTCATTATTTGAAGAAATGATGTCATCTTTATTAGAAGAAACTAAGTATCCGTTAATAGAATTTTTAGAAACTGAAAGTGAATTCTTTCTAAAACTGGGAACATAAAGATAATCTCAAAAAAACGTTATCTTTAAAAGACAGGTGCACTTCTCCCACTGCTTTAACCACTACTCATGTAGCACTACAATGTCTACTACTTACGTAGCATTGCAATATTCGTTACTATCATAGCATTGTAATATCTGCCACTTACGTAGCATTACAATAACCGCTACTTTCTTAACATCGCCCAGTGTGATGAGGATCTCACTCCCACTAAGTTGCCGGATCAGTTTGAACCCGTGAAGCAAACATGATTAGTGGATCTCGTATCAACCACCCACGAATGAGAAGTATACGCCGCTAAACAAGTTTCAACAACTAGTGCTTGAGAATTACCTTTCTTTCCGTCCCTTTTGGGGTTGGAACAAGCAAACCTTTATTGTCCTCTTTCACTTACCATTTCCCTTGGCAACCGTTGAAGCACTTCCTCTTTGGATTTTCCTTGACACCACAAAAGCTTCTTTTGTGCATCTTACCATTGCCCTTGGCAAAATTTGAGTTTTATTGCTTTATGGTTTTTGGTCCTCTTCTTTTTCTTTTGCCTTCCCTTTTCCCATCTCAGAAAATGAAGACTTACCACTTGCGATTAAAGCTTTTTGAGTTTTGTTTCCCCATCAACATAGTTTCCATACATATTGTATCTAATAGCCGAGACCAAAACTTGTAACAAATCATTTCGATCCACATGCATAGGCCAAAATGCATTCGAACTTTTTAAATAAGCGTGAGGTGATTATTTAAACACATTCAAGCGGGTTACAAACAAATTTACATCCTTTAATAACTAGAGTTGGCTCCAGTTATATATAATTGACAGGACTTGGGGAAGTTTCGAAAACTCAAGTTTGTTCGATGGGCCATCATTAAAAACGAAATTATGCGTAATCCCTTTTTTTTTTTTTTAAGTGTTTGTCCTCCACCATTTTCAAGTAATAACATGACGACATCTCGCCAAGGTGATCCGACAGGTCCCATTTTTAGACCCGTCGGTTGGCTCATCTGATTTTGGTGTGTCAAGAATCCACTTGTGCTTTTGATTGCGATTAGGGCAATTATAATTTTTGTTCGTTTCCAATCAATATAGTTTCCATACATATTGTTTCCATTGACTTTTAAGTATAATAGCGAAAGGGGATTAAAAGGTTCTCGACATATGACATTTGTGCTTAGATCTAGGGTAAATAAATAATAATATGCATAAGCACAAATATATCACAAAGGTTCGATCACATGTTTTGATATTAAAATCTCAAAAAATATGAACATGCATCACCCTCACATCTCAAAAATTCAGCGGTTTTCCTCGATAAATAAGCCTCAGTGGGGTGGGTCATTATTTAAACACATTCAAAGAGTTACAAACAAGAACGATTACAAACCTTTAATAACTAGATTAATAGTTGGCTCTCACTTGACCAATATAAAATTGACAGGGACTTCGGGGAAGTATATGCATATCAATTTTATACCTTCGATTCCGATTCTCATCGATTTGTCGTTAATCGCGCCCATTGATCGATCGAATCATCGGTTAATCATATTTAGGTTAGCATATCGGTTTAAGCGATCTGGTCTCAATCACGTCATCTTCATATCTCGATCTCGCCTCTCGATCTCGATCATCTCGTCGATTTCATTTCCTTCATTATCTTCTCTGGTCATCTTCTTTTCGATCGCCATTACGCTTCTTCCTCACAATCATTAATCGACCTGCGCGCCTATCCGAATCGGCCCGTCGGATCCGATCGTGCACCCTCTTCTCTTCGAGTCTCAAAGGCGTGCCTCCTTGGCATGTTTATTCATGTGAATTGACGATCATCTCGACCAATTTCATGAGTTCCCCCTTTTATTATTCTTCGGCCGGTTTACGGATTTTAGTAACCGTCTTTTAATTCTTCGTCTCGCCTAAAATATCCCAACAAAGTTATCCAATTTATAATTTATTTACAAAAATAAATAAACCTAGATCTAGACTAGTCTATTATATTGATCAAATCAAACAAATACTAATCTATTAATCCCAATGGATTTTCTCACGAGGTAAAATGAATCCAATTTTAATCATAATTTAAAAAAAACACAATTTTATATGCATGCATAAATAAACACATTAAATTTCATGACAATTGGATACACTAAAAAAGATATAGCAATTCTACTATCCAATTTCAAAATTTAATGACAAATAATTAAATTACAATTTAAAATTCGAGCAAAAACCGTGGCTCGATACAATGTTGAGGAACAATTGCGGATCTATTAGGGATGAATATTTAAATACAAATTTAATTCTAACAATTATTATTAGCATGAATTAACCCATATTAATTCAAATAATAACAAATCATGCATATAAACAATTCACGTAAATCCTACGCATGCGGAATTACTACGAGTTTACGTGAACTTACCTCTTGGAATGGCGATGGCCTTGTTGATGAAAACACACCAAAAAACCTTCCCAAGTATTCCCTAGTCCTTACTTCGACAATCCGATGGAAGGACACTCATTCAAATAATTAATTAACTAAAAGGAAAAATAAAATTTGTTGCACCACTTTTGTGGATTTACTAATTTTTTTTTTTTCCAAATTGAACTTGGGAATGAAAGAATCGTCCCCTATTTATAGATGGGTGGTGGTCGAATTTTTAGGGGAAAAAACAATGTGGGAAAATCTTTTCTTGATCTCCAAGAAATCTTGAATATATCTCCTATATTCTTTTCCCATAATTAAAATATTCCACAAAAATCCCACCTCATCAAGTTATGGTGATTTTTGAAAATATTGGGTTCAAGATTCCAAGATTTGGATCTTCTTGAATTTATGAGATATACTTGTACTTCAAGAAATACATATCTTCCATAATATATTTTCAAGAAAATCAAGAAAATCTTTCTTGCCCTTTATATTTCAAAAATTTCGAAATACCTATATGAATAACCAAGTGGGAGATTTCTTGAATTTAATGAGATAATCTTGTATTCCAAGAATACATATCTTCATTCCATAACAAAATTAAAAGAAAATATTTCCCCCCTTTTATCCATAATTTTCGAAAAATACAAGGAAATTAGCAACAAATATTTATTTTATTTTTAAACACCTTTTCCAGTTATTGGACTTTATGTTGGGCTACTTGGGGGGCCTTTAGGAAAATTAAGTTTGGACCTTCCAATGGATCTTGAATTATAAATATTGAGTCACAATATTATTCAAGCCCATAAAATATTAATTAATCCCACTACATAATTAATATTGCACTATCCATCTTAACCCATATTATAGTCAATATGGCTCCCGGTTATTATTTCCCGTGTTTAAGATTATCTAGCCCATTAATTAATTCAAGCCACTGAAATAGCTTTCCATTACTTAATATCTTTTTATCCTTGGTAAAGGAACGGTTCAACATTATTACTCATATCGGAAACTAGTTCCACTTGCAAGATTTGGTATGATAAAACTTATGAACCTCCCAAGGGGGCAAATCGAACAAGCGTACTGGCACACGATTCTTCGTATTAAATCTTAGCTACACATGTGACCAATAATATTGCCCAAGATATAAGTATTGAATCTCGTTGATTCTCTACCCGTAATATGTCAAAGCAATACTTACTAACCACATGTGATCCTATTTAAGGGACGAAGATTAAGAAATAACGAACCACTGAGGTCTAATTCTTCCTAGTTCAGTTCTGAAGAATTTGTCCTCCAGTAGTTCCTCTTTAGTGCACTAGACATGCACTAGTGTAATCTCTTTGGTCAAGACAAGTCAATCTGAGCGTTACACTTCAACCTTTCACGATGGATTGTTCATTTCCATCTAGGTCGTGAATGGTGTATTTTTGGTTACAAGGGACTGTTAATTTAATCTTCTGTGATCTGGTATCACTAAATTAACTATAATGTAACACGTATTATTTATTGAACAATTATGCAGTAAATATATGTAACATTCGATGATATTTATAGCATCAGTGATAAATAATTTAATTCAGTAAATAAGTCCGAAATTCGGTTTGATTATACAAAGTAAAAGCATACTTTCCAGTATAATCCCAACAATAAAGCTGGACAATTTGTCCTCGTAATTCCAACTAGTTTATTCTTCCTTGTTTTTCCACTTGTTGTAGTTTCAACTTCAGCTTTTTTTTTTTTTTTAATTCCAGCACAAGAGCATAGATAAAATCTTGCCAACTCTATCCCAGTTGTTGAGTTTCTACTAGTTCCTTTTCGTATGCTAAACCCCGTGGCTCGAGCATGTCTACAATATAATTTGTACATATCGTCCATACTATTCCCTGTCCTTCCCATCAGACTTCATCTCACATCATCAATGTCGTCATCGTCCCCTGTTTTAATAAAATATTAAGTTTAACAAGTGTAAAACCTATATAACATATATATGAAACTTTTTTTTAATTGAATAAATTTTTTTACCGTCTATCGCATTCTCTTCACCCTCTTCAGTAGCAATCTCAATTTCTTCACCATCTTCAAAAAGAGAAGTGCAATCTATTATCACATCATCATCATCGCCATATACATTTTCAGCAACTTCTTCATCAGCATCAACTACTAAAATAGTGTTTTGATCAACAATTTAAGTATTAAGAAAAGTAATACAGAGTAAGTAAAACAGTCTGAGAAACTAATAGTATGATATATGTGCACAAAATACTATAGTTCATATCAACCAGTACTACAACTTACATAAACTAATACTATAGCTCTACCTGCGTAAGTATTTAAAACAGAAATCCTGAAAACTGCAAACCGCTTGTACATGTAGATATTCTCAGAAAATCAATTTGTTGGTCCCGTTTGAAAACCCATTAGTGCGTTAAATACCAATTGTAATGCATATAAAACAGGGGTGAGGGAATGGTGATTGCCATTTTTTTTTGTTTTTAAATTCATGTGTGTTTTGCTTATAATCAAATGCATATGACAAGTAAGAACATAAAGCAGTAAAGAACACACGATTTATAGTGGTTCGGAGTCCAACTCCTACATCCACTCTTCCTTATCAGCAGGGGCACCAACTTAACCAACTGGACTTAGATTAATGTGTTAGTCCAACACAATACAGATGTTTAATGAGTTCTCACTCTCACTGGACTTATCTCCCTCACGGGATTGCCTACCCTCCCTTTCGGGATTGCTTAGATGTTTACGGAGTTCTCACTCACCTACAAACTTAACCTATCAAACTGATTTGGGTAAGGTTTGTTTGGTTTCCAACTAGGTTGAGATTTTTCCTTACATTTGTTTAACCTCAATGCTAAGAATGGGAAAATTTCTCTAAGCGTTGGATATTACATTTGTGCTTAGATCTAGGGTAGAACACTCTTGAATATATGCGTGTATTTCTTGGTCAGTGTTCTATGGTGGGAATGCTTGAGTATATGGCTCTTAGCTCTATAGCATT
Source organism: Stenogyne calaminthoides (assembly GCA_037126765.1). Taxonomy (NCBI): domain Eukaryota; kingdom Viridiplantae; phylum Streptophyta; class Magnoliopsida; order Lamiales; family Lamiaceae; genus Stenogyne; species Stenogyne calaminthoides. The sequence continues at coordinate 25,315,532 of JBBCBC010000009.1, read as the reverse complement.
TTTCCACTTCCACATTCTCCACGCGAATAATGAAGGAAGAACTTGTGTTACCGTTGGATGGAGTCACATTCAAATCCATACTATTCTGTAGCTTTTTGCAGCTTTTTCAGGCTAGTTGTCTTCCTCTCATTGGTCCACGTCAGCTGAATCTAACGACTATAATCTTCAGGATCATTCTGAGTCTTGAGGATTATCGATCCTCGGCTTCTTGAACTCAAGGCTTCTTTGGACTCGGGATTCTGACTCAGGAGACTTCTCTTGGCCGGACCTTATGCGATCGGGCATCTTGACACTTTCGAAATTTGCGAGTTAAACTCTTGACTTGAGACAATCGACCCTCGAGTCCTTTAGAACTCGAGCTAAGCGATCATCGATGGCGTTACGATTCTCGATGAACATGACTTGAGATGACTTGTCTTACGATGACTTCTCTCGATTTCTTCCTCGCTTTGTCGATCGGCTCCTCGTCGGTCGGTAGCATCGAATCGGCATGTCGGTTTATCTGCGTCGATTAGTACATCGGGGTTAGCCTATCGGGTTAGTTGCATCGGGTTATCTTATCGATCTTGATCCGTCGATCTCGTCGATCTCATCTATCCTCTTACGTCGGCAACCTCCTCTTACGTCTGGTCATCGATCGAGTCATCTGGTCATCGATCTTACGATCGGTGACTTAGCTTTTCTTTTTTTTTCCGATTTTGCACGGCGGCTCATCGATTAACTCGAAACTCATCTTACTCATCTGATCTCGATCAACCTCATCTGCAGCCTCGTCTGATCTCAATCATCTACTTCTGATTTCGTGAGTTCCCCCTCAACTTGTTATCTGTAAATTAGCTTGAATAACACAAGTCGATAATGTTTTGGCATAATTCATCAAAACTAAAATATCCCAACAATTTGTTCCCCCTCAACTTGTTATCTGTAGAATAGCTTCAAAAACACAAGTTGATAATGTTTTGGCATAATTCATCAAAACTAAAATATCCCAACACAATTTATGCTGCATTAGTATTACCTCCAATTTCAAACACTAGTTCTAGTAGCAGCCCCTTTGTGCTGCATTGAATCCATGAGTGTAGCATTGTATATATTTATGTGTAAAAGTAGTAAATAAGTAATCCATGAGCTGTTCACGAGTCTCAATTTCATTTGGCCAGGTGGAAGAAAGGGATTGGAGATTGTCACAGATTTCAGTAGAGGCTTATCCAACAACAACTAAGCATAACATTATAGTACACTCCTACATTAACTACAGCTAGCAGAAAAATAACTAAAGGGAGATGGAAAAAGGGACTTTATCAATAATGCCTAGAAGATGGTGCTAATGGAGCTAAAGTATTTGGTTGGGTGATGCACATTGAGATTTGTAATGGTGGTGGCCTTGAGAAAATTTAATTTAACTGTGATTTTACTTGTTATGTAGCAGTAAAAATAGTTAATACTCCTGTGTTGTGAGATTTATTGCTAAAATAATACTGCAGTCCACAACCTATTAAAGAACACAAGTAAAATTCACAAGCCTGTACTATATGGGCTTTTGTTTTGGTACTAGTGCATCATCACCCAACATCTAATTTCATAATTAGTACCATCAACCCCATAATTAACAATAATCTGCAGCAACATTTTACAATTTATAATTAAGAATCAAGAGTTACATTTACAATTAAGAATCAAGAGAAGAAAAAACGAGCAAAGACACAAGCTGGAGATCAATCACCATTGCATTTCAGAAAATCAAAAGAAGAAAGAAGTTCTCCATCTATTTCCATGACTTGTTGATCCTACACGTCTAGAGATGCGCATTGACGAAAAGATTGGCAAAAACGGAGCACAAGATTGACAAAAAACTGAGCATTAATTGCCAGATAATCAAAAGCTTAGAAACCAATGATGAAAGCAACATATTTTCATATAAAATGTGTAGAAACTCATAAACTTAATATGCACTGAACATCATTCTAAGAATTAGACCATTTGCATTAGATCATTTGAACCCATAGATGAAGTTTAAACCCTTAAGCATCAACTCAACATCTTGCAATCAAATACGCAACAGGGGCATCCTAGAAGATTTATAATCACATAATAGACATTGTAATCTACTCTACATTGTACAAAATTAATTAATTTAACATCAAGTTGCAAATTACAGAGTATCCAATCAATCACTGCACTATTCAAAGTATCCTTAATTGATGATAAACCTAATCGTAGAAGTAAATTTAAGTAAAAAAAATGTGAATGTTAATGACCATTACAATCCAAATAGATTATATAATACACAAATTACTTTGTAGAATTCAAGCATGAAACGAGTGGCATACCTAAATCTGTTGAAGTCATTATTCTAAAGCTCAAATGTGCAGAATTTCTTCTTACAAATCGCGCAATTCTTTATACCAAATCGAACGATCTCCTTCTTTGATTCTTCCTTCTTCACTTTTTAGTTGAATCGCACCTCACTATGTGCGAATCGGTTTTCTCAATCGCACCTCACTTCTTCACTTTGCCCTCTCACTCTGTGTTAATCGCACCTCACTTCTTCAGTGTGTGTAAATTGCACCATCAGTGTGTGTAAATTGCACCCTCAGTGCGTGTAAATCGCACGCACAATCTCTCAGAATTTTTGTGCGTGTAATTTCACATCCAACTGTGTGTTTTGTTTTAAGTATGCGGGTCGCGGGTATATGGATAGTGGTTTACCGTTCACCACTTTCACACAAAACTGACTCTACTAATTTATTAAACATCCGATCGAATATCACTTTTAAATCAATAATAATATTCTTAAAATAAATAAAAAAAAAGATTTCTTCAATCAAATACAAATAAAATAAAATATTATGATATACAATTCAAATCATCTCTTATCTAGTATAGGTGAACCACCCTCAATTCATATGGTGACTTTATTTCAATTTTTTGACAAATAAACAACACCTAAAATAAAAAAGAAAGAACAAATTACTCTAAGGTCCATTTGAAGAGGGTGTAGTACTCATAGGTCCATTCATCATTTTATTACTCTTATGTCCAACTTTTTGGGTGTAAAATACCCATAATGCCCTACACTCTCTCACCCCTCCCAACAAACTCCCTCAAATCGTGCCATTCAAACCAAATCCCAAATCCCAGCCCTTCTCTCTACTCTCTCTCTCTCTCTCTCTCTCTCTCTTTCTCTCTTCAAAATCACCACACCCCCCCACCGCGCTCCTTCCCCCCCTCTCTCTGGCCAGCACCACCACCACCTCCAAACTAAACCCCGTCATGACCTCGACCGAGACCACGACGCCACGCTGCCTCCACCTCCGCCCATTGATCCGATCAATTTCACCTTTTCCCCCTCCACCGTGGCCCCACCTCCCCTCTCCCCATGCCCACCGGCAAGACCCTCGTCCCTCTTTTTTGTTTTGTAGACACCCACGACACCACTGACCAAAACGAGAATGATGCATCCACGGCCCAAAATGAGAACGATGCCCCCACCTCACCAAAACTAGAACGGCGGCGCCGCCAACCTCCACACTCGGCGGTTTTGGGTTTTTGCTTTCGGTTTTGTGATTTTGCTTCGATTTTTGGCATTTTGCTTCGGTTTTGGGTTTTTTGATTTCGATTTTTGGGATTTTTTAGTTCTTGGTATCACTCCCTTCTTTTGGTAAGGGTTTGGTGGATATTCTTGTAGGAGGCAAGATTTTGTGTTTGATTTTTGTTTTTGTTGAGTATGTTTGTGTTCGATTTTGTGTTTTGAAACCAGATTTTCTGCAAATTTGGTAAGGGTTTGTGTTTGATTTGGTAAGTGTAGGTCCCAAACGGGTTTTGTGAGGCGAAGTCTGAGGGAGGGTGAATAGACTTAAAACTTTTGTCAGATCGGTGTGATGGTAGTTAGCTTTGATCGAGTGGAAATGAATCAGTTTGGATCGATATCTAACTTACTAATCGCTTTGAGGCAGATCGATTCGGTATCTATCAGTTTAAGCGATTGTCAAGCGGAAGCTAAGTTTTACCCGTGAAAAACCGGTTTTAATAAATCGATTCCAAAGTCGATCTTTTAACCAATTGACTAAAGTGTCAAACTTGATCAGATCAGAAGCTTGGTGATAACTGATCTTAACTTAGGATATGTATGCAGCTTTAATAGTTGTGTGCGATTGTGTAAACAGTTAATCAAAGCAGGTAAAAGCACACAAGATTTATAGTGGTTCGGACAAACCAGTCCTACGTCCACTCTTCCCTATCACAAGGGGCACCAACTAAACCAACTGGACTTAGATTTTTGTGTTAGTCCAACACAGTACACCAACAGATATTTAAAGAGTTCTCACTCAACCGATCCCAGAAATCAGAACTAGAAACCCTAGTCTGAAATCTTGCTAAACAACTTAACCTAACTTTGGGTTTGGGTAAGATTGTTTTGGTTCCAACTTTGAAATCTTTTCTTGTGTTTAAGTAGCCTATCAGCTAGATGAAAAGATTTCTGTGCTAAGAACTTATGGGATGAACACTAGGAAAATAAACTTCAAGTTCGTGTTCTTCGTGCGAAAATTTGATTATAGCTTGAGCTTCTTGATAGTTTCCGTGTCTTCACTCTAAAGGGTGATCCCATATTTATAGACCTCGAAATCAAAGAGCCGTTGGAGAGCAATTTGAATTTCGGCTATATTTGTAGACTTCTTTGGGATTGATGTGGCGTCTTGAGAACGGCATGGCGAAAAGCGTGAATAGTGTCTTTTAAAGCCGTTAGAGAAGCGTGCAAATCCGTAATTGCCCAAATCCGATCATACGTGTCTTGTTCTTATTGGTTAACGAAGCACTTTTAGGTGTTGTTCTTCCAACTAAGGTTGACATTCTTCTTGTTCACATCATCGACGTATGATTTGGTGAAACATCGATTTTCACTGGTGAGGTGACTTTGATCGATCAAAACCGATTAGTCTACGATAGAGTCTTCGGTGCGATTGTCTTAGCTTCCTAAAGCGATTTCGGTGATGTAGGTCTTCCGTCCGATCTTACGAAGTCATCGGATATTTAAATATTCTGAATTTGAGCTTCATGACTTGGTTTGTGATATCGACTTGGATCGGATCGATCGATCTTGTCCTTCTCTTGCCTTCGGCCCGTTTGATATCGGTTTGTTCTTCATATCTTGAGATCGACCTATACATATTGAGGTTCCCCCTCAATATGTGACCTATCTATTACATCGGTTGTTTCTATCTGAAGAATTATCAACCGTATCCTATAATCGGTAATAAAAACATCGGTCATTAATTAGTCCGATTGGTCCTATTACATGTGTTTTAGAACTTTCATCAAAACTCTAAATTTCCCAACAATTTCCCCCTTTTTGATGAAACCAAAACACCTTGAGAAACCAATCACAGTTGATAAATATAGAATAAAGAAAGAGCACATAATCGAAGACAATGAGATTTTGTCTTAGGATCGAAAAAATAAACTTTTCTTTCATTAGATTTGTCGATTACATATTACATCAGAAAAGTTTGAATTTAAAAACAGCTGATCCTGAGAAGTCTTCTGATTCTTCACTCTTTAGGCTTGTATCCTTCTGGCATTTCTCTTTGATCTTGAGGGATGTTGAAAATCTGGTAAAGTTTCCATTTGACATCATTGATCTGCTGAGGATCAGTTATGTGCGCTTTGCTCAGGATGTCAAAATAGAACCTCTGAAATGCCAGTCTGTCAAATGAGCCGTCTGCCTTCTTCAAGTAATCCAATACATCATACTCTTGGCGAGATATTTTTACATTGATTATTTTGGCCTCATTTTCCAGATACTTCAGAAAATCTGGATATTTGTTTTCCAACCAGTTGAGGAATTCTGCATCTGGAGATTCTTCGTGTGGGACAAGTTCTAGAACAAAGGCATCCAGAAACCATTCACTTCTGGTCTTATTCCATTCCTCAAACCTTTCAGCGTGTGCAGCAGTTTTTGGAATGATCTCATCAACTCTTGCTGGCAGCTGAGGTTCTGGTCCAGATTTTCCTACTTTTCCTTTCTTCGCCCTCGATCTGTATTTCTTCTTTAGATCTTCTGCTTCTGCCAATTTTTCTGCCCTTCTTTCTTCTTCACTAATTCGGGCTTCTTGACAATACGCTCTTTGGAGCGATTTCTCGGCCCGTTCTTTATCGGCTGAATTTGGCTAGTTGTGCTTCTTGTGACTTTCTTAGTGAGTGGTAGTACAAGTTGTGATGTCCCAAAGCACCCAGTGGCCTTTTCTTGCCTTTAAGCTTTTCCATCTTTTTTTTAAATTTAGTTAGCAAAAAGATCCGGATGGTCTAGTCTTTGTCCATAGGATTCAACCTATCTGAATCGAGTCTTACATTGTTCGATCGTGTCGGTTGGTTTCTCCTCTGTCCTTCCCCTTTTTGGTTTGATCAAAAAGAAGCGTTGAGGGCGGGAAGTCGAGATAAAATTGACCGATATCGCCTGTTGAGATCTGCAAGATAAACCTTGAGCTTGAGGGTTAGACTTTGAATCTTTGAGAGCAAATTCGGTCTTGGACAGATTCCACAAAGTAGAGAGGGTAAGAATTAGTTTGTCAAGTTTCTCTTCGTCGATTCTAGCTTCTCGGTGAGCATCGAAAAAAAACTTGTTGTTGATCAACTTTGAATTAGCTTGTCATCAACCCGACTTTATAAGCTCGTGAGACAAGGTTAGTCCTGATTTGGGAGAATCGATCTTTGATTGCCTCAATCACGGGAAATAGTCAATTCCGTTGATCTGTTATTTCTTTGAGGCCAATCTGCCCTCGATCGATTATCACTCCTCGACTTCTTCTTTCGGAGATCTTTGAAACATGATCGATCTCTGAAGTTGATCAGCGGTGATGTGAGATGTAGGAATATTTGGCGTCACCTGATCACTTTCAGTTGTTTGCGCCTCCAGTGGTTGGTCGTGAATCGCAACACCGTTCCACTATCATCGGCAGCGGCCCGCATCCTTCATAGAACATCCGCCCCGGGAGCTTCTTGGCGATCTCGATTCACCTTGTTCGATCAACCCATTTCACGTGGATCGAGCTTTGATTGATTCGGCGATTATCGGCTCGGTGGTGATCCTACTTGAGCGATTTCTTCATATCGAAATCAAAATCGCAAATTCATCAAGACCTCCCATCCGTTCTATAATCATCATAAAATCGAAGAAGCTTTTAACCGGAGATCTTTCCAAGTGAGGATCTCCATAACTTCCTCTCTAATAACAGGATGGGCTACACTCGGATACATCGCATCAATATCTCGTTCAATTTGCATCCTCGACCATTTTCCGGTGATGGTCTTGGATGATCTGGACTCGAAATTATTTGTTCAGATCGACCAGTTCCGGTTGATGAGATGTAGAGGGTTACGTGGTGCTTGAGTAGGCGGAAGTTGGTGATTGGTTGAACTGCGCAGAGGTTACATTGTCGAAAGCAATTATGTCCGACTCTGCGGCAGGTGATCTTTACGGTTCGCGAATGGATGAACTGCTGGAGTTCAAGGGCAGTGGAATAGAAGGAGAAATATGTTGTGACCGTAATTGGAGTGGCGAATCACCGAGATTGAGGAGAAGGAGATCGTTCGTCTCTGGCTCTTCCTCGAATGTTCTGGCGAGCTCTCAACTTGAGAAGCTTTACTGTCCTGCGATTTTTTGGCTGATTTACGTGGCTCATCGAGTTGCTTCTGGCACTCCTTCTTCGTCGGCTTCACATCTTCGGAATCGAGTCATTGAGGCTGTTTTTGCCTCCTTCGCCCTCTTCTCTGAGCCTTCACCGATTTCTTTTTCTTCTTTTTAGGAGCATCCCCGGGTGTAAGCGTGGGCGCCTCCTTGGTCTTTCCTTTCTTCACCTTTGGAGGAGTGGGCGCGATATCATCATCGTTGGCCCATATATGGTTGAAAGTGGTTGTGAGGAAGGCCTTGTAGGACTTGATCCATTCTAGTCCCATTGACATTTTAGCGGTTTGTCTTTGAAATAAGCGCAACCTTGTTGAGATTATTGATCCTCTTCTTGAATAGACACGCCTCCGTTCATTAACTCCAAATTTTTTCATGTTCTTGGAAGCGAAATGGCCTTCGGGAAGCCATGCCATTGATATTCTTGGCTTCATCGATTATCGCAGCCATCTTGTCGTACAATTTCTGAGATGTTAGAGCATCTGGCTTTAACGAAATACCCATGATTGTTTTTTGACAATATGTCAAACAACGATCAGATTTTTTTAACATCGGGTCTGACAAAACCGCGGGTTCGATGTTTTTGCCCTCTCTCCTCAGAGTGAGCGGCGAGATTCTTCCTTTGGGCAAAATGAACAGACGTGTTATGTCCGCGAGATTCGACGGTCGATCTCCTCCGCTGATTATTTGAGATCGGTTCATCTCGCGAGTGTCCGTGATCCACCTTCAAATTCCTTAAGAATTCGAAAGCTTCATATTGCATCACCGGATTGCAAAGGAGCAACCGCAAATTTTCAAGGCCTCCTTTCTTCAGGATTTGTTCAACTTCCATGGATTCTGGATCCCGCGTAGCACCAAACTGTACGAATTTGTCATCGACAATTTTTGCCGCTAGATCCGCATAGTTGCACATTATCTTTCCCATTCCGTGAGTGGCCATCTAAAACAAGATAGACTCGATTAAAATTATGCATAATCATGAAGATATCAAATATTGATTATCAGACCTATTCTCAGGCCTAGTAATCGATAAACACATACGGATATCAAGAAAAGATAAGGCATATCGCAGGATAACATATGGATACATAATCTATGTGATCAATGGATTTTGAAAAAGAAAATCATCAAATAACCAGAAATTACCAGATTCTATTTTTCGGAAAGATAAGTTTGAATTGCAAGAAAAACACTTTGAATCGCAGAAAAGTAATTTTGAGTTTTCAGAGAATAAATTACAAGTTTTTGAGAATAAGAAAACTCTGGTAGGGTTTTGATGAACCTTATAAGGAGGAGGAGGGAAAAACGAGATTGGAAGATCAACCGTTTGAAAAGGTTAAACGATCCAGATTGAGCGGTTTTGATCGTGTGGTCAGGAAAAGCACGTACGATTGCCTTTTGGATTTAAAAGCACATTTTGTGGCAATTAATACAAGTACCCCACGTCCACATTAAATGTTTTGCAGGAAATACGTCACAAAGGTAATGTGTACAGTAAGGCAAATAATATTAGATAAAATCAGATAAGTAAGCAGTAAACAAGGAAATAAAAAAGCGTATCTGGTTTACTGATATTGTAATCAGTCAATACCACTTGTAATTGTTGATTCCACTTGTTGATCTTAGTTTTCTGCCTAATCCTTATAATTTCCCAACTATCCTTTTCAACTGATCCGCTTCACTTTGCGTCTGATTTCCCTTTTCTGATCCTCCTCGGTCAGTTGAAGTTCCCCCTTCAACTGATATTTCTGATTTCTTATAGACTGATATATCTGATTTGTTGAGGTATCAAGCTCAACTGATCTTCCTTATCTGATCAGTGTCTTCTCTAATCAGATTTCAGTTGACCTATTCTGATTCTACTCAGACCAAGCCAATTCTTGGGATAAGTGTTACCGCCAAAACTTAGTTCTTGAAGAATTGAATAGTAGTCTCGATTCCCTAAGTTGGCGCGATTTGACATGTGTAATAGTAGTCTGGATACTTCGTAATGTCAAATCACCGTAAATTTATCCAATTATCAGTCGCGTGTTTCCTACACGCTGTCCTTGTGATGCAAATTTCTCTAAAAGGTTTTAAGAACTCAAAATTGCATTTGCACCCTTGCTTGGCCTCTATAAATTGTACCAATGTTTTACACAACATAACCCATTCACCATGCTTATCTTCTTTGTAAATCATGTATTCTGGTGAATCCTTATTTCCGGTGAAACTTCCGGCAAAAACCTTTACCCCTTTTTCAATGATTTCAGCTTCTCAAATCAACCCTGTGTGTCCCTTATTACAGTTTCCGTCGTCATCAAAGATTACACATACAATTGTTGCCAAGCTTCTCTACCACCAAGGCGGCGGATCTGCTGTCGCAACTGAGAAGACACTTCTCCTAACCGTATGCACCTTGTGTGTCTATCGAGATGACGAAATTAGCATCAACAGACTCAGTCTGATATAAAACATGAGTTTGATATACGGTCTTGATCAGACAACAGCTGATCTTCGTATATCAACTCAATTTTTTCATGTAACACATGTGCCCATAAGGTCTTTGAACCACTTTCTTGGCACATGTGCTCCATTTAACAGCTGGAGAGCCCATTGACTTCAGATCTAAGGGCTCCTGGCTTAGAAATCCTATCAACGCCGCTCTCGCTCCATTGATTTTAGCTTCTGCGAGTGGCTTTAGGATTATTTCAAAGCCTTCTCACCCTTGTTAAGTGGGGGAAAATGGGAGCATCAGATTTTAAAATCTCTCTCTCTCCCCCCTTCTAGGGTTAGGATGAGGGTTTAGGGTTATAGGTTTAGGGTTAAGGAGATCAGATCATGTTTCAAAGATCTCCTGAAAGAAGAGGGTTAGGGTTATAGGTTTAGGGTTTTCGGTTTATGACTTATGTACTGACCTCCGGGTCCTCTTGTACTTGTAACTTGTAATGTAAACCTGACCTTCGGGTCTTTATCAATGAAAATTTCTATTATTCCATTTTTGTGTAAATTTCATGTTTCCTTATGCGATGTAAGCTTTAATCTTGTGAATCTTGCTTGTTGAATATCAGCTTAATCGACTTACAAAGTGTGAAATAACCAAACTGATTTAATCAGATAATCCTTTAATCTGATCAGTTCTTTTAATCTGATCAGTTCCTTTAATCTGATAATCTGTAAATTTGATCGCTTTCTCATATCGGTTCCTTGATCGATCTTACGATCGATTGAGATACCAAACTCAATCGATTCCTCTTAACTCGTTAGTCTCTTAACCACCGGTTACGAGATCACCCATCAAACACTTTAGGTGCTTTTTCTCCAAGATCCAGAAGCCCTAGCCCATTGCATAATTCTCTGAATCTGATCTCAGCTAGTGGCTTGGTTAGAATATCAGCTTTCTATATATCAGTATGAATCTTTTCCATTCTGATATTCTTCTTTTCAACATGATCTCTTATAAAATGATGTCGACATCCACATGCTTGCCTCTTGTAAGTAGAACAGATTACGAGTGATTGCAATAAAGACTATTATCGTCACGAGAATATAGGTACATTCTTAGCTACAATGTTATAATCCTCACCGCTTTACTAAGCGAGAGCATTAGGAGCAATGACTTCCTGGACCATATATTCGCTTGATAGTAGATGTCGCGAATCGATGTCTCGCTTTTTGAAAACCACGAGATCGGTTTTTACTTCCTAAAAATCGACATGTTTTACGAGGTTGACTTCTGTCAATCTTGCAACCTCCATAATCGTAATCGAATACCCACTAAGCTCTAGATTATCATCGATGGGTAAAATAAACCAAGGTTTACCGTCCCCTTCAGATACTTAAGAATCCGCTTAGGCTCGCTTTAGGTGGCTTTGCATTGGATTTGCACAAAATCCGCACATACACCTACTACAAAAGTGATATCTGGTCTGCTGGCAATCAGGTATAGTAAAGATCCAATGAGATCCCTATATTCTTTCTGATTGGTTTTCTGACCATCCTCATCTAGATCCATCTTGAATCCAGTTAACATAGGAATTCTGGCTTTCTTACAGTTTTGAACTCCAAACTTAGCCAAGAAACTCCTAGTGTACTTTGCACAGTATATGAATATCCTTCAGACTTTGTTTGACATGTAGACCCGAAAAGTAACTCATCTCGCCCATTCATGGACATCTCGAACTTCCCTTGCATCGTTTTCTTGAATCTTTCACATAGACTCTTGTTGGGAGATCCGAAGATGATGTCGTCCAAGTAAATCTGAACCATCAGAATATCTTCTCCATCTTCTATTCTGAATAAGGTTACGTCCCATCGTTCCTTTAGTGAACCCACTATCTATCAAGAATCGAGAGAGTGTATCATACCAAGCTCGAGGAGCTTGTTTCAGAACCATTAAGAGCTTTTCTTAAACGGTACACTTGGTTGCCCTTTTCAAAGCACGGAGGTTGTTAAACATAAACTTCCTCTGCTAGTACCCCATTTAAGAATGCACTTTTCGTCCATCCGATACACAAAGGAACCCTCTTGTGGGAAGCATATGCTAAAAAAATAAATGGCTTTAGGCGAAAATATGATCGGTGCAAAGGTCTCATCATAATCAATTCCTTCCGATTGTGAATACCCTTAGCAACAAGTCTTGCCTTATTCCCCGGTTATGACATTTTTCTCATCTCTTTGTTCTTGAATACCCACTTTGTGCCAATTACGTCTTGATGAGTTGGTCATCCACCGGTCCCAAACTTGATTTCTCTCTCGGCTGCTCCAGCCTCCTCGCATGGCTAGAATCCGGCTTGCGTCTTGTAGAGCTTCATCTCTTTGTTGTTGGTTCCTTCATGTACGGATAACAACAATACATGGCACTTTCACCAACGATGTCTAGTTTTAACTCTATCGGATGGGTCTCCGATGATCGATCGGTTGGATGACCGGTTATCCAGTCCTTCTATTCGATTTATGCGGTTTGGAGAACATCATCCATTTACGATAATAGTTCATTACTAGCGATTGGGAGTGGTGCGGAGTTATGATCCACTTGATAAGAACATGTCACAAATGATGTTGGACTCATCATGTCTTTGATGTCATTAGTAGGAACTTCAGTGTTCCCCACGAACCGGATGGTTCGATTGATCTTTGTCTCGGTTATACCAACTTCTTCATCGACAGTTTTTTAGTACCTTAGGATCTGATTGACTGGTGAATCACCTAGATCTGGAATGTATATCTTTATTCTGAGTTACGATCCTTTTTCCTTGATCGTTAGGCGATCCATTTTACGAGCATCAGTCTTTGGTTGATCGGTACATCTTGTTACGAGGATTTCTCTTGTTCGGAAGATGCTTCATCAAAGACTACATAGGGTGTTTCTTCCACAACTAGGGTTAAATGCATTTGTAAACCCCGAAAGCCTTGCTAGATGAGGAATATCTAAGAATATACCCTCATCGACTTGGCCTCAAAAGTCTTCAATTGACTCTTCCCATTGTTGTGTATGAAACACTTACACCCAAAAACATGGAAGTAAGAAACACGAGGTTTTCTGCCCTTCCATAGTTCATAGGGTGTTTTGTAGTGAGCCTTAGTCGGGAAGACATCTGCTACGAGTATGGCATGCGATGTTGATAAACTTCGCTTGAAATGGCTTGGTATCGCATGTTCACCTAACATCGTCTTGAAAGCAAACTTCTTTTGAGTGTTTTGTTTCTCCGCTCGCTACTCCATTCTGTTGTGGCGTTCTTGCGGTGATGTCTCATCTTCAGATACCAAACTTAGAGCAAAATCGAGAATAAAAGAGTTCGTAAATTCAGACCTTTATCGTCGATTTTTACTACACTAACACCCTTCTCATTTTGTAATCTTTTAAGCAGCTTTCGGGTATCTTCGTTGTCGTCTCATTCTTCTTATGTAAGAATATAACCTGGGTAAACTTGGAATAGTCATCTCGATTACGGAGTATATTTCATCGTCACGAGATCGACCGGTGTAATTGGTCCAAATAGATCCATATGAAGCAAATTGCAATACTCTGTTTGATGCGGTCCAGAATTCCCTTGAATGAAGCTTTGACTGTTTTCCTTCTTACATAATACATGTCCGATCCTTAGAAAATACTTCATTCGGAAGACCTTCCACTAAAACATCCTTCTTTATCTTATTAAGAGTTTTAAAGTTCGGATGGCTCATTCTTTTGTGTCGAGCCAACCGCTACTTTTGGAACTCTTAACAATTAAACATGCATTTCTCGAACAACTGTTCGATCTGCTTAATAGATCGTCCCCTTTCCTTGAACCCGATTAGCAAGATCTGTTGAGTGGCTCGATTTTTGATAGTCATTGATCGATCGAGAACTCAACACCGAATCCGTTTTGTCGCAGAAATTGTGAAACCGATAGTAGGTTATGCTTTAGACCTTCCGACATCTGAGACTCCAAAGACTGCACATCAACATTCTCTAAGGTTCCGAAATCCTTTGGTATAACCAAAGTTATCATCACCGAAGAGTACACGCGGGCCTTTTTGTTCTATGTAAGAGCTGAGGAGGTGCTTGCTTCCAGCCATGTGCCTTGAGCATCCACTATCGATGTACCAGATAGTTGCTTGCACACCACCTTTGTTGGCCAGACCCACGCGAACCTGCAATCAAATCAGGCTTTAGGTACCCCTTTTGGATTGGGTCCTGAGGGGTAAGGTTTGGTTTTGGGGATCCATACAAACAGGGCACTTCTATTGAGATCAGTTAGATCAGAAGGCCTGATTTGTCTCCCATACCTATCAACATAATCATACGTCTCTTTATATGCTTTCTGATTAGTATGATTATTAGTGTGAGCCTTGGGTGACTTAGAAGACTTGGGATTTATCTTTTCTGTTTGTCTTCTTTTCATCCAGTGTGGCTCAGGTGCAGCAGCCCTAGATTTCTGATTATAGGGGTAGGTACGACTGCTACCATCAAAAGATTCATATCTTTTTGGCATAGGTGGTTTTTGCAGTTTACCTATAGCATGCTTATTCGGCAGCTGACCTTGATTGGGTCTCAGATTAGACTTTCCTTTTCACTGGTTGTCTTTTTTCGATACCTAATCTGTTGATCGAGTTGAGGTCTCTTCGGAAGAACCGGGTTCTTCTGATTCCTCTTGGATCTTTACCGATTGGGGTCCATTTCTCTTCCCCAGATTAGGCACCGCCTTTACCCGCTCAACATGTCTTTTTTTTCCTTATTAGATACAAGTTTGGCTTTTAGTGTATCTTTGTCGAAAACTCGTTTGATTACACCTTTTTGAAGTGAATCAAACGGGGCTTTTTGAGGATGTGGAAGGGTTCTCATACCCAAGTCCCTTCTTGTTAGTCGTTGTTCAAAATAGGTGTTCATATCTTGAAATGATTTTAGATGATTTTGTGAAAACTTCTATTTTCTTGCAAAAACTATCCTCGGAAGATTTTAGACTCTCATGTAGTCGGAATAGCTCATCAAATTTAGCTTGAAGGATTTTTGAAGTCATCGGCTTTTGTTTGTTAATTGCTAGGCGATCTTTGATCTGCTTCTCTGATCGAAGACTTAGCTTTTCGAATGTTAAGTTCCTCGGTTTGCCTTCGGCGGTTTGAAATATTTGATTCAAGAGCTTTCTTGAGATCGTTCTCTTTAACAAGTGATTATTTACGATCCTTAGCTTGTCATTTTAATTTCCACTATAGCATAAGTGTCTCTTTTGCATTGGAGAGATCATCAAGCAATTGCTCGGTAGTAGAGCTGCGGTCAATCTCCCGGCGGGTGTGCTAATAATAGCGGTGTGTGGCGAAAAAGCAGAAGGTTTGGAGGTTACCTCAGTTGGTCCTCCTTGGCCATCGGTGAGATCTCATCGTCATCCAAAGAATATCGGATCTTCATTCTCATAGAAGTCAACAACCTTTGCTTATCGGGCCAATCTTCTCTGAGAGGAGTATCCAGAATCCCCAGAGAGCACATAGGAATCATCAAATCCAGGTTTGTTAGCGACCATTGCTTTTCTGTCCCTATAACGTTGCTCTCTTTTGTTCCTCTTTTCTTCCCTTTCTTTTGGCGTCAGGTCTGGGCAGTCTGCGCTGTAGTGACCTGGCTTCTCACAGTTGAAGCACGCTCCTTGATCCACGGAACCTTTTCTTCCAGGTGAGTCACTCCGTCTGTAGGATCTATCAGGTGACTTTCCTTTCTGATAGTAATCTGAACTCCTTCTGTCAGATCTGTTATATCTTCTCTCATCAGTCAGATTATCTCTTTTCTTTTCATCTCTGTGATCTCTTGATCATCGGATCTGTTCTTCTGAAGATCACATTAGGTGACCTCCTATCTCTTCCTTGGCTATGTTGATAATCTTTATAGAATCTTCGATACTTACCAAGTTGAATTTTGATTTTTCAAGTTTCCAAGTAAGCAGAGCGATCTGTTCTGCCTGACTTATTATGTTTCCAACAGGTTCAACGGCCTTCGATCTGCTGCTAGTTGCTTTAAACGAATCGATTTACGCGTTGAGGCTTCAAATGGTGGGCGCCTCGTCTTCATCTGCTTGTCCTCTTTCGATTAAATCGAACTCGTGAGCTTTAAGGCTTAAGAACAAGCTACTCGGCTTCATCTTTGAAATGTCTTGGCAATCCTTGATTACCGTGACCTTCATGTCCCATTTCTTGGTGAGAGATCTTAAGATCTTGTAGTTGATATCTTTGTCTGACATCTCTACCAAGTTCTCGTAGCTTATTCTTCGACATAGTAATCCTTCCATCGAGTTCGTTGATGGTCTCGTTAAATGACATCTTGATTTTTTGAACTTCACCAGTTTGGCTTGTAGTCGGCTGTCTTTGATCTGATCATTTCCTTCGCATATCTCAGCTAGAGTATCCCACATTGCTTTCGCAGTTTTGAGATATTTAATCTTCTCCTTGGTGACTCTATCCATCGTCTTCATGATTATATGCCTGGCGATTGTATCTAGAGTATCTGACTTCCTTTCCTCTGCATCCATCAAAATTTGGGCTTTTTACAAAGACTTCCCGGGGTAAAGTCTGGATCTCCTCCAACTGCAGGGTTGTTGTGATATATGATGATGGGTCCTCTTTCAATGACTTCCATCATTCTGCCACTAATCGAACCTAGATGGTTGCATATATAAATGGCCCAATCTGCATACTCATCAATTGAGAACTTCGGCAGATCATGATACATACCAGAGGTATTATCCATCTTTGAGTGATTTTGGAAAAAGCGAATGAGTTTTAAAAAAAAGTTTTTCAAGATCTGTTCAAATGACCACAAAGATTTTTCCTCAAGAATCGATGATACTCAAAGCCAGTGGTCTGTAGAACCACTGCTCTGATACCACTTGTAAGTCCCGAACGGGTTTTCTGAGGGCAGAAGTCTAGAGGGGAGGGGTGAATAGACTTCTGAAAACTTTTTGTGCAGATCGGTGTGATGGCGATTAGCTTTGTCAGAGTGCAAGTGAATCAGTTGATCGATATCTAACTTACTAATCGCTGAAGGTAGATCGATTCGGTATCTATCGGTTTTAACTGATTGTCGGAAGCTAAGTTTTACCGTGTGAAAAACCGGTTTTTAATAAATCGATTCCAAAGTCGGTCTTTTTGAACCATTGACTAAAGTGTCAATTTGATCGGATCGAAGCTTGGTGCTAACCGATCTTAACTTAGAATATGTATATGACTTTAATAGTTGTATGCGATTGTGTAAATAGTTAATCAAAGCGGTAAAAAGCACACAAGATTTATAGTGGTTCGGACAAACCAAGTCCCTACGTCCACTCTTCCCTATCACAAGGGGCACCAACTAAACCAATCGACTTAGATTTTTGTGTTAGTCCAACACAAGACACCAACAGATAATTAAAGAGTTCTCACTCAACCGATCCCGTAAATCGAAACTAGAAACCCTAGATACGAAATCTTGCTAAACAACTTAACCTAACTTTGGGTTTGGGTAAGATTGTTTTGGTTCAAACTTTGAAATCTTTTCTAGTGTTTAAGTAGCCTATCAGCTAGATGAAAAGATTTATGTGCTAAGAACTTATGGGATGAACACTAGGAAAATAAACTTCAAGTTCGTGTTCTTCGTACGGAAATTTGATTATAGCTTGAGCTTCTTGATAGTTTTCGTGTCTTCACTCTGAAGGGTGATCCCATATTTATAGACCTCGAAATCAAAGAAGCGGTTGGAGAGCAATTTGAATTTCGTGGCTATATTTGGTAGACTTGCGAGATTGATGTGGCGTCTTGAGAACGCAGGCATGGCCGAAAGCATGAATAGTGTCTTTTATAGTCGTTAGAGAAGCAACACCAAATCCCGTAATTGCCAGCTCCGATCATACGTGTCTTGTTCTTATTGGTTAACAGAAGCACTTTTCAGTTTTGTTCTTCCAACTAAGGTTGACATTCTTCTTGTTCACATCATCGACGTATGATTTGGTGAAACATCGATTTTCACACAGGTGGTGATGATCGATCAAAAAACCGATCGATCTACTGATAGAGTCTTCGGTGCGATTATCTTAGCTTCAACTAGCAGACTCGGCTGATGTAGGTCTTCTGGTCTGATCTTCTGGAAGTCATCTGATATTTAAATATTCTGAATTTGAGCTTCATGACTTCAGCTGTGATATCTGACTTGATCAGATCGATCTGATCTTCTGTCCTTCTCTTGCCTTCGGCGCCTTCGGATATCACCGTTCTTCATATCTTGGATCGGCCTATACATATTGAGGTTCCCCCTCAATATGTGACCTATCTATTACATCAGTTGTTATATACAGTAATTATCAACTGGTATCCTATAACTGGTAATAAAAACATCAGTCAGCTAACAGGTCTGACTGGTCCTATTACATGTGTTTTAGAACTTTCATCAAAACTCTAAATTTCCCAACAATAAGGGTTTCTGCAGGATTTTTGGTAAGGGTTTGTGTTTGATTTTGTGTTTCGAAACCAGATTTTGTGCAAATTTCATGAAGATGAAGATGAAATCGGGGAGAGAGGGTGTCTAAATTTTATGAAGATGAAGGATGAATTGTTGGGTTTTGTGATTTTTTGCTTGAATCTGGGTTGGAGATGGATAGTTGATTTTGAAGATCCATTTATGAAGATTTGAGATTTGTTAATTTCTGAAGGTGAGGATTTGGAATCGAAGATGAACCTGTTCATGTGTTTTGGATGAACCTGTTCATGTTCTGATGAACATGTTCATTTCGTAATAAAAACGAGGATCTGTAAATTTTTTACATTTTTTCAATTTTGATATGTAAATTTCTGTAATATTCTAATTTTTATATGAATTTTGATATTTTAATTTTTAGATATGAAGCTTGCAACTCTCTTAAATTTGAGATTTGATAAACAATTTGAAAGAAATGCAAAAATGAATTGGCAAAAATAAATGGGAAAAAAGGAAGAAAAAGTGAGAAAAAGGAAGAGAGAGAGAGAAGTAAGGGCAAATTGGTCATTTAGCTAGGGGACTTTAGACCTCCTAGTATTTTTTTTAAAGCTTGGACCTACTAGTAATTTTTAGGTCCATTTTGGACCTAAGAGTAAGTTACTCAAAAAGAAAAACCTAGAGCCATAAGTACACAGATCGTACCAGAGGCCGGAGCCCCACTAAAAATTTTGCTAGGGTAAAACCCCCCTTGAGGCAAAACCCCTAGCGAAGCGAAGGGAAAAAGGGAAACTCCTCTACAACAAAGGATTACTTTGAAAGGTGGAAGTAATCCTTATTCATATCAGAATAGAGCAGATCAACTAGGAAGTCGGGACAAGCCCCGATCCATACATCATCTCTATGAAGTTTCGCTAATCTATCGGCCATGGAATTTCCCTCTCGAAAGATATGTGACGCTGTAAGAGAAACCTGGCGACGAGAATCCTCAATCTTAGGCGAGCTGGCCCTTATCTTCCACGGTAAATCTCTCCCACTGCTCGTAAGGATCTTGACCGCAATCTTACTATCAGATTCAATCCAAATGTTTGTCCAACCCCTGGCCCTGGCAAAAACAACCCCATGCATACCAGCAAGAGTCTCAGCATCCAAAGCGATGCCATGCCCAAGAGAAATCGAGAAGGCAGCAACAAACAACCCTCTCGAATTCCGGACGACACACCCAGCATAGATACGACCATCCGCCACACTGCCATCCACATTCAGCTTATTTCAATTTTTAAAATTTTTTTAAGAAGTTATTTATGATATTATTATTAATTTTTAATTTTTTAATAATCTCAGTCATTCATTATTTAATTTTGATCTTTACTTTCTATTTATCCCTGATCTATTGTGAAACACCACTTATTGATTATCAACATAATTTTTACTTCTAATATTATATGTGCATTTCTTATTCTAAT
The DNA here is from genome assembly GCA_037126765.1 of Stenogyne calaminthoides. Lineage (NCBI taxonomy): Eukaryota > Viridiplantae > Streptophyta > Magnoliopsida > Lamiales > Lamiaceae > Stenogyne > Stenogyne calaminthoides. The sequence goes on along the minus strand of JBBCBC010000009.1, from coordinate 25,295,497 downwards.
TACTCACTTCCGTTCTTTTTAAATGTTTTTTTAATCTTTGAGAATATTTATATAATAAACGTCGTTCTGATATTTTTTCCCCTGATTAACTCATATATATCCCTGATAAATAATTTTCATGGTCATTTTCTTATGCCAACATTAACCTTAATTTATGATAATTAAATATTTTTAATAATAATTATTATTGATTGGAAAAATTAATCACTCAACATATTTGTAGGAAAATTAAAAAATTTAATGACCATGAAAAGTAATCATGAGGGGTGAAAATATCAAAATGACATGTATTATGTAAATAATATATAAGACTGAAATGAACATAACATCTAATATTAATGGGGGAAGTAATTTAGAATATGAAATAAAAAAAATATGTACATACAATATTAGAATATAAAAATTATATTTGTAATTAAATTAATCAAACTAATTAAATATCTAATTTAAAATTAATAATATAAAAATTATTTTGAATCTCGTGTAGTACATGTGGTTACGTGCTAGTCTTAATCTTAATCTTAATATATATATATATATAAGCAGAAACGGCCCCAAATTTGGAAATCATTGGATTTTCCCGCAAAAAACAATTGCTAAATTGGGAAATGAATATTTGAAAAAAATATTAATAAATAATAATAGATTGAGAAAAATCTTTGAGAATATTTGAAAAAAATATTAACAAAAAATAATTGATTAAGAGAAATCTTTAAAATAAATTATAATGATGGGAAACTCTCCATATAAAAAATATACACAAATTATGATCAACTCTAGCAGAAACCGACCCAAATTTGGAAACCATTGGATTTTCCCGCAAAAATAATTGCTAAATTGGGAAACGAATATTTGAAAAAAATATTAACAAATAATAATGGATTGAGAAAAATATTTGAAATAAATATCAATAAATAATAATCATGTGAAACTCTCCATATAAAAAAATATACACAAATTTATGATCAAATATATTGATTTCTCAAAAAACTTTGCAATAGATTTCTTCCAAATTTATTATTATGTTTCTATAAGATTCATGCAAATAAATTCATACATATTATTTTGGGAAGTTCTCCAATAAAAAATACACACATCCAATTAGAAATTAGTTAAATATATCATACATATGAGTAATATTGTCCCTAAAAAATTATATGGACTTCCTATATTATTTTGTGAAACTCTCTATATAAAAAATATTTTAGTATTATAATATGTGAGGTCCCGATTAAAACCGATTTTGCGCGTGCGGAAGCGAAACATGACATGATGCATATAAAACAGGGGTGAGGGAATGGTGATACCAAATTTTTCACTTTTAAGAACATGTGTGTTGTTTTGCTTGTAACTGAATGCATATGACAAGTATAAACATAAAGCAGTAAAGAACACACGATATTTTGTAGTGGTTCGGACGAAACCCGTCCTACATCCACTCTTCCCTTAAAACAGGGGCACCTTAACCGAACTTAACCTGCGGGACTTATACCCCTCACGGGATGGCCGAGATGTTTACCGAGTTCACACTCAAGCGGGACTTATCTCCCTTACGGGATGGCCGAGATGTTTACCGAGTTCGCACTCAAGCGGGACTTATCTCCCTTACGGGATTGCCGATAGATGTTTACCGAGTTCACACTCAAGTGGGACTTATCTCCCTCACGGGATTGCTTGATAGATGTTTACTGAGTTCACACTCACCCTAACAATCTTAACCTAACTTTGAGTTTGGGTAAAGGTTTGTTTGATTTCAACTAGGTTGAGATTTTCCCTTACATTTGTTTAGCCTCGATGCTAAGGATGGGAAAATCTCTCTAAGCTAGGATATAGCATTTGTGCTTAGATCTAGGGTAGAACACTCTTGAATATATCGTGTATTTCTAGCTCTCTGTTTCTATGGTGGGAATGCTTGAGTATATAGGATTGGGAGCACAATTCTGTTAAACGTGCCTTAGCGTGCTTCTGATCAGCCGTATTTCAGACTCGCATCATCGGCACACGACCTTGGCCGGGAACCTACTTTGGAACCCATATCTTCTTAGCTATGTAGCATCGTTTGCTACATTCTCCATACTTATCTTCCACATTCATCCACTCTTGATAATGAAGGAAGAACTTGTATTTATAGTGTGGATCTTACAGTGCAAACAGCTATATTCCTCGGGATCTTCATCGAGTCTCGGGATCTTGATTCTATCTAAGCCTTTAGGTTATCAGAAATATCCCATAGCCATCGAGGTTATCCCAAGTATCGAGCCTTGAGTTATCCCTGAACGCCTTCCGGGTTCTTGATGGCTTCTTGAGTCTCGGGTTCTTGATTCGGCAGACTTTTCTTGGCGGACTTTTATCGATCGGGCATCTTGACACTCGGGCTTCTTGAGTTCATTCTCTGAGGTTGAACATCTTTGACCCTCGAGTCACATTGACTCATTTCCCGATTTCTTCTTTTTGATCGTCAGCTCGGTGATCGGATCAACATATCTTCGATTCGGCATCTCGGGATAGCATCGAATCGATTTCATCGAGGTTAGCGTATCGGGTTTATCATATGATCTATCTTGATCGGTCTCATCCTGCTCATCTTACGATCTGCAACCTTCTCTTACGATTTGCTGGCTTTAGCTTTTCTTCACTTCGATTTTGCATGGCTTTCATCATTGACTCGAATTCATCTTACTCATCTGATCTCGATCATTCTCGTCTGCAGCCTCGTCTGATCTCGATCTTCTTCTTCTTCTGATTTCATGAGTTCCCCCTTAATTTGTTCTTGCATTCCCCCTTAACTTGTTATCTGTAAATTAGCTTGAATAACACAAGTTAATAATGTTTTGGCATAAATTATCAAAACTAAAATATCCAAACAATTTCCCCCTTTTTGATAATGACGCCAAAAAAAAAAATGCATTTGCAGAGATCGGGTTTTTGATTTAAAAAAGATATGTTCAGGTGTTCACTTTGAATTAGTGAACTTTAGAACAACCCGCTCTGATACCACTGTGAGATCCCGATTAAAACCGATTTTGCTCGTGCGGAAGTAAACATGACATGATGCATATAAAAGCGGGGGTGAGGAATGGTGATACCAAATTTTTAAATTTTTAAGAACATGTGTGTTGTTTTGCTTGTAACTGAATGCATATGACAAGTATAAACATAAAGCAGTAAAGAACACACGATATTTTATAGTGGTTTGGACGAAACCCGTCCTACATCCACTTGTAGGTCCAGAACGGGTTTTGTGAGGGTGGAAGTCTAGAGGGGAGGGGTGAATAGACTTCCAAAACTTTTTGTGCGGATCAGGTGTGAACTGCAGATTACCCGATCAGAGTGCTAGTGTATCGGTTTAGGCGATGTTCAATCTTCTTGAAGTCTTTGAGGCAAATCGGTTTGATATCTGTCGAAACTTAAGCCCCGATAGTCACGGAAGCTTGTTTTTTACCCTTGTGAAAAACCAGTTTTATCAATCAGATTCTTAAGTCAAGTTTTCAACCAGTTGACTAAAGTGTCAATCTGATCACATCAGTTGCTTGGTGTAGACTGATCTTAACTTTAGAATATGTATGCAGTTTAAACTCAGTTGTGTGACTTGTGTAAAGCGATAAGAAAGCAAATAAATGCACACAAGGCGTTTTATAGTGGTTCGGACAAAACCCGTCCCTCGTCCACTCTTCCCTTAACACGGGGAACCTTAACCTACTTTAACTGCTTGGGACTTATATCCTTTTTCGGGATGGCGAGATGTTTACCGAGTTCCCACTCTTACAAACTTAACTTTCAAGGGACTTATATCCTTTTCGGGATGGCGAGATGTTTACCGAGTTCCCACTCGAAGCTTAACCTCTGGGACTTATATCCTTTTCAAATTCGGTAGAGATGTTTTATCGAGTTCCCACTCTACAAACATAACCAACGGGACTTATATCCTACAAAGAGGATAATAGGATGTTTAATGAGTTCTCACTCTTCAGACATGACCTAACTTGCGTTTGGGTAAAGAATGATTGAGGGTTCCAACTGGAAATCTATCCTAGTGCTTTAGATAGCCAAAATGCTAGTGGATAGGATTTCTTGCTAAGAACTATGGGATGAACACTCTAAGAATAATCTTCAAATGTAGTGTTCTTTTGAGTGGAGATTTGTTGTAGCTTTAGCTTCTTTTGCGATGTCTCCTTGTTTGTTCTTGCGTTTATCACTTGTTGGTCCTTGTCTTCAAAATGAAGATCGATCCCATTTTATAGGCTCCGAAATCAAAAGACCGTTGGCCGTAGGCATGATTAGCGCCATTTTTATCTGCAGCGTCGTATCCCGTATTGTCAGCTCTTTTTGTGCACGTGTCGCTTTCTCCTTGGCTTCGCGAGGCGGCACTTTAGATATTTGCCCGTTAGACGATTGATATTCCTTTTGGAGAGGATTAAATCTTGTCGGTGTATCTTTTTGATTGTCACCAGTGTGGTGACTTGATCAAAAGTAACTGCTTCGATCTACCATGTTGAGTCTTTGGTTGCACATTGTCTTAGCTTCATATCACGACTCTCTTTGAAAGTAGGTCTTGAGTCTTTTGATCTTGGTGTTTACGAGCCTCGGTGTATTGATGTCGTACTAAGTCTTGAGTTTGATCTTTGAGTCTTGAGTTTATCTGAGTCTTGAGTTTATCTGAGTCTTCAGTGTTATCTGAGTCTTCAGGTTCATCTGAGTCTTCAGGTTCTTCTGAGTCTTCAGTGTCTTCTTGTCTTCACCTGATCTTCTGACTTCTTATCTTCTGATTTGCGCTTAGTCTTCAGATCATCTGACCTTCTCTGGGTCATCTGATACTTCGACCTGACCTATACATATTGAGTTCCCCCTCAATATGTGACCTATCTTTTACATCAGCTATCTATACATTTCAGCTGGTCACCTTATTCTGAATCAAAGTCATCGATTCATTAACTTGTCCGACCGGTCCTATTACAAACTGTTTTGGAACTTCCATCAAAACTAGATTACATATTTCCCAACAATTTCCCCCTTTTTGATGGAACCAAAACACTTAACAAAACTTGATCAGAAAAACAGATACCATGAATGGAAATGTAAATAATGCAAATAGTACATACCTCAGAAGACAATGAGATGAATGTCTTAGAATCAGTGGGATGGAAAGTTTTATTCAGATAGGTGTGTGCATTGTAGAATATGTGTAGAGCGTACCTATCATCTGATTCCAAGTTGTCTTCTTCAGGTGTACTTGAACATTTGCAGTTTTTTGGGGATGCCAAACATCCTGTACATCCTTTGCATTAGCTTGTCCAGCTCTTCTTTTCTATGGATTCCTCCTTTTTCAGCTAGTCCATAGTAGATGTTCTTGAATTTAACGGGATCTAGCTTGTTGTCTGGACGCAAAGGTGGAAGGAGTAGTTCAAAGGGTGGAGCTTCTGGTATGAGTGACATGATCTTGCCTTCTGTCATCACTGTCTGGTAGAAGTCTGGATATTTTGTTTCTAACCAGTTTCAAAATTCATCATCATTTTCAGTCTGATCTTGATGAATTGGAATCTTCTCCAGGATGTGGATGTCACAATACCATTCTCCTCTGATTTGATCCCATTCTGGAAGCAAATCTTGTCGTGCACAGAGGATGCCTTTAACAGGTGCTGGAAGGGCATTTTCTTCCCAAGCAATCTCCTCTGCAACAACTTCGGTTTACCTCTTCCTTCGGATGTAGGCAATGTTTAGCCCCTTTGCCTCTGCTAACTTCTGCTTCTTAATTGCGGCCTCTCTTATTCTCTGTCTTGTTTGCTCTTGATCTTGTTCAGAGTCATCGGCTTTTAATTGGAGAATGTCGGCCTTGTCTCTCACGATCTTCATGATTCTTTCATCATCTTGCCTTTGCCTTTCTTCCTCCTCGAGTCCTTTCGGTTCATCTTGTTCTTCTTCTTGACTAATTTCTTAGGGAGTTCAAGGCTCGGGCACGATCATCGACTTCCATTCTTTTACGAGCGGATGAAGAGAAGTCTTCAATTTTATCGACTCTGGTAGTAATCTCCACGAAGAGTACTTTTACCTTTCGGCGATCTCTTTCTTGTGTTGCTCCACGATTTCTTTTATTTCAAAGAACGAGATCGGTAGATGGAGTGGTAGCAAGTTAGATAAAGTGGTTTTTGGTAGAGATGAAAATTTTTACCAAGCGTATGTCTAAGTCTGTTCTTCTTCCTTCTCTTTTCTTGAGTCTGTTTTTTACGTATTCTCTTTTTCCTTGATTTCTTTTCGGACTCTTTTTCCTTCCCCTTTTTTGGCTGCATCAAAGAGGTTGGACATCTTCTGGTTCGAGTTGTTAATTGCCGTGAGATCTCCTCTCTAAGTTCCTCGACAACAAGAGGAGTGATGCGGGCCCGTGGCGAAAGGTCTGCAGTGTGTAAAGCGTCTGAGGAGCGATTTTGATTTCTGTCTTGCCTTTTTCGTAGAAGCTAGAAAATGTTTCCAACCCATATCAAGTGATTGTTGGTTTTGTCGAGGATGCCCGGACACTTTCCAAAAGTACATGTGGTTCCGATTGAGCATCTCTGTGCAATCGGAGTTTGTCGATTGGAGCTTGAGCTTCTCGAAGAAGAGGGTATACTAGTTGCATTACTTCAAAGAAGATGGCATTGTGCCCAACAACGGTGTGACCGTTCCTTGTCAACTAGTTTAAACTTTGCTCATCTTCAAACCGCTTCATCGATCTGCTATGAAGCGGCCGCGAATTTGTCTTCAAATCTGACTTGGATCCCATCCTGAATCTTCTTAGAATGATGATCTAGGGTATCGAGCTCATTTTAGCGAATTGCTCAGATGTTGAAGCCTTGCCAAATTGGGTCTCATCTGCAAAGACCCATTCTTGGTTCATCGGCAATTCCCTCATGATCCGTAGGGAGGTTGAATGGTTTTCCTCCTCATTATCGGCAATTCCGAACCTTTCGTGAATCAAATACATTTGATATCATTTGTCGATGCTAATTCAACAAAGACTTTTCAATCCCAAAGATTGTGTAGACATTTCAACTCTAAGTCTACAAAAAAGTCTGATCCCAGGGTTGTCATTAGAATCATAAGTTCTTCAATGCTCTTTAGTCTGATATCCCTCAAGAACACTATCTCTTCTATCTGTTGTTGGGTGCCAGGATGTTGATCCAATTCAGGGCATAGATCCAGCAGATACTCTTTGATCTGTTGCTTCATTATTCTTACGATGGGGCTCTCCGAGTGAAAGCAAGTAATGTTCTGGTGTTGAAGGGATTATGAGAGATAGACACATGTTCGTCGAATCTCTCAGGTTCTTGAGACTGGATTGGGGAATGGGATGTTTGTTGTTCAGGTTCGTTTTCAGCGTGTAGAGGGTGTTCAGTTTCCTGAACGGGTTCATTGATTGGTGGTGTGGGAGATTTTGTTCTAAGAGGTGATGGTGAGGGAGAGAAGGTTTTGTGGGGAGAGGGTGGAGGTGATGATTTCTGAGGAGAGGGTGATGGTGATTTGGAAGTGAGCGTTGGCGATCTTGCTTTCTGGAAGATCTTGGTTAGAGGTAGAGAATCAGATGGTGATTCTTCCTCAGATTGCACCACTTCTATCCTTCAGACAGATTGCTCTCCTTCTGCTGCGATCATCTTTTCTTCCCGCACTTCTTTGATAGTTGGCTCAGAGCTGACTGCTATCTCTTCGTCTGATCTTTCTTGTATCAGATCTTCTGTTCCACTGGTTTGCTTGGCAGAACTTGGAGCAGTTTTCAGAGGAGATGAGACTCTCTTCTGTCGTTTCCGCTGAGCGTCTGGTTTCTTAGCCAGATCCTCCCTCTTCATCCTCTTCTCTTGAATGTCCTTTTCCTGCACTGCAGACAATGCGATTGCCTTATCTTTTCCTTTCTTTTCTCCTTGGGTTTTGGGCACATAAGGAGTTGGATCCTCATCGGCTTGTCCAGCGAGGACTCATCCTTGCCCAATATGGCCTTGTGCTTTGCTTGATAAATCTTCGCTCCATTACGGTTCCATTCATAGTGCATGGCGGCTTATCCGGCGGCGAATGATAGAATTTTTGTGTATGAATGAGCACTTTGAAGATAAGCACCTTTGCATTGCTTCGGGTCGGTTCAAACTTCCGGAGTCTTTTCTCGATCTTGCTTTGACTATACCCAACCAATCGATGTCCGAAGCCTTCTTGATTATTGCAGCCATTACACTTATCTTGTATGAAGTGATTGCGATCAAGATCGTAAGTTGAGCACATGATCACCTTCCGAACGATCTCAAGAAGAAGGCGATACTTTCTTTTCAGATAGGAGGCTTTGGCGTTAAATGCGTGTTCTCCTTGTTTGCTGGTCTCAACACTTGGCTTCAAGAAACTCCTTTTCTCCCTCTGGCGGTTGTGTAGGTCTCGGATTGATGCTTCCTCGAGTTAGTCCGAATATCCTCTATAGATCGTCATTCATCACTCGGACTTCCATTCCGCCAAACGGAAGAAATCAGTCGACATCGTTGTCTTCATCCCTCTGCCAGTTGTAAAAAAAACTCCGGCTTCATGGGTGTGAACGATGTTACGATGAGTAGAAACAATATCGTTCCAAATCCACACGCCTTAAGCACTCCGAAATTTCAAATGATTTGGGATCCGAGGTGATGTTGAAGACGACGTACTTTTCATCAATGATGTCTTTCTTCATCGATGCAAAATTGCGATTTTTTTTCCTTGTCCCGGTCTTGAAACAAGATGTGTTATTTACAGAAGATATGCAGATTGATGTTTAGTTTGAGTAAGATATTTCAATAAATTCATCCAAACTAAAAATTCAAAGATCAATGTTGCAAATAAGCGTTTAGATCGAATAAATTACGTAAATACAACTTGTAAACCTAGGTACCATAGAGAATTCTAGATCATGCAAATGATTTAAAACAAGAGGTTACCAATAAATTGATTCAAGGATTTTAAAAATCGGAAGTGTAGAATCAAATGATTTCAAGGTAATTCTCGGAGAATTTTAAACAAATGTGATCTTTTTCGTAATTTTGAGAAAACGAAGTAGTGGAAAGCGGTTTTTACGAGAAAAAATTGGATTTTGTAGAAAAACGAGGGAAAACCTTTTGCACAACTTTCCAAAGTAATCAAGTATCCGTGTTTTGAAATCGATGGTTTGAGATTAGTCGGCCAAAAAGTATTTTGATCGCACGGTTGAGAAAAATCTTTCTCGTTTTTCCCGACTCGAAAAAATCGTAATAAAACGTTTTTGAAAAAACATTTCCGTGTCCGCATTAAAAGCTTTGCGAGCATGCGTCATGAATAGTGTAAAACAATTAAAATAAATAACGCAAAAAGATATTCGAAAAGAGATAAATAAGGGGCGTATCGGTCGATTGATTGATATAATCAATCAATTACCACGATGATCCGATCCGTACTCTGTTGACTTATCTGATGTTTGCCTTATGCATTTCCCAACAATATCTTCGCTTATCTGATCAGATTCTTCGCATGTAACGCTTCGCCACTTATCTGATCCTCTTTTCTGAAAAACTTCATCCTCAGTTTCCTTCTATCATCTCGCATTAACTGAAGTCAACTCCCGCCAAAACTTTTACTTCGGGGAGTCCAAAAGTCACCTCGATTCCCAAATCGGCGCGATTTGACATTCCGTAATAATGGCAAGATACACTGTGATTTAATCACACCGTTAACTCATCCAACCATTAGCCGCGTGTTCTTAACGTGTTGTCGATGTAAATTTCTCTTAAGATCTTCTGAGACGATAAAATTTGCATTTATACTCCTAATTTCCTTCTATAAATAGCCTGGGGTGTTAGGCGAACAACACAATCATAAACCATTTCATCTTCTTTAGCATATCCTTCATACTTTTCCGATGAGTTCTTTATTTCCGGTGAAACTTCCGGTGGGAACCTTTAGCCCTTTTCTAATGAAATCAGCTTCTCAGATCAACCCTGTGTGTTCCTTCACACACCTTCTTTAAATCATCATCTAAGATTTCACATACGATCAATGCTAAGCTTCTTTACCACCATGGAGGCGGATCTGCTAAGGCAAATGAGAAGGCACTTCTCCTAACCGTATGCACCTTGTGCTCCTATCGAGATGACGGTATAAGCATCAACAGACTTAGTCTGAAACAAAACATGAGTTTGATATACACAATAGTGTATCAAACTCAATATTTGCATGAGACACTCATGGCCATATGGTCTTTGTGACCAAACCTATGGCACTGTGTCCCATTTAACAGCTGGAGAGTCCATTGATTTTAGGTCTAAGGGCTCCTAGCTTAAACATCCTTCAAGGCTCGCTCTCGCTTCTCACTTCAAGATTCTAAGAGCGGCTTTCAGGATTCTAGAAGCTTCTCTGCTGCCCCCTGGGTCGGAGAGTCTGAGGGTTGTCTTAGGGCTGATGGTTTATGCTTTGACCTCCGGGTCTTCTTGTACTTGTAATACCACTTGTAGATAGTTGTAGCATTTGTAGCTTGTGATATCACTTGTAACTTGTAAATCTGACCTCCGGGTCTTTATCAATGAAAAACTCTTGTTATTCCATTCTTTGTGTTGTTTTCTTCCCGACTTATGCGATCTGTAGCTTTTACTCTTGATTTGCTTGTTGACCGGCTTTTAATCGGCTTATAAAGTAATCTTCCAACTGACCGCCTCCTTAATCGATATATATTGAACCGATCGCCCTTTGTCCGAACTTCGGATCGGCTACCTTTTCGACTTTCGATCTCGCCTTCCTATCAACTTCGATTGCTCCTCGTCTGAGTCGTCGATCGGTTTGAGATTCCTAACTCAACCGATTCCACTTAACCTTAGTTAGTCTTTTACCAACCGAATCTGAGATCAATCCTTCACCATATCTCGTGCATTTTCTCCAAGATCCGGAAGCCCTAGCTTTCGTTGCATAACTCTCTCTAATCGATCTCTCATTAGTGGGCTTGGTTAATATATCGACTTTCTACTTGTCAAGATGGATCTTTTCCATCCCGATATTCTTCTTTTCAACATGATCTCTCGATAAAATGGTGTCCGATATCCACATGCTTGCATCTTGTATGTAGAAACGAGATTCCGAGTGATTGCAATAAGACTATTATCATCCTGCGTAATATATAGACGCGTTCTTAGCTACGATGTTGTAATCCTCACCGGCGACTTTTAGCGAGCGCTTGGGAACAACAAACTTCCTGCAGCCATATATTCGCTTCAAGAGTAGATGTAAATAATCGATGTCCGCTTCTTCAAAACCAAGAGATCGGTTTTATTTCCCGAAACATACATGAACCTGAGGTTGACTTCCTCTCGATTCTGCAACCTCCGTAGTCAGAATCAGAATACCCACTAAACTCTAGATTGTCATCTGATGGGTAAAATAAACCGAGGTTTACAGTCCCCTTCAGATACTAGAGAATCCGCTTAGGCTTTCTAGGTGGCTTTGCATTGGATTTGCTTGAAATCTGGCACATACACCCATTGCAAAAAAGTAATGTCCGGTCTGGCGGCGGCAGTCGGTATAGTAGAGATCCAATTAGAGCTCTATACTCCTTCTGATTCATTTTCTGACCATCTTCGTCTGGATCCATCTTGAATCCGATCATCATTGGAATTCTGGCTTCCTTGCAGTGTTGAACTCCAAACTTTGCGAGTAGATTCCTTATGTACTTTGCTGGCAGATGAATATCCCCGAAACTCGCTGACTTGTAATCCCGAAAAGTAATTCATCGACCCATCATGGACATCTCGAATTTCCCTTGCATCAACTTGTCAACTTCTCACATAACCTTTTGTTGGGAGATCGAGAAGATAATGTCGCCCACGAGATCCGAACCATCGTAATATCTTCTCCATCTTCTATTCTCAATAAGGTTACGTCCAATCGCTCCTTTAGTGAACCCGCCTGTATGTCAAGAATCGAGAGAGTGTATCATACCAAGCTCGAGGAGCTTGTTTCAGTCAGAAAAGAGCTTTCCTTAAACGGTACACTTGGTTGCCTTTTTTTTCAAAGCACAGGAGGTTGTTAGACATAAACTTCCTCTGCTAGTACCCCGTTTAAGAATGCACTCTTTACATCCATCGATACACATGAACCCTCTCGGGAAGCATATGCGAAAACAAATTGAATGGCTTCTAAGCGGCGGCCTGGTGCAAATGTCTCATCATAATCAATTCCTTGATTGTGAATACCCCTTAGCAACAAGTCTTGCCTTATTCCTGGTTTATAACATTTTTCTCATCTCTTGTTCTTGAATACCCACTTTGTGCCAATTACGTCTTGATGAGTTGGTCCGTCCCACCAATTCCCAAACTTGATTTCTCTCGAACTGCTCCGGCTCCTCCTCGCATGGCTAGAATCCGACTTGCGTCTTGTAGAGCTTCCTCATCAGTTGGTTGGTTCCTTCATGATGATAACAACAAGATATGGCACTTTCACCAATCGATGTCTAGTTTTGACTCTATTAGATGGGTCTCCGATAATCGATCGATTGGATGACCGGTAATCCAGTCCTTCTATTCGATGTAAATCTTTGGAGAACATCATCCATATCGATAGTTCATTACTAGTGATTGGGAGGGTATGCAATTATGATCCACTTGATAAGAACATATCTCACCGATGTTGGACTCATCATGTCTCAAGTCTGCTCATAGGAACTTCGAGTTCCCCGAACCGAGATGGTTCGATTGATCTTCGCCTCACCAGAATGACTTCTTCCTTCAATCGGGCATGCGTACCTTTGGGTCTGATTGACTGTTGAATCGCAAGATCAAGAAATCTTTGGGATGTACACTTTTACGTGCTTTTCTTCTTTCTCCTTGATGCTTAGTGATCCATTTTCTCGCGTGTCGAATGCAGTTGATCTGGTACGGCTTGTTACGGAGGCTTTTTCTCTTGTTCAGGATGTCTCATCAAAGACCACATGGGGTGTTTCTTCCACAACTAGAGTTTGTTTGTTGTAAACTCTGAAAGCCTTGCTGGATGAGGAATATCCTAAGAATATACCCTCATCTGACTTGGCCTCAAAAGTCTTCAACTGACTTTTCCCATTGTTGTGAATGAAACATTTGCACCCAAAAACATGGAAGTATGAAACACGAGGTTTTCTATCTTACCACAGTTCATAAGGTGTTTTGAAGTGAGTCTTAGTCAGAGAACATTTGTTCTGAGTATGACATCTTTGTGTTTTATTATACGCTTGAAAACGGCTTGGTGTGGCATGTTAAACTAACATAGTCGAAAGCGAACTTCCTTGAGAGTTCTGTTTCTCCATTCTCGCTACTCCATTTTTTTTGTGGCGTTCTTGCGGTGGCGTTTCATGTCAGATACCAAACTCGGTCTGTCGGTCAATAAAGGAATTCACGAACTCTCATGCCTTTATCCGATCTCGATCTTTACTATGCTGACACCCTTCTCATTTTGTAGCTTTTTTAGCAGTTCGGGTATCTTAGTCGTTGTCTCGTTCTTCTTGTATAAGAATACAACCCAAGTAAACTTGGAATAATCATCTACGATTACAAGAGTATATTTGCGTCCATCGAGACTCGACCGTTATGTAATCGGGTCCGAATAGATCCATATGGGCGATTTGCAATACTCTCTTGGATGATGGTCCCGGTATTCCCTTGAATGAGGCTTTAACTTGTTTTCCTTTAAAGCATCGGCACATGCCCGATCTTTGGAGAATATCTCATTGGGAAGTCCCTCAACCAAAGACATCCTAGCGATCTTGTTAAGAGTCTTGAAGTTCAGATGACTCAATCTTTTGTGCCAGAGCCAACTGCCACTTTTAGAACTCTTAACAATTAAGCATGTATTCTTAGGGCAATTGTTCCAATCTGCTATGTAGATCGTGCCTTTCCTTGAACCAGATTAGCAAGATTTGTTGAGTGGCTCGATTCCTTATCGCATACACTTGTCGCCAAGAACTCAACGCCGAATCCGTTGTCGCAAAAATTATGATCTTGATAGTAGATTGTGCTTCAATCCTTCGATATATCTGAGACTCCGATTACTTGTACATCATCATTCTCTAAGTTTCGAATCCTTGGTAAAACCAAAGTTGTCATCACCAAGAGTACACGTGGGCCTTCTTGTTCTTTGTAAGATCTAAGGAGATGTTTGCTTCTGTCATGTGCCTTGAGCATCCACTATCGATGTACCGGATAGTTGTTTGTGCACCTCCTTTGTTGGCGGTCCCCACGAACCTACAATCAAATCAAAGCTTTAGGTACCCCTTTGGAATTAGATCCTGGGGGGTTAGTGGTGGATTTAGGGATCCACACAAACAGAGCACTTCTATGAAAATCTGAAAGATTAGAAGGTCTGATTTGTCTCCCATACATATCAACATAATCATACGTCTCTTTATATGCTTTCTGATTAGTATGATTATTAGTGTGAGCCTTGGATGACTTAGAAGACTTGGGATTTTTTCTTTATACTTTGTCTTCTTTAATCCATTAATGGCTCGAAAAGCAATAATTCTAGATCTCGATTATAAGGGTAGGTACGATCGCTAACCATCAAAGATTCATATCTTTTTGGCATAGGTGGTCTTTGCAGTTTACCTATAGCTTGCTTATTAGGCAGCTAACCTTGATTGGGTCTCAGATTAGATTTCCTTCTCATGGGTTGTCTCTTCTGATACCTAATCTGCTGATCAGGTTGAGGTCTCTTCAGAAGAACTGGGTTCTTTTGTTGATTCCTCGGCTAATGCTTTATCAGTTGGGGTCCATTTACATTTCCCTTTTACGATTAGGCACCCTTTACTTGCTCGTGATCTTTTTTTCCCTTATTAGATACAATTTTAGCTTTTAGTGTATCTTTATCAGAGACTCGTTTGATTACACCCTTCTGAAGTGAATCAACAGGGGCTTTTGAGGATGTAGAAGGGTTCTCATACCCAATTCCCTTCTTGTTAGTCGACATTCGAAAATAGGTGTTCATTTCTTGAACGGTTTTAGATGACTTTGTGAAAACCTCTATTTTCTTTCGCAGACTATCCTCAATAGATTTAAGACTCTCATGTAGTCAGAATAGCTCATCAAATTTAGCTTGAAGGATTTTGAAATCATCAGCTTGTTGTTTGTTGATTTCTAGCTGATCTTTGATCTGTTTCTCCTGATCAGAAGATTTAACCTTCAGAACGTTAAGTTCCTCAGTTACCTTCCTCGAAAGGTTTCAAAGAGATTTTAGTTCAGTAGCTTTACTGAGAGCGTTCTCTTAATGAGCTGATTATTTCTGATCCTTAGCTTGTCATTTTCAGCTTCCACTATTGTATAAGTGTCTCTTTTGCTTGAGAGATCATCAAGCAATTGCTCGAGTAGAGCTGCAAGTCAATCTCTCCAAAGAAAAGTGCTAATAATAAGCGGTGTGGAAATTGAAAAAGCGAAGGTTTGGAGGTTACCTCGGATTGGTCCTTCTTGGCCATTAGGGCGGACTTCATCGTCATCCTCAAGAGAATATCGATCTTCATGCTCGTGGAAGTCAACAAAGATTAACTTATCGGACAAAGTTTCTCGATGATGAGTACCCAGAGTCCTCAGAAGGAAGATAGGAATCATCAATTCCAGATGTGTCAGCTACCAGGGCTTTCCTATCTCTGAGGCGTTGCTCTCTTTTGTTCTCTTTCTCTTCTCTTTCTCTCAAGAGTCGGTCGAGGCGTCGGTCTTTGTAGTGACCGGTTTCTCGCAGATTGAAGCATGATCCTCGATCTCACGGAACTTCCTCTGCCCGGTGAGTCACTTCCGTCCTGCAGCCAGGATCTGTCAAGTGACTTCCCTTCGATAGTAATCAGAACTTCTTCTGCGGATCTGTTATCTCTTCTCTCATCACAGCCGGATCATCTCTTTTCTTTTCTTCTCTGTGATCTCTTGATCATCGGATCACAGTTCTTTCTCGTGATCATCCATTGGCCTCCTGTTTTTTGATAGTCATTTGTAGAATCTCCGATGCTTACCAAGCTAAGTATTTGTTCTTTCAAGTTTCTTGGTAAGCGAGCGTCTGTTACCTTGACTTATGATGTTTCAACCGAGTTCGATGGCCTTCGATCATTCTTTGGTTGCTTTAAGCATAATCGATTTAAACGTTGAGGCTTGTTTGAAGGCGTCTCGTCTTCATCTGCTTGTCCTCTTTCGATTAAATCAAACTCGTGAGCTTTAAGGCTTAGGAACAAAATTTCGCTTGGCTTCATTTTTTGAAATGTCTTGGCAATCCTTGATTACCGTGGACTTTCATGTCCCATTTCTTGGTGAGAGATCTTAAGATCTTGTAGTTGATATCTTTGTCGACATCTCTCTACCAAGTTCTCGTAGCTTATTGGACCGACATGGTAATCCTCCCATCAAGCTCGTTGATGGTCTCGTTAAGCAAAGATCTTTAACTTTTCGAACTTCACCGGTTCGACATTTTGTAATTGTCTTTGATCGATCATTTCCTTCACAGATCTCTCGAAGAGTATCCCACATTGCTTTTTGCGGTTTTGAGATACTTTATCTTCTCTTTGGTGACTTTATCCATTGTCTTCATGATTATATGCCTAGCGATTGTGTCTAGAGTGAATGACTTTCTTTCCTCTTGATCCATCAAAGCCGGGCTTTTTTTCAAGACTTCCTGTGGCAAAGTCCGGATCTCCTCCGATCTTTGGGTTGTCGTGGTATATGATGATGGGTCCTCGTTCTATGACTTCCATCATTCTCGCCGCTTATCGATACTAGATGGTTGCACATATATATGGCCCAATCTGCATACTCATCAATTGAGAATTTAGGCAAATCATGATACATACCAGAGGTATTATCCATGCTGAGTGATTTTGAAAACGAATGAGTTTTTAAAAACGGTTTTCAAGATCTGTTCAAATGACCACAAAGATTCTTCCTCAAGAATCGATGATACTCAAAGCCGATTAGTCCGTAGAACCAACGCTCTGATACCACTTGTAGGTCCCGAATCTGTTTTGTGAGGGGGTGGAAGTCTAGAGGGGTGAATAGACTTCCAAAACTTTTCGTCTTGGATCGGTGTGAACTGCGCAGACACCCGTCGAGTGCTAGTGTATCAGTTTAGACTGATGTTCAATCTTACTGAGTGCCTGAGGGCAGATCAGTTTGATATCTGTAAGCTTAACTGAATGGTGCGGAAGCATTTTTTTACCCGTGTGAAAAACCAGTTTTATCAATCAGATTCTTAAGTCAGTTTTCAACCATTAATCAAGTGTCAATCTGACGATCGATTGCTTGGTGCGATCGATCTTAACTTTAGAATATGTATGCAGTTTAAACTCAGTTGTGTGACTTGTGTAAAGCGATAAGAAAGTAAGTAAATGCACACAAGATGTTTTATAGTGGTTCGGACAAAACCCATCCTATGTCCACTCTTCCCTTAACACAGGGGAACCTTAACCTACTTTAACCTGCGGGACTTATATCCTTTTCAGGATGGCCGAGATGTTTACCGAGTTCCCACTCTTAAAACTTAACTTTCAAGGGACTTATATCCTTTTCGGGATGGCGAGATGTTTACCGAGTTCCCACTCAAGCTTAACCTACGGGACTTATATCCTTTTCAGGACAGCCGAGATATTTATCGAGTTCCCACTCTACAAACATAACCAACGGGATTTATATCCTACAAAGAGGATAGCCGAGATGTTTAATGAGTTCTCACTCTTCAGACTTGACCTAACTTGCGTTTGGGTAAAGAATGATTGAGGGTTCCAACTGGAAATCTATCCTGGTGCTTTAGATAGACAAAATGCTAGTGGATAGGATTTCTTGCTAAGAACTATGGGATGAACACTCTAAGAATAATCTTCAAATGTAGTGTTCTTTTGAGTGGAGATTTGTTGTAGCTTTAGCTTCTTTTGCGATGTCTCCTTGTTTGTTCTTGCGTTTTTCACTTGTTGGTCCTTGTCTTCAAAATGAAGATCGATCCCATTTTATAGGCTCTGAAATCAAAAGGCCGTTGGAGAGCAATTTGAATTTTGAGCTATATTAGGTAGGCTGTAGGATATGATTGTGACGTGCTGCAATTTTCGGTGTGGCCGTAGGCATGATTAGCCTCGTTTTTGTCTGCAGCGTCGTATCCCGTATTGTCAGCTCTTTTTGTGCACGTGTCGCTTTCTCCTTGAGCCGCGGTGCACTTTAGATATTTGCCCGTTAGGCGATTGATATTCGTTTTGGAGAGGATTCGCCTTGTCTCGGTGTATCTTTTTATTGTCACAGTGTGAGTGACTTGATCAAATGTAATCGATCTACCATGTTCGATCTTTGGTTGCACATTGTCTTAGCTTCAATATCACAGACTCACCGAAAGTAGGTCTTGAGTTTTTTTATCTTGGTGTCTCTCGAGCCTCGATGTATTTAGTCGATCTTGAGTCTTCAGTTTGATCTTTGAGTCTTCGTGTTTATCCGAGTCTTGATGTTATCTGAGTCTTGAGTTCATCCCGAGTCTTCGAGTTCTTCCGAGTCTTCGATGTCTTCTTGTCTTCACCTGATCTTCTGACTTCTTATCTTCCTCGATTTGCGCTTAGTCTTGATCATCGACCTTCTCTCATCCGATACTTCGACCTATACATATTGAGTTTCCCCTCAATATGTGACCTATCTTTTACATCAGCTATCTATACATTTCAGCTGGTCACCTTATTCTGAATCAAAGTCATCAGTCAGCTAACAGGTCTGACTGATCCTATTACAACCTGTTTTGGAACTTCCATCTAAACTAGATTACATATTTCCCAACATAATATATTCCAAATAAAATTATGATCAAATCTATATATCTCAAATAAAAAATTATGATCAAATCTATATTTTTATATCGGAAAAAAAATTTGGAATAAATATTACTAACAAATTATAATGGATTGAGAAAAATATTTGAAAAAAACATGTAGAATATTTTAACAACACTAATGTTAAATTGAGACAAACTCTAATGTTAAATTGCGATCTTTGAAAAAAATATATAATATATTTCCACAAACTCTAATTTTAAATTGAGAAACAAAAATTTTAAATAAATATTAATAAATTATAATCAATTGGGAAAAATATGTATGGAATAAATATTAAAAAATTATAATGGATTGAGAAAAATCTTTGAAAAAAATATGTAGAATATTTTTACAAACACTAATGTTAAATTGGGAACAAATCTTTGAAATATTGGAAAATCTTATAAATAGATATGTATGAAATAAATATTAACAAATTATAATAGATTATAATTTTTTTAAATATGTAGAATATTTCATTTTAAATTTAATCTCAACCCTACCTTTTATATATATATATATATATATATATATATATATAAAAAGAATGTCAATTTTATAGGTTAAATTCTAAATTCCATAAATTTGAATTTTATAAGCATTTTTTGTGCAAAAGAAAAATTTATCTCTAATTTCAACAATTATATAAAGAGTTCAAAAAAAAAAGATATATTGATCAAAGTTAAGATTGAGAAAGATTAGTTGAATACAAATTTATTTCTCTCATCTCTTTTCCTTACAAGCCTAAACTTTCATTTTATATTAACTTTAAATATTTTGAGAGATTAATACATTATAACCGTGAATCGCACGGGTTCAAATACTAGTATATATATATATATATATATATATATATATATATATGGATTTGATCATATGCCCGCAGGTGGGCATAAAACGTATATGTCCACCGCTTATGTGGTGCGCTACATATGCAAAGTGCACACCATCATTTAATTAATTTCTTTAATTATTTCTATCTTCTCATTAATTATATAAACTTAAACCTAAATTATGAACCCTAAACCATGAACCATTCCGGCCGGGTGAACCATGAACCACTCGAATCGGGTTCGGGTTCGGGTCGGGTTGGGTCCGGATCGGGTAATTTTTTTTAATATAATTAATGAAATTAATTATATAAACCTAAACCCTAAACTATGAACCCTAAACCATGAACCATTGAATTTTAGGGTGAACCATGAACCACTTTGCCCGTTAAGGCCTGCCGAGTCCAGAGGCAGGTAAAAGAAATTTAATATAATTAATGAAATTGGGTAAAATATGGAATATATATAAATGAAAAGATTGAATTAATTAAAGAAACTAATTAAATTAAGGTGGAGATCTTGCATATATGGCGCGCCACATAAGCGGTGGGCATATAAGTTTGTGTCCACCTGCGGGCATATGATCAAATTCGTATATATATATATATATATAGAGTAGGTCTTGTGTGAAATATTGCACACTAGTGTTATATGCAATATATCACAATTAAGGTAAAATAGGCTGAAATTCGTGGATCATGTGGAGGTCGTGAGGGCCGGACGGGTCGGGCAGGGCGGGCGGGCGGGCTGAGCAGATTGGGCAGGCCACTTGACTATTTATCTATTAAATTTTATGCAAGAATATTTTTATCAAATTGTGTTGTAGCCTGATGGTTCTGCTTTATTTTTAGTGTATTTGGTTGCAGGTTCAATTCTTACTGAGCACATAATTTTTTTAAAAAAAATTCAAGTTATTTTTGTGTGTTACTACATGAAAAAAAAATGTTACGTTATGAAGAAAAATGTGTTACAACATGAACAAAACCAGTACAAGCGTGAAAAAAAATCCCTAGTCCAAAATTGCAAATTTAAAGAACAACTTGATGTGTTACTACATGAACAAAAGAGTGTTACCTTATGAGCAAAAAAATGTTACTACATGAACAAAAACCAGTACAAGAGCGAAAAAGAATCCTCAGTTTAATTTTTTTTTTTCAAGTTATTTTTGTGTGTTACTATATGAACAAAAAGTGTTACTCTATTAAACAAAACGTGTTACCACGTAAACAAAATCAGTTCAAACGCGAAAAGAAATTCTCAGTCCAAAATTGCAGGTATAAAGAACAACTTGATGTGTTACTAAATGAATGAAATAGTGTTACCCTATAAGCAAAATAGTGTTACTACATGAAAAAAAACCAGTACAAGCGCGAAAAAAAATCATCAGCGTGAGAAGAGTACAGAAGGATCTGAATTTCAGCATATATTTTGTGTGAAGGGGTAATCCAACACCACACACATAGTCTCTCTTCTTCTCGCATAATCCACACCAAAATCTCAATTGAACAAACCTGATTTCATCCAATGATCGGAGCGAATAAAAGAAAACTAAATTGGATAAAAAGATTAGGGCATGAACAAGGAAGAAGAAAACTCATGAAATCCATCAGCAATCTGAAGAAAAGAGGAAGAAGAAGAAATGGCAGGGTTAATCGTTGCATTTAAAAAAAAAACCCTTGAATCGCCCTACCCGAATGGCGGAAATAAAAGCGACCCATGAATAAATAAAAAAAAGCTCAATTACTCTATAATTCCACATATCACTTGTATGCAATATTGCATACAAGTTTTTGCCATATATATATATATATACACACTATATATTGGTAAACTGAATTCAGTCTATGTGGCGAAACCACGTCAGTCTACTTAAAATTCAACTCAACCAAACTATTTCGTTTTAAAATCGTGTGTTCTCATTAAAAGTTATATAAATTAATTTTTTTTAATATATATAAATAAATTAAATCTTTTATTTTTTTATATCTTGGTCATGTGGATAAAAATATGATCCGTGGGATTCATATTCTTTATACATATATTTATCTTACTTTTGATTTTTTTTTAATTTATTTGTCCTTTTATTTTAGTATCTACCAAGGTGGCCGTGGATGTATCAGAGTCGTTTTTTGATTTGTAAATTTGAAGTATCATTTGACTGAAAAGCGTACCTCTATGAATACTAAATGGTTGAATTTTGTTGAAGGTGTATATTGTGGGGAGTATTGAGGTAAGTAATTTAAAATTTGAATTGATTATGAATATGTTTTTTCTTTTTTGTTTATTGCGAGTTTTTTAATTTGATGAATTTATTAATCTGATTTTGTTTTGTATATTGTAGGAAGATTGAGATAAGTAATTTTAATTTTGAATTGATTTTATTTTGTATATTGCAGGAAGTATTGAGATAAGTAATTTAAATTTTGAATTGATTATGAAGGTTTATTCCAATTGTGTAATTAAATTAATAATTTTATTTTGTATATTGTAGAGAGTATATAGGTAAGTAATTTAATTCTATATAAAAAATTTATTTTGTATATTGCAGGGAGTAAACCCGATTCAGTCTATTTGGCGAAACCACGTCAGCCTACTTAAAATTCAATTCAACCAAATTATTTCGTTTTAAAATCGTGTGTTCTCTTTAAAAGTTATATAAATTAATTTTTTTTAATATATATAAATAAATTAAATCTTTTATTTTTTTATATCTTGGTCATGTGGATAAAAATATGATCCGTGAGATTCATATTCTTTATACATATATTTATCTTACTTTTGATTTTTTTTTAATTTATTTGTCCTTTTATTTTAGTATCTACCAAGGTGGCCGTGGATGTATCAGAGTCGTTTTTTGATTTGTAAATTTGAAGTATCATTTGACTGAAAAGCGTACCTCTATGAACACTAAATGGTTGAATTTGTTGAAGGTGTATATTGTGGGGAGTATTGAGGTAAGTAATTTAAAATTTGAATTGATTATGAATATGTTTTTTTTTTTTTGTTTATTGCGAGTTTTTTAATTTGATGAATTTATTAATCTGATTTTGTTTTGTATATTGTAGGAAGATTGAGATAAGTAATTTTAATTTTGAATTGATTTTATTTTGTATATTGCAGGAAGTATTGAGATAAGTAATTTTAATTTTGAATTGATTATGAATGTTTATTCCAATTGTGTAATTAAATTAATAATTTTATTTTGTATATTGTAGAGAGTATATAGGTAAGTAATTTAATTCTATATAAAAAATTTATTTTGTATATTGCAGGGAGTAAACCCGATTCAGTCTATTTGGCGAAACCACGTCAGCCTACTTAAAATTCAATTCAACCAAATTATTTCGTTTTAAAATCGTGTGTTCTCTTTAAAAGTTATATAAATTAATTTTTTTTAATATATTTAAATAAATTAAATCTTTTATTTTTTTATATCTTGATCATGTGGATAAAAATATGATCCGTGAGATTCATATTCTTTATACATATATTTATCTTACTTTTGATTTTTTTTTTTAATTTATTTGTCCTTTTATTTTAGTATCTAACAAGGTCGCCGTGGATGTATCAGAGTCGTTTTTTTATTTGTAAATTTGAAGTATCATTTGACTGAAATGTGTACCTCTACGAATACTAACTGGTTGAATTTTGTTGAAGGTATTGTATATTGTGGGGAGTATTGAGGTAAGTAATTTAAAATTTGAATTGATTATGAATATGTTTTTTTCTTTTTTTGTTTATTGTGAGTTTTTTAATTTGATGAATTTGTTAATCTGAGTTTGTTTTGTATAAGTGTTAGTCCTGGTGGGAAAACTCATTTTGCACGTGCGGAAGCAAACATGACAAGCGATGCATATAAAAACAGGGGTGAATGAATGGTGATTCCAGATTTTTCTCTTTTAAGCTCATGTGTGTGTTTTGCTTATGATCGAATGCATATGACAAGATAAGAACTTAAAGCAGTAAAGAACACAACAATGTATAGTGGTTCGGAGACTCAAGCTCCTACATCCACTCTCCCCTTCCTAGGGAAATTCCTTCAAACACTTCCTAAGGTTTTTCGACTACCTCCTACATGGTTTACTAACCTTTCTACTTTGAGCTTTTCGACTACCTCTGTGGTTTACTAACTCAAATGGACTTATCACCCTCTCGGGCTCGCCTCTAGATGTTTAACGAGTTCACACTCCAAAGCGGGACTTATCACCCTCTAAGGCTTGCCTAACAACTACCTCACTTCACCACTAGTTATCTCTTTACGAGAATGGGGTTTGGGTTTGGTGTTGTCTCCAACTATGGTGAGATTTTCCCTTACATTTGTTTAGCCTCAATGCTAAGGTTGGGAAAATCTCTCTAAGCGTATGATACATCGTGGGTTGCTTAGATTGAGTTCTAGAACACTCTTTGGATATATTTGTATATCTCTACAGACTTGTGTTCTAGGTTGGGAAATCTTGGGTATATGTTCTCTTGGCTCAGAAGCATCGTTGATATCTTCTCCGCTTCCCACGTATCTTTGTAGGAAGAACTTGTATTTATAGTGTGGATTTGAATATTACCGTTGGAAGAATCACATTCAAATCCATACTATTCTTTATATAATTCTGCTGACTTTTTTTGGTGGTTGTCTTCCTCTCATTGGTCCCGTCGGTTTGGATTCCAATTTATATTCCTCGGCTCGATTGCCTCGAAACATTCATGATATCTTGAGCATTGGTATATTCTTTGAAATCTTGATAATTCTTGTGCCTTGATATCTTTTGTCTTCGATCTTGATGTCTTGATCTTGATATCTTGATCTTACGAGTCTTGATGTCTTACGAGTCTTGAGAGATATCTTGATTGATATCTTTGAGTCTTGATTTCTCGATTTCATCTTGAGTCTTGATTCTCGATCTCATCTTGAGTCTTTAGATTCTCGATCTCATCTTTGGTCTTGATTCTCGATCTCATCTTTGAGTCTTGATTCGATCTCATCTTGAGTCTTGATTCTCGATTTCATCATCTTGAGTCTTGATTCTCGATTTCTGCTTTGAGTCTTGAAACTTCAGATTTCATCTTGAAACTTCAGTTCTTGAAAAAACTTTGAGTCTTGAGAATCTATCCCGATCTATATCTGTGACTATACATTGTGCGAGATAACATCCCAACACTCTAAAAAGCTAATCCCCGACTCATCTATCAAGATTATCCTGAACATGTCATACTCAGGGGTTTTGGGATCTAATCAAAATCTTCTTTATTAAATTCATTTCCCAACAATAAGTAATTTTAATTTTGAATTGATTTTGTTTTGTATATTGCAGGAAGTAGTGAGATAAGTAATTTTAATTTTTAATTGATTATGAATGTTTATTCCAATTGTGTAATTAAATTAATGATTTTATTTTGTATATTGCAGAGAGTATTTAGATAAGTAATTTAATTCTATATAAAAAATTTATTTTGTATATTGCAGGGAGTATTAAGGTAAGTAATTTGAATTCTATGTAATTAAATTAATAATTTTGTTTTGTATTCGATTCTTCTAATTTGATGAATTTTTTAATCTAAATATTCATGTTTTGTATATTTAATCTGATGCAATTGTTCTAATTTGATGAATTTGTTAAAATGATTTTGTGTTGTATATTTAATCTTATTTTGTTTTTTATAATCCGATTTTGTGTTGTATATTTAATCTGATTTTATTTTTTATATTGTAGGGAGTATTGAGGTAAATAATTTGAATTTTGATTTTTTATGAATGTTTATTGCAATTGTGTAATTATTTTGTATATTGTATGATTTTTTTTTAATATTACACAGAGTATTGAGGTAAGTAATATTTGAGTTCTCAATTAGTTGTGGATGATTTTTTTTTTTTTTTTGTTTATAGCGAATCTTCTAATTTGATGAGTAAATTAGTATTGCAGTGGAAAATATAAAATTTAAATTATTGAAGATAAAGGTGTTGACCTCAATTGATCGTGTGTCAATAAACTTTGGAAAAAGTTCATATCGATTGAATTAAACCTTCAATTTTATTTATTAGAAATGCCTAAAATAAATTCTCAAGATTTGATATATATTTTTTTTCAAACAAATATTTATTGTACAAAATCTATAAAAAAATATAATTGTTTTTATATTTTACAAAATCGCAAGAAAATTTAATTGTTTGAATGATTTTAAAGAGTTATAACTAATCATATCTATGCAAGATTTGCTATATAGTTTTTTTTTCAAAAAAAAATCATAAAAGTTATACTAGAAAAAAAAAGATACCCATCAACTTAAAATGTGAGCACCAAATGTTCAAATAAGTATGAGAGGGAGGAAATAATATCAATAATAAATAATGTTGTTTTGTAAATTGCGCATATTAAAAAAAACATAATTATAATTGAATTAAATAAATAAATATTAAAATATTAATAAAAATTAATACTATCTTTTTCTTACAACCCTCGTACACTACAGGAAATCGTACATTTCGTGACGACAAATTTCGTCATAAAATCGTCATTTTTCGTCACAAAAGGTGTTTGATGACAAAATTTTTTGGTCACAAAGAACGTCACCTATAGTGCGTCATATTAGGTAAACGTGACATTATGTAAATTCGTCATATAAAGTTATCTTTTGATGACGCTAAAGGTCATCGTCACTATATCATTCCATCTATAGTGATAAATAAAACGTCACATTTGGCTTCAAATTTCGTCATTGAATATGGTGTTTTGTCACTAAAAGCTTATCTTTACATGACAATTTGATTTATGTCGCGACGAAATGATGATTGTCACTATTTATGTACATGTATAATGACGAAATAATTTGTCACCAATAAGTTACATTTCGTGACAAAAGTTCTATTGTCACAAAATGATGGGGAAATGGTGACAAATTATTTTTGTCGGTATAATATAATATTTAGTGACGAGTACGATAACCATCACTAAAAATTTAGATACGGTGACAACATAAATTTTGTCATTTTTTCAAAATTTTCGTCAAGAAAGAATTACACTAGAGCGACAAATATTTTATTATATAGTGACAACACAATTCGTCAAAAAAATGTAGGCTATAGTGACCAAATAATTTGCGTCATTAATAAAATGTGAAAATAGTGACAATATATTTTTGTCATAATAAAATATTGTCTAGTGACGAAGATGATAATTGTCATTAAAAAAACTATGGTATAGTGACAACATATATTGTCATTACTAATTAGTATCTAGTGACAAATATTTTGCGTCATTAAAAAAATGTGAAAATAGTGACAATTTTTTTTTGTCATAATAAAATATTGTTTATTGACGAAAATGATAATTGTCATTAAAAAAACTATGGTATCGTCATTACTAGTTAGTATCTAGTGACAATATTATTTTTCATCATAAAAGTAATACTTATTGTGACAATCTAGAAATGATTAAATTTATTAAAAAATTATTTGAATTTTATATATTAAATTAATAAGTGATCATACAAATTGTCGTGATAAACTAATTTCAATTACTAAATGTAATAGAAAAAACATCACAACAAAACTAAATAAAAAAAATTAATTTGCATTAAAAAAAAACGCATTCAAGCAAAATTGAAAAGTTAAACAATATTTGTTATCATTAGATGAAATAAAAAACTAAAAGCATTATAAATGTCCTTTGTATAACTTATTTCCTTGATGTTTCTTCCTCTTCCAACGACGATAATGAAATCTTCTATCCAATAGATATCTCCTATAAAAAGAAGAAGATGAAAAGTAATTAGAGTAAGCCATTTTCAAATGTTGATGTCATGTGTTAATATATCAAATGAATATAATGTTGTAGGGTATATCAAATTATCAATAATGGATATGAATGAAAAACACAGAACCAACACAAAATACCCGTTGGGTAGAACCAATAGACTGTGACACCAAGAGAGTTGAAGCAAGCAGTAAGAATATGGCAAGCCCACCAATTACAACAATAATAGATAAAAGGGTCTTCGGATACATTATCTTTTAGGTCATTCTTTAAGTGAAACATAACTTATGGCTCCCCTTATTCAATAGAATCCCCTTCAAAACCTATTTATCAATTGACACCAAGAGAGTTGAAGCAAGCAGTAAGAATATGGCAAGCCCACCAATTACAACAATAATAGATAAAAGGGTCTTCAGATACATTATCTTTTAGGTCATTCTTTAAGTGAAACAGAACTTATGGCTCTCCTTATTCAATAGAATCCCCCTAGATCTAAGCATTGAACTTGGGCTTCAAAACATATTTATCAATTCTGTTTTACAACTTTTTCCCAAACTACGAATCACGAGAATGCGTTTTCAATTCAATAAACCGGAGAAATGATAGAATTCACAAGTGCAACAGATAAGTAATCATCTATTTTCAAACCACATTACTCACTTTTTACAGCAGCGAAAAAGAAGAAAACTACATTCTACTCATTGGGCATTCACAATGCCCACTGCCCTAAATTCTATTCCCTAGGCATCACCACAAAACCTTTGGGCAGAATTAGATTTTATACATGTATACAATATACGTTGTAACATACTTTTCAACATTATGTAACTTTTTAGATAAATTAATTATGCTATCAGATATTATTTTATCAAAATAAAAGTTATCCTCGATTGATATATTCTGGAATTAGTTACTAATTTTAAAGATGACCTTTTTTATGTAATAAATATTTTCTCAGCCTATGTCAAATAGTACCTAAATTACAAATTATATAAAGCTAATATATTATAACTAAACTTGAGACTTGTTACAAGGATTCAACCAAGTCACTTCTTTTCTTTCTTTGTTCGTTCTATTCAAAATTTTGAAGCAAAACAGTTCCAGAAGTGGAAGTGGGAACCTTTTATCCCCCAAACTATGAAACTCTTAGTCTCTAAAATATACTGATCACATCCTCTCTGGATATATAGTAAAAAGATAGTAGATGCCACACCCTATTACTAATTATTGGATGGAGGAATGCAAGAGCAGTATAAAAAGCTTAGTAATAGGACATACGTTTGGTGCTTTCACTATGTATAGAACAGTTGCAAAGCTTGAGTCTTCATGGAGGGAGTATGTAGGCTTCATACAGTTCACTCAGTCTTTGAAATAGCAACCCTTGAGGAGATACAACATTCATTAGAGATGTCAGAAATATATATATATATATATATATATATATATATATATATATGTGTGTGTGTGTGTGTGTGTGTGTGTGTGTGTGTGTATAGACACACATACATTCTATTTATTACATGATTAGTTTCGGGAAAGAGAAAAATTAACATTTTTAATAATAAAAAAAAGGGGGGAACAGGAGGATAATTTAGATTTAATTCAAAACCAGAGGGAATGCACATTTTGCTTGAAAAGTTTCCACACATCCGATGGGGGGACTATGTGACCTAATTCTATTTCAATATTATATCTAAAATTCCTAGCCAGTATCATATTACAACCCAAGTTCACGTGTTTTTAAGGTGAATGACTCAAGATTATGTTCACTATACTGCATAGCTTCTCCATCCACCCAATATCCATCTCCCAGAAAATGAGGAAAAATAGTTAAAACATAGCATTGACTTTGACACGCACAATGCTAAGAAAAATCAATAAAATGAATTCCAGAACAGTATGTCTTACCCTTTTATACTTACTATGCTCCCTACTATGTTCCCTCATGATGACCTATCTCTAAAGAATGTCTCAGAGCAAGTAAGTGTTTCATCGAACTATAAAAAACACAAATTCAACCAGGCACTTCATCCGAACATGTGAAGCCATAAATGGATTCATAAAAATCCTCGACAAAGCCTTATAAATAAATCAAAAAAAGGTGAATGTCCTAATTTTTACCTATAAATTTTATTTTCACTTCTCGGCTTTCTCCCCTTCCCAAAGCCTCTCTCTTGAGAAATTAGCTAGGGCTTAGAAAATTATGGCTAAAATACAAATTCTAAATTAGGGCTTACCTGACGGGGAAGGAGGGTGATTTAGAGGCAGTGACACGTGAGAGAACAAAAAGACACGAGGCGTATGGTGGGCGTCGGTTCAGAATTGAAGTGTACAATACGTACAAAGCGCTTGTTTTCGATCCTTTTTCGACTAATATTTCAACATCTAGCGAAGAACAGACAAATCACGCTACAACAATTAACCGACAAATGAAAACGACTAAAATATGTAATGGAGGTTCTATCAAATCAGTTGATGTGCCATAAAATAAAAATAGAAACACGAACACATGCGAGATCCCTGCATTCATAATTCTGATAAAAAATGACTCATAAAAAATACAACCCTAAATAATCTAAAAATTAAATTACCAGAAATCCAAATTCAGAATGAGAACCCAGAAATCTAATTAATTCCTTATAAACAAATTAACAGATTCTGAATAAAAGATTACGCCATTGCAAGATATATATATATTATAATAGGCACAATTACAAAATAATAATTTTATTTTAAATTTATTTTTAACACACTAAATAGCAAGATAATTGTCTATTAAAGATTTCAAAATTTCAATATGACAAAAACTCGTATGAGACCGTCTCATGCATGAAACGGAGTGCAACTTAGCACAATCAACACCCACCCCTCCCAAAGTGTTAAAACGTCAATGCCCAAATTACACTCCGTCTCATCATGAGACGGTCTCACGAAAGTGTGCCTCTTTAAATATATATATTGCACATATAAAAATGAAATTAATATCTAAAATACTTATTTTATTTTTTAAAGTATTTTTTATGTTTTTTAAATTATATAAGTGGAATCTAAATAATTATATTTTAGATTATATGAATTTTTTATTGAATTTTAATATCATTTTATACATTTTAGCATTTACGGTGAATTTAGTACATGATTAAAAGTCATACAATTAATTAAATAAATGCACTACTTCCATATATATACGTATAATCTTTATATATTAATGAAAAGTAGTAATATAAGATTTTAGTATAGATTAATGGATAGGTGAACAAAATAATTTAATTTTAATTTTATTATAGCTCATCTTATTACAAAATTTCACGTTTGAAAATAAAATAATATTCAATCCGTGCATAGCCCGAGAGAATTACTAATTGATAACAGAACAAAAGTGCAAAATACACAAACTTGTAATAGAAAACAAATACAATGCTCGTAATTTGAAGCATAATAAATACATAAATATATAAATATAGATAAAGATTTTTTTCTTTGGATCAAAAAATAATAAATATTGTGCTAAAAAGAAAAAGATGACATATTTTAACTAACTATACAAATATTAATCGAGTCCTATAGAAAACAAAATCCTAGTTATTTAATTGATTATGTTTCCCAGCTTTAAATTATAAGATAGTTTAATTTATAACATAACACTTTGTATCTATTATATAATTATCACTCTGTCAAAAAAAAATATATAATTATCACTTATCACTTAAATCTCTCACACAAAATTTAATCAATTTAAGATATATATTATTCCTTAATAGTATCGCCCTCCAAATTTTTTTATATGGAGAGGATTGAACATTATTTTTTGATTGGATTTTTTGACAAAAATATAAAAAATCTTACTTTTAACTTGAGTTAAGTTGGGAATTAAAATCCACGTATTTATTTAGGAAAGAAGTATAAAGTTTGATTTAAATCATAATCTTTAGAATAAAAGCAATTATATTAAATATTGTGATTTTAAAATGTATATTGGGATACACGCAGGTTGGAAGAAATTGGGAGAAATTGGGGATTCTGTTTTATCATATTTTTTTTGAAAGAAATTCTCAGAATAAAAGAGAATATATTTTCGTTTTTAATATATAGGTTTTGTCTAGCTTAGTTGGGGATAGACAAATTATTTGTTGGGAAGGTCATATGTTCAATCCCCATTGATATATTTATTTTTTATGGGTCCTGTGTTTGAACGCTGATGGATAAAAATTTATTTTTTTTTATTTTATTTAATATAATTTATATTTTATACGGAAAAATTAATTAATGGCAAAATAAAATAAAAAGTTATCTAGCTTATTTTAATTTATATTTTTCGATTTTATTTAATTAATTTATATTTTATACGAAAAAATTAATTAATGGTAAAAAGATAATAAATAATAAACATCAAAATGAAATAAAAAGTTATCTAGCTTATTTGGTGGTTACTTGTCAAGTTTAATTGAAAGGTTTTGTGTTCGAACCTTAATAAACAAATTTTTTTAATAAATTTATATTTCCAGTTTTATTTAATAAAATCTATATTTTATGTGGAAAAATTTATTAATCATCACCATATATAAATATTGGTGACGAAATAATATGTCGCTAATTACTATGAACAACTAATGACGAAACATAAAATCGTCATGAAAATTTTATATTATATGACCAATATTGATCGTCACCGAATAATATTGTGACGAAATAAGTGCATCATTAAAAAATAATTATTAATCGTCACTATATATAAATATTGGTGACGAAAGAATATGTCACTAATTACTATGAATAATTAAAGACGAAACATAAAATTATCATGAAAATTTTATGTTATATGACGATTATGATCGTCACTAATTACAATGAAGATCGCCACTGAATAATATTGTGACGAAATAAGTGTGTCATTAAAAAATAATTATTAATCATCACTATATATAAATATTGGTGACGAAAGAATATGTCACTAATTACTATGAACAATTAACAACGAAACATAAAATTGTCAAGAAAATTTTATTTTATATGACGACTATGATCGTCACTAATTACAATGACGATCGTCACCAAATAAAATTATGACGAATTAAGTGCGTCACCAATTCTTTTGAATAATTAATGACAAAATATAAAGTGGTCACAAAAATAGTCTTTTTCATGACGTTGAATATCGTCACTAAATATTATGAATATCGTCACCAAAGTTTATTGTGACGAATTTCTTGTTATTGTCATGAATTCTTTGAATTAGTGACGAAAAAAAACACTAGTGGTGACAAAAATATTTTTTATCACAAATTCTCACTTTTTAGTGACGAAAATTAAATTTGTCACCTTTAAGTAACATATTGTGACGAATTTTGTGTCGTCACAGAAAATTTCGTCACGAAATGTGTGATTTCCTGTAGTGGTAGTACGCAGGTATATCGTATACGTGCTAGTATGATATAATGAGGAAAGAAAATATCAAAACAATATTTATTATATAAATATTTTAAAAGACTAAAAAGTCATTAAAAAAAGAGTTGATATACTGTGAAACTTGTTCACCGTGAAATTGATTTTTTTTATAGGCATACTCTTTAGTTATATAAGTCACACTCTTTAGTAATATAAGTCACATCCTTCAGTTATCACTACAATATTCTCTGCTATAATATAAGTCACACCCTTCACTTTTATGAGTAATACCTTTTATAGTAAAAGGTCACACTCTTTATAGTAAAAAGTCACACTCTTTAGTAATATAAGTCACACTTCTTAATCAATTTCACCGAAAAACTTGTTCACCCTATACTTTGCCTTAAAAAAAGGGAAAGAGTTGCGCATACAATAATAGAAAATAAAAATTAGGCCTGTAATTGAACTAATCATGCTAATTAAATATTTAAAGAATTTAATTTAAAACTATTAAAACTATTTTCAATCTCGCGTAGTATGCCCGTTACATACAAAAATATAAATATTGTCTCTTCACAATGAAAAAACACTTTAATACGAATATTTATAGAGATTTAATACAAATTAATTATGCAATCATAATTGTGCATCGCACGAGTTTAATTTCTAGTATTAAATTAAAGATCATATTTTTTTATGGATTTGAGATGAAAAAGCGTTTAAAATTTTGGTTTAAAAAGTAAAGATCTCTATTTTAGAAATGTGCTTAATCCGGAAAAGTGATCTTCTATTTTTGGCATACCATGTTGTTTCTAAAGATATATAGATATAGATATTTAGACTTGGAGTTTAAGTTAAGTTAATAGCTAAATGAGCAGATTTTGCCCAGGATAGAATCATTAAAAAACTTCGGCCCTCAATCAAGTCCACCAAGAATCTGCCCTCAATCAAGCCCATCAAATCTAAAATAATTTTTTATGCCCAGGACAAAATTTGTCCACTAAAAATTACCCTAAGTCTATTTAGATAAGAATTTCACTAAAGTTAGACTTGAAGCTTAAGTTAAGATTTAAGTCTAAGTCTATTTAAACAAGGTAGTTAGGATCATTTTTCATCATTACGATTTACGTGGTGGTATATCAGTAAAGTTCATAATCATATTTTCCCACCATCTCAACTCTACCACAATTTCATTGGCATAAAATGGCTAGGTCTTATATGCACCCGGGTGCACCGTGCACTTATAGTGCATTTTAGAAGAGTGCAACTTTTTATGCTGAAAAGTGCGACTTATTTACACAGAAAAGTGCAACTATTAATATGGAAACATAGGTGCATGCTTCTGTTTGGAATAGTTACATGTGTCTGTTTTGTATAGTTGCACGCTTCTAAAATACACTATGAGTGCACGGTGCACCCGAGTGCACGTGAGAGTGATCACTCGCATAAAATTGGTCTCAACCAAATTTCATAACAAAATTTGAAGACAAGCGTCAAGATCTTATGGTACGATTTTTGTTGTGAATTCAAAGTAATGCGGTTTTAAGTATCTCTCTCGTTATATCATAATACTTATATATATTATACTTTGTGTGTGTAAATTTATTGGTTTGGTGTGCATGTGCATGTGCATGCGCATGTGTATTTTATGTTAATTGATTTTTGGGAAAATGATCAAATAAGCCCTTCAACTTTTCCCCCAAGATCAAGTAAACCCTTAAATTATTTTTTTGTTCATTTAAACTCTTTTTCTTTAATAAAAGGGTCAAATAAGTCTCTCTACTTATCCATCAGGATCAAATAAGCCCTTAAACTATTTTTTGTTCATCTAAACTCTTGTTCTCTTTAACTTGGATGAAATAAATTCTTATTTTGCTAAAAATTAAACATGTAGGTAATTTTTTTAATTCTTTATTGTAAATTAATTTTTATTTGTGAGTAAATGATATTTTAAATATCTTATTCATACAATATAATTTTGAAAATATTTTTTTGGTTGTTTCATGAACAGAGAATAAAAAAAAATTAATACAATACTTTTCTCTAAATAAAAAATTAAAATCAACGCTAAAATTTTAGGCCTTACGTATATACATATTAGAGTGATTAACTTTTAAAATATCATTATTTTTGTTTAAAATCGTGAAGAAATTAAAATGTACAATGTATAATAGATTGATTAAATTCAATTAAATTTTTTTACAAAAAATAAATAGATATTCATCACGCTTGAGCTTAATTGATCAACTAAATGTATTTTAATAACGAAACTTAAATCACAGAAAATATTTTATATATTTTAAAAATATTTTATTTAAAAAACAAACATTTTTAATTTTATTCTTTTCTACATGCGTACAACATCCAAATATATAATATACAAGTATTTTTTTTAAATAATATTATATGCATGAGATATTTAAATTATCATTTACTCAAAATTTAATATTGATATATAATAAGAAATTGAGAAAAGTGGTCTACCTGTTTGATTTTCAGAAGAAAAAATGATTTATTTGATCCAAGTTAAAGAGATAAAGGTTTAAATTAATAAAATAATAGATCAAGGGCTTATTCAATCCTTGTGGATAAAGTTTAGGGGCTTATTTGACCCTTTTATCATAGAAAAATGGTTTAGATGAACAAAAATAATGTTTAAGGGCTTACTTGATCCTGTGAGATAATTTTAAGGGCTTATTTGACCCTTTTCCCTTGATTTTTTATTTTTATATCCGAGGATCTGTTAAGGAATAAATCTTCATTCTTAATTCTTTTTTTAGTTGTAAAGGAACAAATCTTGATTCTTTTTTTCTAGAAATAAAGTAATATATCTTGATTTTTTATTTTTATTTTTTTAATTGTTTGTAATTACTAATTAGGATAATTTTAGTTCTTGGACTAATGAATTAATACGCCTATAGCACATAGGACGTAGGGCCAAGATATTTTTCTATTAATTGGGCTAATGTTTGAAGCCCAATGTCCTTTTTTATTCATGCTTATCGGAGTCCAGCATATCAATCAAATAGATGCTTCAGCTTTATCAGCAAGCAACATATTACTTGATCTGCATTGAATATTTTATTTTCTTTGCATAGGGTGTTATTTGATTGAGATATATATATGATCAACATTTCACATATCACCTCCAAGATCCTAATCTTTACCGTGCTCAAGTATCTTTCAGTCAACAAAGAAGACATCCAAGATACTTTGTAAGTTGTTCTTGACTTAAGTCTTAATTAGATTTATAAGTTAAATGTTACATTGCCAGATAATATTTAGGGAAAAACGTCAGAGTTCCCACTTTGAGAAAATTCTTTGAATCAAACCACCTTCTTTCTAGCTTTAGTTTTATGGAATAGGTGATCTCATTCCCAAACAACAAGTCCAATTTTACCCTCTCTTGAATAACAAACTATCCATTGATCATGTTTTGTATGTTTTATTTCACCTACCATTCGTACAAGTTTATTATACATTACAACACCTACGGATCTGTGAAGGAATAAATCTTGATTCTTAATTCTTGTTTTTTAAGTCGTAAAGGAACAAATCTTGATTGTTTTTTTCTAGTCTTAAAGAAATAAATCTTGATTTTTTTTTTAAACTAATAAATCTTGATTCTTGAAACCAATAAACCTGGTAATATTATTATTTGATTTGTGTTTGTCTAGTTTGTTAATTTGTGAAGAAACAAGAGATGGTGGGAAAGAAATATTAATTCTCCTTAACAATCTTTTGTGCTTTTAGAGGTTACTAAATTACACTTGATGATTTTGCTTTTCTGTTAAATATATTTTGTGTTTCACTTAAGTTTTATCGGAACAAATTTATGTAATTTTGTGATTTTATACTTCTTATTTGTTTAAGTTTATTTTACGATTTAATTTTAGTTAATTTCGTGTGTATTTGATGATTTTGCTTTTCTAAAGTCTGACCATAACAAAGGTATTCCATCTGGAACATTTTTCGCATATCTCCATAAATGATTCATTTGAACTTTTATATAATTATTGCATTATGAGATTTTGTTGTTCAAATTTTGCTTAAGGAATAACCAATCATGGTTGCAGAAATGGGGTATGTAAGACATCCAACCGTCGCGTTTTCAGTACATTTGTGTTGCTTCGATCACCCCTCCCAAAATCGAAGTGGATCAAGTGGATCTTTTTCGATGTCTTGTTGTCGGATGTAGCTACCATGGTATCCATCGAGATCTGTCGTGTGAATTAGTCCTAAGTTGCTCAACTAGTATGCAGACTATCACCGCATCAAAGACTTCAACCAAAGAGTTTGCTCCAAGAATTCATTCCGGTAGCTACTCTGATATCGAACCTCGTACCTCCAACGAGGATGGACATATTAGGATTGATGACATAAACATCCCACCTATGTTCTCTATAGTTGGTCAGAAATAATTTCTTTAAGGAATGCAGAATTGCCAACTTCTGATATTGAAAAAAATTTAATGCAAGATTTGGACTTCTCACTTTAGTTCATATTTACAGGTTGATCGGGCCTCATAGCAGATGAAGTTGGTCGTGATTTTAATGTTGTTGTTAGCAATGTGAATCGAAACTAACTTCATCGACTAAGGCCCGATCAGCCTGTAGCATGATATTTGATGAGAAGTCACAAAGTTTGTAGGAAATTTTCGTCAATATTTGATGTTGGCAATTCTACATTCCTTAAAGAAATTCTTTCTGACCAACTGTAGAGGAAACCTAGGTGGGATATTTATGTCATCAATCCTAATATGCTCATCCTCGTTGGAGGTATGAGGTTCGATATCAGAGTGGCTACCAGAATGAGTTCTTGGAGAAAACTCTTTGGTTGAAGTCTCTGATGCGGCGATAATCTGCATACTAGTTAAGAAACTCAGGACCGATTCATGCGAGAGATCTCGATGGATATCGTGGTAGTTCCATTTGTGATGGGACGTCGAAAAAATCAACTTCGATTTTGTGTGGCGTGATCGATACAATACAAATGTACTGAAACGTGACGGTTGGATATCTTACACACTCTCCTCTCTGCAACCGTGACTGATTATTTCTTAAGCAGAATCCGAACAATAGAATTTCATAATGCAACAATTTTATGAAAAAACAGAGGAATTGTTTCTGTAGAGAGACAAAAAAATGGTTGGAGAAATGGGCCAACTTTGGCATTGTTATGCTTCGTAGTAAAGCAAAATCATCAAATAACAAAAATATATGTACAAGGATGTACATAGAAAAGATAGTCCTTCAAAATATGATCATGTTCTGTATATAAATCTAGTAAAAGATACAAGTGGATATTATCATATTTAAAATCAAATCTCACATAAATTCATAATATTGATTTCATGTGAGGTTCAAATAGGCATATTTTATCTTTTCTCTTTAATCAAATTGTTTTAACTCCGCCAGGGCCTTATATCCCTGCCTGTCCCAAGCCAGGAAAAAGGAGGAGGGTTATTGTAGGCATGTAACACCCTGATGTAAAACTGTCACCATGTCATGAGCCAATTATCGAATTTTTGTTGGGGCATTGCCTAGTATCATATATACATATACAAAAGAATTGAAAAGTGGTCCCCCAGTCTACTACTACTATTAATAATAATAACAACAACAATAATAATAACAAAAAAAAATAGGTATTCTATGCATCAGGTGCACCATGCAACACAAAATATATAATTTGTTGCATTAAGATGTGCATTTTGTTCACAATGGAAAATGCAATTTGTAATAGTAAAACAAGTTGCATGTTTCAGTAAAAAATATTGCATATTTTAGTAAAACAAGTTACATATTTTAGTAATGTGTTTGAGTTGTATGGTGCACTTGATGGATACAAGACCATGTATGTGAGAAAACGAGAAATAAGAGAGTACCCGAGAGAACAGAAAAATTTAAAACATATTGATGTTAAATTAGGCTAAGATTGTAATTCTATTTTCATGAGTTAAAATAAAGTTCTATTTTTTCCTTTTAAAAATCTAGTCTCTTTTTATTTTCAAATTACTTGCATATGATCGATAATTATTTTATAATGGGACATTTAAGGAAGAGGACATGAAATTCGTGGATCCATCCTGGGTCAACCAGATCAAATCATACTTTTCTAAAAACATTGTGCAAAGGTTAACAGAAGAATAACAAGATCCCAATTTTTTGTTTTTATAAGAATCAATATGTGTTATTGTAGGAACAAATAACACATACTTGTCTTTATAATAATGCATGTAAAATATTGAAAAATGTGTTACTACATAAATACAAAGGTGTTACTATATAAAGAAAAATGTGTTACCACATGAATAAAATCAGTACAAAACGTGAAAAAAAAACACTTAAATTTAAAAGATGAATAATATAATAAGAGAAAAAAAATCAGATTTATTGAAGTTAAGATGAGAAGCGTTAACAAAAAACCTAAGAAGAAGAAAAAGCAACGATATTGAGAGGGAGGAAGGAAAAAAAAAAGCGAATGTAATTTAAAGTATATTGCACAAAATTTAATTTGTTCAATATTTTATATGAGTATTTATCTTTTATAATAACTTACTTTTGTATTGGAACGAAAAATAATGTGACAACAATTATTATTTTGGGACACATAGTATAAAAGAATAACGAGAGAGCATATATATATATATATATAAAAGAAAACATGAACAATGAGTCAACTCATAATGCTAACAATTCCAAATTGAGTACAATAAAACTACAATTCTTGTCTCAAATCAAGTTGATCTCCTCTGTACCACATTACCTCTAAAAATCACATTATCTTTTGTCCAACACTATTATATACCTTCATCAACCATTTGGGCCTTTCATATTTAAAAAAGAAATAACCTAGAGTAATCCCAATTCCCAATCCACAAGCATACCCCAAAAGAACAATTTGCCAACCAAATCCCTCTAGAAAATCAGAGTCATCCTCTTCTTCTTGTGGCACCAAATTAGGGTTTACTTTATTTCTTTTACATTTTTTTGTCAATGGAAATCCACATAATTCCGAGTTCCCTATATATGAATTATTCTCAAATGTAGAAAACTGATGAGTCTGAGGTATTTCACCAGAGAGATTATTCATTGATAGGTTTAATATAGAGAGAAAGGTTAGGTTAATTAATTGATGAGGAATTTCTCCATTTAATTTGTTTGAAGAAAGGTCCAATGATTCAAGTGCATTCATATTCCCAATAGATGCAGGTATATGTCCAGTTAGGCCATTGTGAGACAAATTCAAATGCAATAGAGAATTAAGATTTCCTATAGATTTTGGAATTCCCCCAGAAAATCCATTGACTGAAAAGTCTATGATTGTAAAGGTGGTCCATACTCTAGCCAATACCTGCTCTAAGCCTTTCAAAGTGAATTGCAACTGACCTTCATAAGATGACAACATTCTCTCTAATGTCTCATTCTCCTTTGCATTTACAATGGCTCTAAAATTCACTATATACTTATTAGGCAATTCGCCCGTAAATGAATTATGGGATATCACAAAAACTTGCAACTTGGAAAACGGAAGCTTAGTCGTCGAAGTTGGTAATATGATGCCACTAAACTTGTTTGACTTCAAGATGAGGACCCGAAGTCCAGTTAGGGTTTCTAACCAAAAGGGAAACGTGCCGTGTATTTCATTATTTCCAACATCGAGATATTGCAAATCTACACAATTTGTTAGGGTTTGAGGTAATGTTCCTTCTAGGTTATTATCATTCAGGTTAAGTGACCAAAGGCTACACCCCTTCTCAAATGTTGTTGGAATTTGGCCACTCAAGTTATTGTCATTTAGGTAAAAGATCTCTAGGGTTTTGCTTGAATTTCCTAAACATTGAGGAATTGGTCCTTCCAAACTATTATTGGATAGATAAAAAACTCGAAGAGATGTCAAGTTGCAAATAAATGATGGAATCTCTCCAATTAAGTGGTTGGAAAAGAGTATTAGTGTATCTAAATATGATAGGTTCCCAATGGTGGAAGGTATTATACCTGAAAGATTGTTTTTAGCAAGATTCAGGTAAACCATGTTTCGAGATTTTTCGATGTCTAGTGGAATAGAACCTTCCAATGCATTATTGTAAAGATCAAGATTTTTTATATTGGTTGTGAACAACTCCTTTGGAATGTTACCTGAAAGATAACAAACAAGTAAATTTCAAATGCACATGACTATGATCATCAATAACGATAATATATGTACAGGAACTCTTGAATGAGTATAAAGTAAATTGAATTTCACTTTTCGTGTAAAATGCACAAAACACACCATAATTACAAATTTTATTTTTATAAATAAAAAATTTAACATTAGCACATTTAGATCTTACGTTAGCACCTAGGCATAAATCAGTTCAGCCATTTTCACATTTCTAAATTTTTGTATTTCATTAAATTTGGCTTCAAACTGAAGACACGCTAGTGGACGGTGGAATTGATCCCTAAATTAATCGATCTTATGGTCGAATATCGAGTCATCAAAAATGTTATATATATGTAGACGCAAAACTTTATAAATTACATGCACGTGCCCATTACTAAATTATAAATATAGGAAAATGATATTATATATATTAATTTTGATTATAAACTTATAAGATTAACTAAACAAAACACTTTGTGGTTTGGAAATGTTACTTAAAATCCGTTCATGGTTTGAAAATTGTATGAAACCCCTTATAGTTTATGAAATAAAATTAACTCTCTCTTTTAAAAAAAAAAAAAAAGAAAACAATAAATAAAGTGGACTGTTTTATCTAGTCTTTTATTTCCCATATCTTGTTTTTATATATATTGAAGTCTTGAGACTATACTATGAAAAATATAATAATAGGTAAAACCGTTAACCAATTTTTGAAAAAACAGAGATAATTCATGCAATAAATTAATAAACAACAAGAAGGTTTCATGAAATTTGCAAACCACGGAGGGAATTCCTCACAATATTTTCAAATTACTAAGGGGTTTCTTCCAATTAACTATAATCTCCTATTGATTTATTTTAGTTATCTATTCAAATATGCCAATCAATCATATGAGCTTTCTAAAGTTTTCAACTCCTAGTTAATGAAAAGATTCACCAGACGACGAATTGAAAGAAAAAAAAAATTAAGCCACATAAGCTAGATTTCAACTTTCAAGATGTGTGTATGTGTGTGTAAACATAATCAAATTAAGGTATTGAAGAGATAGTAATCATACCTCTTAAAGCGTTGTTGCCAAGATATATTGTATGAAGCAGTTTCATGTTTCTTGTTTTTCTTGGCAATGCCCCAACCAGTGTATTGTTTGATAAGTCGATGAATTCCAAGGTGGATATGTTAAATATGATTGAAGGTAAAACACCTGTCAATTTATTAGAACTCAAATCCAACTCTCGCAAATTATCAAGATTCCCAATTTCTTGTGGAATGTCACCTGTAAATTAATGTTTTGCAAGTATGAGTAATATATTTTTTTTCTAATAATAAATTGGGAGATGCTAGCATTTTTTTCTCTGTATATAATTAAATTAAGTGTTAATTGCAACCTAGTGTACTATATATTGATCTTTGTTCCACTTGCAACCTTTACAATTCCTTTATCCGATTTCAACTTTTACTATATGAAATTGACCAATTTTAGTTTAAATTAGATCAATTTTTGTGGTATTTTTCGGGCCAATTTTTATGACATGTGCGGCCATTCAAGTGGGAAAGTTGATTAGCTTATCAAAAACAAAATGGAAAGTCTATTTTTGCATTTATTTTTCACCACCAATGAAACAAGATGGAAATAAAAATCAGGGACCCTTGTCGTTTTGTTGAATTATTTCTAATAAATTGGAGATTGACGTACCAGTGAAAGCATTATTTCCAATATATAGCAAGTTAAGGGCCCTCATATTCCCGATTAGGCTTGGTAATACCCCGTTAAGATTGTTGTATCTTAAATACATCGATTCCAAAGAAGATATGTTGTAAATGAATCGAGGCAAAGGACCCCTCAACTTGCAAGATTCCATGGCCAATACCCGTAGAATTTTCAGATAACTAATCTCTTCTATGATACCACCTGTGATATTAAATAAGTTAATGAAAGCTGAATTTAGTTATAAACATTAAAAAAAAAATGGGTCTCATGTGCATTTTAGAAACATGCGACTTGTTATACTGAAATGTGCAACTTGTTTACACTGAACAGTGGGTCTCATGTGTATTAATAGTTGCACGGTTCAGTGTAAATAAGTTGCATCTTTCAGTGTAATAAAATTACATATTTTTAAAATGCACTATGATTGCATGGTGTACCTGAATGCATACAAAACTTAGTCACTACTGCATATTTCTTGAGGAAAAAAAAATCACAACTACATATTTTTAAAAAAATAAAAACCCTATTTTTAACTATAATTACAAATAAAATATGTTATTTGAATAGTATGTACTTTTGTTGAATTCAGTAATATGTTTTTGCACTGGTCTGGTTATGTGATTCTATTGTACTACTAATTTTGAATTTTGGATGTGTTGCTATCCAAGTGGCTAATGATTTCTTTTATCCATATGAAATATTCCTATTCTCAATTTCATATTCCAATAATGCCCTTAAGAAGTCCCTGCATATATGTGGATGATACACATAAACTCTTCTACAACATCAATTATAAGTTCGTTTTAAGCTTCTAAAAGAAAGATATATATATACAAATTATCAGGAAGTCACAATCCTATATGAAAGAACTGATAATTTACAGATTTTTGTGATATTTTAAAAAATTCGTGTAAATATCATGTCTTATGCATGTGAGGGTCATAAAAATATGGTCAAATAATCAAATTTAGCACATACTTTTGATTTTTTATCAATTTCAGTATATATTTTTTTTTCTCTTTAAATATAACACATACTTTCACTTAATATTTAAAAATACCTTGTGACACTATTTACGACAAAGTCCGTCTGATGTGATCGTTGGAGTGCACTTTATAAAGGAATATCCTAATATTCAAAGTTCAAATAATAGTTGATTTGTATTTATCTCATTTCCTCATTCTTAGGAACAGACCTTTATTAGTTGCGTTGATCATGTTCCTAAGAGATAGTGACGTTGATTAGTTGCTTAGAGATAATGTTGTAATCTCTATATATTGCTGTACATCATACTGAGATAATCAATACATTTCCTTGCGCTAATTTTATACACTTGTTTTGTTGACGTGTAAATATTAAAATAAAAAATATAAAAAATATCACCATTTAAAATTAAAAAACACGAGATATAAAAACTTTATGAGTCACTTTTTTCTAATTTTAGGTGGTGATATTTTTTATTTTAATTTTTCAAATCAGTAAGACAAGTAAATACCCACACAACCATATTAGATGGGTCTTGTCAAAAAATAGAGCCGATATATTTGGATAAAGAAAAAAGTGTGTGTTAAAATTGATGAAAATAAAAAAGTATGCTAGATTTGATTATTTGACTTAAAAATATCTATTAAAATATTTACTCCAACTTAAAATGTTAGTTTTTTTAGAGAATAATTTATGACCCAACATGTTTTGTCGTTTTGCATTAAACAATGAAATTAAATATTTTATTTCAATTTTATCCTTCTATTTTGTTTTTTGTGATGGTGACATTAAGGGATGTTTCCAAAAAAATATAATTGATCACTTCGAATTGTATGCACAAAAAAAATCGGTTGATTCTTTTTTATTAGATTAAATAAATTATCAAACCATAAAAGTCGAAAATGGGAAAAACATACCAGTTAAAGAGTTATCGCTGAGGTACAATTGAAGAAGGGCTGTCATGTTCCAAATTTCTCTTGGCAGCGATCCACTAAAATTGTTGGACATCATGCTAAA
This sequence comes from Stenogyne calaminthoides, assembly GCA_037126765.1. Taxonomy (NCBI): domain Eukaryota; kingdom Viridiplantae; phylum Streptophyta; class Magnoliopsida; order Lamiales; family Lamiaceae; genus Stenogyne; species Stenogyne calaminthoides. The sequence continues at coordinate 25,250,898 of JBBCBC010000009.1, read as the reverse complement.
TATTTCTAAGTTATTAAGATGCACAATTTCTGCTGGAATATTGCCTGCAAATGAAATTTTTGGGTCATAAAAAGACTCAATCATGTGTTACTATATAAAATGAAGTACTCCCTCCGTCCCATAAAAGCGTACACGTTTACTGTTTTCACATATTTGAAATGATAAAGTAATTTTTAACGATGCATATAAAATATGAGAGGTATATCTATAATACACCTCCTTAAAAATCACTTTATCATTTGAAATACTAATAAACAACTCGCTCACTAAAACTCGATAATAAAGATGATGTGCAAGCTTTTATGGGACGGAGGTAGTATCAGTTTTAAATTTAGGGGCCCAAGTTTTGTACCTAATGACTTGAGTAGTTTTTTACCCAGTCCTTAAGAAGGTGGTTGTACCATTATTTATAGACAAAAAATCATATGAGACGGTCTCATGTATGAGACGGAGTACAATTTAGCACAATTAACACTCACCCCTGCCAAAGAAGCGTCAATGTTCAAATTACACTCCATCTCATCGTGAGACGGTCTCACGCAAGAGTGACTAAAACTTGAAAGATAATTCTAAGTTTATTCGCATAATTAAAACGGGATAGAATCCAAAATAGTCCTATAATTTTTCTATCTTTTTCAAAATGGTTCAAAAAAAGTTTGGCGTACGAAATCGGTCTCAATTTTACGCAAATTGTACAATTTTTGTCTCCAATTTGCCGGAATTGACGAAACGACGTTCGCTTTTGGTCATGCGTAGTTCTACATGTGAACATTCAATTTGGAGATTTCCAGCTAAAATGCTTGATAAAAAAGGGCATCGTTTCATCAATTCCAGCGAATTTGGGACGAAGGTGGTACACTTCACAAATAATTGAGATCAATTTCATATATCAAACTTTTTTGGAACTATTTTGAAAAGAGTATATTCTTCATCTTCAGTTCCAAAAATAGATAACGCAGTTTTTTCAATGGAGCACCATGGATCCAATCTTAAAAATAAAAAAAATAAAAAAACTAAACCAAAAGAAAATCAAATGAGAAGAAAGAGACGAAGAATCTGAGAAAATATTTTTGGCTCGGTGAATGTCTAATTATTTAACCAATCATCATCTGTGAGAAAACATCTAAACACCTCCTCTGATTTCTTTTGCAAACCTGGATCGATGTATGAAAATATATAAAATTGTCTTAAATCAACCATCTACACCCTAAACACTAAATAATAAACCCTAAATTATGACCTATTCGGGCCGAATGAACCATGAACCACTTGGGCCGAGTGAACCATGAACCACTCTGTTGGGAAATTTAGAGTTTTGATGAAAGTTTCAAAACACATGTAATAGGACCAGTCAGACCTGTTAGCTGACTGATGTTGTTTAAATACCTGTTATAAGATGACCAGTTGATAATCATTGTATAGAACAACTGATGTATAAGATAAGTTACATATTGAGGGGGAACTCAATATGTATAGGTCAGGTCAGAAGATCAGAAAATATACAAGTCGGAAGACTAGACAAGTCAGAAGACAAAACAGGATCAGAAGACTAGACGAGTCAGAAGACCAGACGAGTCAGAAGACAAAACAAGGTCAGAAGATCAGATGAGCAGATAGTCAGATGATCAGGTAAAGACATGAAGATCAAGTTCTGAAGACCTGAAGATCAGATGGCTACCAGAGGATCAAGACCAGAAGACCTACATCGGTAAAGATCGCTAGTTGAGCTAAGACAACGCGCACCGAGAAAGACTTATCGAGTAGATCGATCGAACTTTATCGATCGGTCGACCTTACATCAGGTATCAACTGATGTTTCACCAGTCATACGTTGTTAATCTGGACAAAAAGAATGTCAACTTTAGTTGGTAGAACAAACACTGAAAAGTGTACTTGTTAACTAATGAGAGCAAGACACATATGAACGGAGTCGACAATACGGGATTCGGCGCTGCTTAGTGTTGGTCCCGAAAAACCCGATTTAAAACTCGTAAAATCTCAATGGGAGGTGACTTAAATTATATTTTTTTTTTTTTAAAGTGTTATGCAGATTTGCTAAAGTATGTATGACAGTTAATATGAAAGCAAATAAGAACACACGCATTTTTATAGTGGTTCGGACAACTCGTCCTACATCCACTCTTCCCTTCATGGGGCACCAACTTAACCAACAGATGTTTACCGAGTTCTCACTCAAACGGGACTTATCACCCTCTAAGGGATCACCTACCCTCCCTTTCGGGATTGCTTAGATGTTTACCGAGTTCTCACTCAAACGAGACTTATCACCCTCACGGGATCGCCTACCCTCCCTTTCGGGATTGCTAGATGTTTACCGAGTTCACACTCACCTACAAACTTAACCGACTGATTTGGGTAAGGTTTGTTTGGTTTCAACTAGGTTGAGATTTTCCTTACATTTGTTTAAATTCAATGCTAAGGATGGGAAAATCTCTCTAAGCTTAGGATATAGCATTTGTGCTTAGATCTAGGGTAGAACACTTTTGAATATATGTGTGTATTTCTTGCTTGCTTCGTGTTCTATGAATGAAGTTGCTTGAATATTTGGCTTTAATTTCACTTCTGCGGATCCTCCATTTTCTTCTTTTGAAGATAGTGCAATGTATTTATAGTGTGGATTTAAATATTACCGCTTGAAAGTAATATTCAAATCCATACTAATAACTTCCAAATTTTCTTTGACCTTTTGCACTTTTCCTGCTAGCTTTATGTCCACATCAATATGTGTGTTGTCTTCTTATTGGCACCGCTTTTTGTGTGTAATCTGATCCGATCATTTCTCGTCGACATCGTTCATCTCTTACGATTAAATCGTACTTTGATGTCCACTGAAATCGATCTGTAGAAATCGTCAGTCTGCAGATTTACGGTGTCTTGAAAATCATCGCTTCATCGATCTTTGAAATCCTTTATTCATCGATCTTTGAAATCAATGTTCATCGATTCTTGAAATCATTTGTTCATCGGGCTATAAATCACTTTGTTCATCGGCCCGATTTCCTTTGTTCATCGGCCTGATTTCACGAACTGATTTCCTTTGTTCATCCAAATCGATTTCCTTTGTTCATCCAATCGGCGATTTCCGCGAATGATTTTTGATTTCTTCTCGCTTTGATTTCTTATTTCTTCCACGACATTTTATCGACTTTTCTTCATCCACAAATCGGCATGCTTCTTCTTGTTCAAATCATCGTTAACTTCGGAACTCATCCTACTCATCGATCTCGACGGCCTCGTCTATGACCTCGTGCGATTTTATGAGTTCCCCCTTAACTTGTTCTCTCGTTCCCCCTCAACTTGTTATTTGTAGATTATCTTAAATAACACAAGTTGATAATGTTTTGGCATAATTAATCAAAACTAAAATATCCCAACAATTTTCCCCTTTTTGATAATGATGCCAAAACTAACTAACAATAAAAATGTACGAGAAAAACAGTGTTAGTTAAACAAGAGAAATGATGAAGAACATTGTTTTCATTTTAAAAATGAGAAGATGATAGTCAACCTCCATGAATTTTATAAAATTTATGCATTTTAAACTAAATGGGTTTTAATAAAAAAAGACCAGTTCAGGTGTTCACATTAAAATCTAGTGAACTTTTGAACCCCTGCTCTGATACCACTTGTTGGTCCCGAAAAACCCGATTTAAAACTCGTAAAATCTCAATGGGAGGTGACTTAATTTTTTATTTTTTTTTAAAGTGTTATGCAGATTTGCTAAAGTATGTATGACAGTTAATATGAAAGAAAATAAGAACACACGTATTTTTATAGTGGTTCGGACAACTCTCGTCCTACATCCACTCTTCCCTTCATGGGGCACCAACTTAACCAATGATGTTTACCGAAGTTCTCACTCAAACGGGACTTATCACCCTCTAAGGGATCGCCTACCCTCCCTTTTCGGGATTGCTTAGATGTTTACCGAGTTCTCACTCAAACGGACTTATCACCCTCCCGGGATCGCCTACCCTCCCTTTTCGGGATTCTTTAGATGTTCTGAAGTTCACACTCACCTACAAAACTTAACCGACCGATTTGGGTAAGGTTTGTTTGGTTTCAACTAGGTTGAGATTTTCCTTACATTTGTTTAGCCTCAATGCTAAGGATGGGAAAATCTCTCTAAGCTAGGATATAACATTTGTGCTTAGATCTAGGGTAGAACACTTTTGAATATATGTGTGTATTTCTTGCTGCGTGTTCTATGAATGGAGTTGCTTGAATATTTGGCTTTAATTTCACTTTGCGGATCCTCTATTTTCTTCTTTTTTTGAAGATAGTGCAATGTATTTATAGTGTGGATTTAAATATTACCGTTGGAAAGTAATATTCAAATCCATACTAATAACTTCCAAATTTTCTTTGACCTTTTTTGCTTTTCCTGTGACTTTATGTCACATCAATATGTGTGTTGTCTTCTTATTGGCCACCGCTTTTGTGTGTATATGGATCGATCATTTCGTCGATTCTTGTTCATCTCTTCCGATTACGGTCACTTTGATCCGGTCCGGCGAAATCGATCTGTAGAAAATCGGTCTACTGATTTCTAGTGTCTTCGAAATCACTTTTTCATCGATCTTTGAAATCAATGTTCATCGATCTTAAATCAATGTTCATCGATTCTTGAAATCATTTGTTCATCGGGCTTGAAATCACTTGTTCATCCGGCGATTTCCTTTGTTCATCCGAACTTATTTCACGAACTAATTTCACTTGTTCATCCGAATCGATTTCCTTTTCATTGTTCATCCTAACCCATTTCCTTTGTTCATCCGGCCGATTTGATTTCTTCTCTTTGATTTCTTATTTCTTCACAAAGATTTTATCGCCTTTTCTTCATCACAAATCAAGATGCTTCTTCTTGTTAAATTTCATCAGTTAACTCGGAACTCATCATACTCATCATTCTCGATCTCGACGCCTTCTCGACCTCGATCTCGATCATCTTAAATGCGATTTTATGAGTTCCCCCTTAACTTGTTCTCTCGTTCCCCCTCAACTTGTTATCTGTAGATTATCTTAAATAACACAAGTTGATAATGTTTTGGCATAATTAATCAAAACTAAAATATCCCAACACTTAGTCAAACGGCTATAAAGGACACTATTCACGCTTTCGGCCATGCCGTTCCTGAAGCACGTCACATCAATCCTGCAATTCTACCAAATATAGCCAGAAATTCAAATTGCTCTCCAACGGCTCTTTGATTTCGAGGTCTATAAATATGGAATTACTCTTCAGAGTGAAGATACGAAAATTATCAAGAAGCTCATACTATAGCAAAATTTTCGCACGAAGAACACAAAAATTGAAGATTATTTCTAAGTCTTCATCCCATTGTTCTTAGCATAGAAATCACATCCTTTAGCTTTAGGCTACACAAATACTAGGATAGATTTCTAGTTGGAAAAACAACAAATCTTACCCAAACCCAAAGTTAGGTTAAGTTTGTTCAAATGAAGATTTCGCACTAGGGTTTCTAGTTAGATTTAAGGATCGGTTGAGTGAGAACTCTTTAAATATCTCGGTTGTAATGTGTTGGACTAACACAATAAACTAAGTCCAAGTCGGTTAAGTTGGTGCCCTCAGGATAGGGAAGAGTGTACGTGGACCGGGTTGTCCAACCACTATAAATCTTGTGTGCATTTATCCGCTCTTAATCGCTTTACACTATCGCATTACGACTTTGCTTAAAATCTCATACATATTCGAAGTTAGGATCGGTTCGATCAAGCAACCGATCGATCGATTGACTCATTGGTCACCGATTGAAATAGACTCGAGAATCTGATTTGTTAAACCTGGTTTTTCACACGCTTCCGCACAATCAGTTAAACTGATAGACACCGAACTGATCAGCCATCAGGCTATCAGTAAGTTGGATATCAGTCCATACTGACTCACTCACACTCTGATTAGGAAATCTCCTTTCACACCTGATCCGCACGAAAAGTTTTTCAGAAGTCTATTCAGCCCTCCCCTCTAGACTTCTGCCCTCACGAAACCCGTTCGAGACCTATAAGTGGTATCAGAGCACTCGTTCTAAAGACCACTGGCTTTGAATATCATCGGTTCTTGAGGAAGAACCTTTGTGGTCACTTGAACCGATCTTGAAAAACCGTTTTTAAACTTCATCTGTTTTCTAAAACTCACTCAGAATGGATAACACATCCGGCATGTATCATGATCTTCCAAAGTTTACTATTGATGATTATGCAGATTGGACCATAATTATGAGCAACCATCTGGGAGCCAACAACAACAGGATGATGGAAGTTCTAGAATAAGGACCAATCCTCATCTACCACAACAATCCAGTTGAATGTGGTGACCCGTGATTTCCAATTGGCGCTTTCGGATCGAAAAAGAGTCCATTCGATGGATCTTTGAAGAAAGAAAAAAGCATCAACACTGGATACGGTTGCGAGACACATAATCATGAAAACGATGGATAAAATCACACGTGAAAAGATCAAGTATCTCAAGACAGCCAAACAGATGTGGGATACACTTGCTGAAATATGTGAAGGAAATGATCTGATTAAAGATAGCAGACTGCAAGCCGAACTGGTGAAGTTTGAGAAATTTAAGATGCTGCCAAATGAAATCATCATCCAGCTCGATGGAAGAATCACCATGTCAGTCAACAAGCTACGGGAACTAGGATGGGAAATGTCAGACAAAGACATTAACTACAAGATCTTGAGATCTCTGACAAAGAAGTGGGATATGAAAGTTACAGTGATAAAAGATTGTCAAGATATTGCGAAAATGAAGCCAAGCAACCTGTTTCTGAGTCTTAAAGCCCATGAGTTTGATCTGATTGAACGAGGGCAAGAAGAAGAAGATGAGCCGCCTGCTGAAGCCACACCTGCCATATCAAAAGTTGTTGCATTCAAAGCAACCGGCAGCAACTCAAAGTCTATTGAACCAGTTGGAAACATCATAAGTCAGACGGAACAGATTGCTTTGCTGACCAAAAAACTTGAAAAGTCCAACATTCAACTGGGAAAATATGGAAGATTCTACAGAGATTATCAAAACAGCAGAGGAAGAGATAGGAGGTCAACTGACAGATCGCAAGAAAGAACCAGATCAGATGACCGAAGAGATGATCACAGGGAGTTTCGCAAAGAAGATAAGAAAAGAGATGATCGATCTGATGAAAGGAGAGACAACAAATCTAAAAGAAGAAATTCAGATTACAGGTAAACAGGAAAGTCACCTGACAGATTCTACAGACGGGATGACTCACCTGGCAGAAGAAGTTCCGTGGATCGTGGAGCATACTTCAACTGTGAGAAACCAGGTCATTACAGCTCAGATTGCCCGGACCTGACACCGAAAGAAAGAGAAGATAAGCGGAACAGAAGAGAGCAACGTTATAGAGACAGGAAAGCCATGGTTGCTGATACATCGGGGATTGATGATTCTTATCTGCCTTCTGAGGATTCAGGATACTCATCTGTAGAAGACTTCTGTCTGATGAGCAATGCTGATGATTTCTACAACTACGATTATCTGATATTCTCTTCTGACGATGAAATCTATCTTGTGGCAAAGGAAGAAGACCAAGCTGAGGTAACTTCTAAACCTTCTATGCTTTCTGTTTCCACACCAGCTATGCTAAGCACACCTGCTGGAGAGATTGACCTGCAGCTCTATAGTGAGCAATTGCTTGATGATCTCTCTAACGCAGTAGACACTTATACAATAGTGGAAGCTGAAAACGATAAGCTAAGGATTAAGAATATTCAGCTTGTTAAGGAAAATGATATCAGAAAAGCTGCTGAACTAAAATCAGCTGAAACTGTTCAGAAAATGACTGAAGAACTGGAAGTTCTGAGAGTCAGTTCGTCTGATCAGGATAAACTGATTAAAGATCAGCTAGCTATTAACAAACAACAAGTTGATGATCTTAAGATCCTACAAGCTAAGTTTGATGAAATCTTCCGACTGCATGAGAGTCTAAAGAAATCTGAGGATAGTTTGAGTAAGAAAATACAGGTTTTCACGAAATCTTCTAAAACCGTTCAAGATATGAACAACTATTTTCGAACGACAACTAATAAGAAGAGAATTGGGTATGAAAACCCTTCTACATCCTACAAAGACCCGTCTGGTTCACTTCAAAAAAGTGTAATCAAACGAGTTTCTGATAAAGATACACATAAAGCAAAATATGTATCTGATAAGGGAAAGAGACCTGTTGAACAAGTAAGGCAAGTGCCTGATCAGAAAGGGAAGAAAAATGGACCCCAACTGATCAAGCATCAGCCGAGGAATCAACAGAAGAACCCAGTTCTTCTGAAGAGACCTCAACCTGATCAGCAGATTAGGTATCAGAAAAGACAACCTCTCAAAGGGAATTCTGATCTGAAACCTAATCAGGGTCAGCTGCCTAACAAGCAAGCTAAAGGTAAACTGCTAAGACCATCTATGCCAAAAAGATATGAATCTTTTAATGGTAGCAGTCGTACATACCCTTACAATCAGAAACATAGGGCTGCTGCACCTGAGCCCCACTGGATAAAAAGAAGACAAATATCAATGAAAAGGCCCAAGTCTTCTGAGTCATCCAAGTCTCACACTCATAATCATACTAATCAGAATTCATATGAAGAGACGTATGATTATGTAGATGTTTATGGGAGACAAATTAGGCCCTCTATTTTCAACAAAGGTGCCAGATATATTTGGATCCCGAAAGGTACCTAACCTCCCAGGACCCGATTCTACTGGGGTACCTAAAGCCTAATTTGATTGCAGGTTCGCTTGGGTTTGGCCAATAAGGGAGGTGTACAAGTAACTATCTGGTACATCGATAGTGGATGCTCAAGGCACATGACTGGAAGCAAACATCTCCTTAGCTCTTACACAGAACAAGAAGGCCCACGTGTAATCTTTGGTGATGATAACTTTGGTTTTACCAGAGGATTCAGAACCTTAGAGAATGATGATGTACAGGTTATTGGAGTCTCGTATGTCGAAGGTTTAAAGCATAATCATTATCGGGTTTCTACAATTCTGCGACAACGAATTCAGTGTTGAGTTCTCGACTGATCAATGCACTATCAAGAATCGAGCTACTCAACAGATTTTGTTAACTGGTTCAAGGAAAGGAACAATATATACAAAGCAGATCGAAAGCAGTTGTCCAAGAAATGATGCTGATTGTTAAGAGTTCCAAAAGCAAAGAGCTTGGCTCGCATAAGAGAATGAGTCATCCAACTTTAAAACTCTTAACAAGATAGCAAGGATGTCTTTGGTTGAGGGTATTCCGAATGAGGTATTCTCTAAGGATCAGACATGTGTCGCATGTCAGAAGGGAAAACAGGTAAAAGCCTCATTCAAAGGAATCCCAAGACCAAAGATCCAAAGCAGAATCTTTAAATCGCTCCATATGGATCTATTTGGACCCGATTACACCGCTTAGTCTCACGACGAAATATACTCGTAATCGTGGATGATTATTCCAAGTTTACATGGGTTGTATTCTTGTATAAGAAGAATGAGACAACAACAAAGATACCTGAGCTGCTCAAGAAACTACAAAATGAGAAAGGTGTCAGTATAGTGAAAATCAGATCAGATAAAGGTACCGAATTTCTGAACTCTTTTATTATTGATTTTTGCACTAAGTTTGGAATACAGCATGAGACATCAGCTGCAAGAACACCACAACAAAATGGAGTAGCAGAACGGAGAAACATAACACTCAAAGAAACTGCTCGAACTATGTTAGCTGAACATGCAACTCCAAGTCGTTTCTAGGCAGAAGCCATCAACATCAAGATGCCATACTCGTAATGGATGTTCTTCTCGACTAAGGTTCACTTTAAAACACCCTATGAACTGTGGAAGGGCAGAAAACCTCGTGTTTCTTACTTCCATATTTTTGGGTGCAAGTGTTTCATACACAATAATGGGAAGAGCCAGTTGAAAACTTTTGAGGCCAAATCAGATGAGGGTATATTCTTATGATATTCCTCATCCAACAAGGCTTTCAGTGTTTACAACAGGCGAACTCTAGTTGTGGAAAAACACCTCATGTGGTCTTTGATGAGACATCTTCTGAACAAGAGAAATCGCCATCGAACAAGCGATGATCGATCAACCCTGCACTGATGCACTGCGAAATGGATCGATAAGTATCAAGAAAAAGGATCGATCACGTAAAATTGTATGTTCCGTAACTTGATCTTCTTGATTCACCAGTCAATCGACCACTAAGGTACGCATAACTGTCGAATGAAGAAGCCGGGCACAGTTGAGATAAAGAATAATCGAACCATCCGGTTCGGGGGGAACACTGAAGTTCCTTTACGACGGACATCGACACATGATGAGTCCAACATCAGCTGAGACTTGTCCATGTCAAGTGGATCATAATTCTGCACCACTCACAATCTCTAGTGATGAACTACTATCAGAAGAGGATGATGTTCTCCAAACTGATGAGAATCAGAAAAGAAGGACCTGGATAACCAGTCATCCAACTGATCTGATCATCGGAGACCCATCTGATAGAGTTAAAACTAGACATCGACAGTGAGAGTGCCATGTATTGTTGTTATCTGCCTTTGAAGGAACCAACCGGTAGAAGAAGCTCTACATGATGCAAATCGGATTCTAGCCATGCAAGAAGAATCGAACAGTTTTTGAAAGGAATCGGGTTTGGAAATCGGTGGATGCACAACCCATCAAGATGTGATTGGCACAAAGTGGGTATTCAAGAATAAGAGAGATGAGAATAATGTCATAACCAGAAATAAGTCAAGACTTGTTGCTAAGGGGTATTCACAATCAGAAGGAATTGATTATGATGAGACCTTTGCACCCACCGCCGTCTCGAAGCCATTCTATTGTCAAGCGCATATCTTTTCCCACGAGGGTTTATTGTGTATCGATGGATGTAAAGAGTGCATTCTTAAATGGGGTACTAAATGAGGAAGTTTATGTAGAACAACCTCCGGCTTTGAAAAAAAGACGACCGGTGTACCGTTTAAGAAAAGCTCAGATATGGTTCAAACAAGCTCCTCGAGCTTGGTATGATACACTCTCTCAGTTCTTGATAGACAGTGGATTCACTAAAGGAATAGTGGACAGAACCTTATTCGAAATTGAAGATGGAGGAGATATTCTGATGGTTCAGATTTATGTGGACGATATCATTTTCAGATCTCCCAACAAGACTTTATGTGATAAATTCAGCAAGCTGATGCAAGGGAAGTTTGAGATGTCCATGATGGGTCAGATGAATTACTTTATGGGTCTACAAGTTAAGCAAAAGTACGTATGGATATTCATCTCACCAAAGTAAGTACACTAGGACTTTGTTGGCTAAGTTTGGAGTTCAAAACTGTAAGGAAGCCAAAATTCCTATGATGACTGGATTTAAGATAGATCCAGATGAGAATGGTCAGAAAACCAATCAGAAAGAATACAGGGCTCTCATTGGATCTCTACTATCCCCGATTGCCAAAGGAGACGGATATAACTTTTTGCAAGAGGTGTATGTGCGGTTTCGTGCAAATCCAATGCAAAGCCACCGGAAGAAAATTTTAAGCGGGTTCTTAAGTATCTGAAGGGGATAGTAAACCTTGGTTTATTTTACCCATCAGATGATAATCTAGAGCTTAGTGGGTATTCTGATTCTGATTATGGAGGTTGCAGAATTGACAGGAAGTCAACCTCAGGTACATGTCAGTTTTTAGGTAGTAAACTAATCTCTTGGTTTTCAAAAGCGAGACATCGATTCGCGACATCTACTACTTGAAGCGTAATATATACTGCGGGAAAGCTTGTTGTTCCCAATCTGTATTTGGCTAAGTCGGCAAATGAGGATTACAACATTGTAGCTAAGAACGATTATATTCTCGCGACAACAATAATAGTGTTATTGCAATTACTCATAATCCAGTTCTACATACAAGATGCAAGCATGTGGATGTCAGACATAATTTTATAAGAGATCATGTTGAAAAGAAGAATATCATAATGGAAAAGATCCATACTGATAAGCAGAAAGCTGATATTTTAACCAAGTCACTAGCTGAGGTCAGATTCATAGAATTATGCAATGAGCTAGGGCTTCTAGATCTCGGAGAAAGTGCACCAGAAATGTTTGGTGGATCGATCTCCGAAACCGATTTAGTTAAGAGACTAACCAAAGTTAAGAGGGATCAGTTGAGTTAGGTATCTCAATCGATCGGAAGATCGATCAAGAATCGATCGGAGAAAATTTATCGATCGGTCGAGGAACCGATCGAAAAAGCTTTATCAGATCAATCAAAGAAAACTGATCAGATTGGATGTTCAAACATTGTAAGTCGATTTAAGTAAGATTCAACAAGCAAGTTACATAAGTAATACAACTACAATCGCATAAGGTAAAAGAGTCAACACAACAATGGGTTAAAAGAACTTTCATTAATAAAGACCCGGAGGACAAATTCTCATTACAAGTTACAAGTACAAAAGACCCGGAGGTCAGTACATAAACCCTAAACCCTAAACTCTTGCTCTCTTAGAAGGGGTGAGAGAGGCTTTAAAATATTCTAAGCCTGCAAACCCTGAAGGGGTGAGAGAGGCTTTGAAATAATCCTAAGCCAGAATCCCCTAGTCCTAAAATCAATGGGACTCGAGTGTCATACATATGGTGCGGTACACCACATGGACACAAGTGTCACATGCAAATATTGGGTTTTAGTCTGATCTAGATCGTGTACTGTCTGATCAAGATCGAATAGGTCGGATCTAGATCGTATAACTAAACCTATGTTACAAGACAGATAGAGTCTGTTGATGCTAATTTCATCATCTCGATAGACGCACAAGGCGCATACGGTCAGGAGAAGTGTTTTCTCATTTGCAATAGCAGATCCGCCGCCTCGGTGGTAGAGAAGCTTGGCAATAATCATATGAGTATTCCTCGATGACGACGAAAGCAGTAATGAGGGATGCACAGGGTTGATTTGAGAAGCTAAAATCATTTGAGTAGGGTAAAGGAAGGATTTTGCCGGAAAACTCGCAGAAATCAAGGGTTCACCAGAATATATGACTTAAAAAAGATAAGTATGGTGAATGGGTTATGTTGTGTATAAATCATTGGTCCTATTTATAGAGGACAAGCAGGGGTGAAAGTGCAAATTTGATTTCTCAAAGCCTTTCAGAGAAATTGGCACCGTAAGGACAGCGCGTAGGAGACAAGCGACTGATAATTGTATGAGTTTATGGCGTGTGATATCACAAAGTATCCAGATCATCATTGCGAATGTCAAATCATGTCGACTTAGGGAATTGAGATGACTCTTCGATTTCTCAAGATTAAGTTTTGGCGGTAGCACTCGTCCCAAGACTTGACTTGATCAAAGTAGATCATATTGGATCAACAGAAATCTAATCAGATGAGACATTGATCAGATAAGGAGGAACAATTGAGTATAGTACCTCAGCCAATCAGGAAGATCAGTCAAGAATTGATCAGAGATAACCGTTGAAGGGAGAACGTCAACTGATCAGAGAGGATCAGAAGAAGACTTATCAGATATGTGGAACATTGTTGGAAAATGCAAGGGTCTAACAGAAACTAAGATCAACAAACTTCAGTCAGATCTTCTGCTACACGTGGTATTGACTGATTACAACATCAGTCAACAAGATACGCATTTATGATTCTTTGCTTTACTAATTACTTATCCAGAATTATCTGATAATATTTGCCTTTACTATACACATACTTTTATGACGCATACCCTGCAAATCATTTAATGCGGGCGTGAGGTATATGTATTAATTGTTATTAAATGTATTTTTAAAATCCAAAAGAAAATCGTGTGCAAACCCTGACCATACGATCAAAACCGCTCAATCTGAGTCGTTCCTTTTAAAAAATGTTTGATTTTTCGGTCTCAATTTTCCCTCCTTCCTTATATAAAGGATCCGTCAAACCCTTCCAAAGTACTCTTCTCAAATTCTTGCGATTTACACTCGGCAAATTTTACATTTACCTTTCTGGAACTCAAAAGCGTTTTCCTGCGAATCAAAGTATTTCAAAATCGGAAAGCAGAATCTGGTAAATCCTGGTTATTTGATGAGTTAGTTTCCTAAATTCATTGATCATATAGATTATGAATGATTATTTTATCCTATGTTATGCCTTATCAATTCTTGGTATCTGTGTGTATCCATCGATTAATAAATCTGATCATCAAATATGTGATATGTATATGATTATACACAAATCTTAATCAGGTCTATTGTATTGTAGATGGCTACTCACGGATTGAGCAAAATTATGTGTAATTATGCGGTTTTGGCTACCAAAATTGTTGAAGACAAATATGTAATGTTCGGTGTCACACGGGATCCGGAATCAATGGAGGTGGAACAAATTCTGAGGAGGTGCGGCCTTGAAAAGTATTGTGCTTCTCAATGAAATCCAGTAATGCAGTATGAGGCACTGGAATTCTTAAGGAAGTTAAAGGTGGAGTCTCCTGGAGATGAACTGGTTTCATCGGTAAATGGACAGGAGATCAGAGTCACAAATGATGATATCTCTCGTTTGTTCAACCTGCCCAAAGGAAAGACCTCTCCTGCTCACTACAGGGAGAATGAAGACAGACTGATTAGGAATGAACTCCTCCGAGAGGCTGACAAACACCAGACCGCAAACTTTGTCAGACCGATTTTGAAAAGGAAATACCGACTATTGTTTGACATTCTGTAAAAAACAATTATGGGTATCTCTTTTAGCCCGGACGGATTAACGGCTGTAAAGATGCATAGTTTGACTGTTATTATCGATGGAGCCAAAAATATTAACTGGGCTGGTTTTCTGAAAGCTATTCTGATCCAAGAGCATGAAAAGTTTGGAGTTAGTGAACAGAGACAAGTATTTCTGAAGAAGAAAATCAACAATCTCAACAAAGTTGCAGTCATTCTGAAACAAAATGCCAAATGCTGAATGGAATCAGAAGGGACTAAAGTTTTACAAGGCTTTTCTCTCAGCCACAACTGCCATTTATGGCCCTGCAGATGATGATCTTCGACCCACTCCTCCGAAGAAAGGGAAAAACAAGGAGGCTGATACTTCTGCAACAGATAATCCTCAAAAGAAGAAGAGAAAACTGGTAAAGGCTCAGGAGAAGAGGCCAAAGAAAGTAAAACAGGCCCCCATGACTCTTTTCTTGGATGAAGAGTTAGATGAAGATGAAGCGCCAGATCGGCTGATCTTGTAGAGATCACCGATAAATCGATAGGCAAAGCTCAAGTTGAGAGCTCGCCAGAACAATCTGAGGGAGGAGCAAGAAGCGAAAGATATCCAGCACCTCAATCTCGCGCTAATTCACCACTCAAAATTTTAGCTGCTGGACATATGACTCCTTCTCCTTCACCTATTCGCGAACCCGTATGATCACCTGTGGCAGAACCTGTTGCAGAACCTGGTGCAGACCCTGCTGCAGAACCTCTACAGATTCAGTCAATCAGCCAACATCCCGCTATTCAGCCTCCACCAGAAACCTCTAAATCTCATCAACCTGAACCTGATCGATCTGAACATTCGATTCCTGAGTCAAAATCGCCCAAGACAATCACCGAAAAAATGGACAGGATGAGAATCGAACGCGAAATTGATGAGTTGTACCCGGTGTTGGAAGCCCATATAGTTATTCGGGAAGAAGTGATGGAGATCCTGACCTGGAGAGATCTCCGTTTAAAGAACTTCTCGGATTTTATGATCATTATTGAGCAGATGGGGGAGTTGATGCATTTGCGGATTTTGATTTCAACATGAATAAATCTGCTCAGGTTGGATCACCAGCTGAACTAATAACTGCTGAGGCGATCAAAGCACTGATCCACAAGAAGCTGGGAATAAATGAACAGGTTGAACTGGAGACTATTGAGGAAACTCCTAAGGCAGATGATCCAATGAAGGATGTAGGAGCTGCCGATGAAAGTGGGCCTGGTCTCAGCCTAGCTTCATGACCACCACCGGAGGCACAAAACAACCGAACCGATCGGGTGATACAAAGTTTTCTCACAACACACATCATCGATCGCCTTAAAATTAAATCTTGTTTCAAAGATCTGCTGAAGGAAGAAGTTGAGGGTGTGTTGGCTAATGAAGTTAGCAACACAATCACTGATCAGAGGCAAGATGGCCTCAGAGAAATTAAGGATCAAAGGGAATTTGCTATTTCCCAGATTGAGGCACTCAAAGATCAGTTCTCTCAAACTGTGACCAACCTGACTACTGAACTTAAGAAGACTGTTGACAACAAGTTAGTCCAGGTTGATCAACAACAAGTTTCTCTTCTGGTGGTCACTGAAAAGCTCAAAATGACTGAAGAAAAACTTGACAAGCTCATTCTTACCCTCTCCACTGCCGTCGAATCTGCCAAGTCTGAGCTAATCTCCAAGATTCAAGATCAAACTACTCAAGCTCAAGGTTTATCAGTTGCTGATCTAAACAAGGCCATATCAGTCAGCTTTGGATCTCTGACTTTCCACCTTAATGTTCTTTTTGATCAAACCAAAAAGGGGGAAGGACAGGTTGAGAAACCAACTGACTTCATCAGAACAACAGAAGAACTGATTCAGACATTCGAATCCTATGGCCAAAGACTAGACCATCTAGATCTGTTTGCAAATGAAGTTTCTCAAAAGATGGAGAAGTCAAAGGCAAGGAAGTTGGTTGCAGGAGCAGGTGCTGGAACTTCAAGATCTGAACCAACCACTCAGGCTAAGAGAGTTACGAGGAACACAACTAGCTAGATACAGACTGATAAAGAACTGGCAGAGAGACTCTCCAAAGAACAGATAGCTGAAGAAGCTCGGATAAGTGAAGAAGAGAGGAGAGCAGAAAAAATGGCAGAAGCAGAAGGCCTGAAAAAGAAATTCAGATCTAGGGTTAAGAAGGGTCAAGCCGGAAAATCTGGAGCAGAACCTCAGTTCCCAGCAAGAGTTGGTGAAATCATTCCTAAAACTGCTGCTCATGCTGATAGGTTCGAGGAATGGAACAAGATCAGAGGTGAATGACTCCTGGATGCATTTGTTCTGGACTTAGTGCCAAAAGAAGAATCACCAGATGAGGAATTTCTCAACTGGTTGGAGAATAAGCATCCAAATTTTCTGAAGTATCTGGAGAATGAGGCCAGAAAGATAAACGTGAGAATAGCCCATCAAGATTATGATGTGATGGACTATACTAAGAAGGCGGATGGCTCATTCGACAGATTGGCATTTCAAAGATTCTACTTTGACATCTTGAGCAAATCGCAAATAACTGATCCACAGCAGGTCAATGATTTCAAATGGAAATTATATCGGATCTTCAATGTACCTCAAGATTAGCGGGAAATGTCATTGGGATATGTTCCAAGATTTTGAAGAATCAGAAGACTACTTAGGATCAGCTGAACTTTAATTTCAAACTTTTCAGATGTAACATGTAAACTATAAATCAGTTAAATGAAAAGTTTATTTTACTGATCCTAAGACAAACTCTCTTTGTCTTTTGATTATTTGTTCTTTACTGTTTTATATTTATCAACTGTTGTTGGTTTCTCAAGTGTTTTGGTTTCATCAAAAAGGGGAAAATTGTTGAAAAATTTAGAGTTTTGATGAAAGTTCCAAAACACATGTAATAGGACCAGTCAGACCTGTTAGCTGACTGATGTTGTTTAAATACCTGTTATAAGATGACCAGTTGATAATCATTGTATAGAACAACTGATGTATAAGATAGGTCACATATTGAGGGGGAACTCAATATGTATAGGTCAGGTCAGAAGATCAGAAAATATACAAGTTAGAAGACAAAACAAGATCAGAAGACTAGACGAGTCAGAAGACCAGACGAGTCAGAAGACAAAACAAGGTCAGAAGATCAGACGAGCAGATAGTCAGATGATCAGGTGAAGACATGAAGATCAAGTTCTGAAGACCTGAAGATCAGATGGCTACTAGAGGATCAAGACCAGAAGACCTACATCAGCCGAGTCTGCTAGTTGAGCTAAGACAACTAGCACCAGAAGACTCTATCAGGTAGACTGATCAGCTTTATCTAATCAGGTCAGCTTACATCAGGTATCAACTGATGTTTCACCAGTCATACGTTGTTAATCTGGACAAGAAGAATGTCATCTTTAGTTGGTAGAACAAACACTGAAAAGTGTACTTGTTAACCAATGAGAGCAAGACACGTATGAACGGAGCCGACAATACGGGATTCGGCGCTGCTTAGTCAAATGGCTATAAAGGACACTATTCACGCTTTCGGCCATGCCGTTCCTGAAGCACGTCACATCAATCCTGCAATTCTACCAAATATAGCAAGAAATTCAAATTGCTCTCCAACGGCTCTTTGATTTCGAGGTCTATAAATATGGGATTACTCTTCAGAGTGAAGATACGAAAATTATCAAGAAGCTCATACTATAGCAAAATTTCCGCACGAAGAACACAAACTTGAAGATTATTTCTAAGTGTTCATCCCATTGTTCTTAGCAGAGAAAACTCATCATTTAGCTTTAGGCTACACAAATACTAGGATAGATTTCCAGTTGGAACAACAACAAATCTTACCCAAACCCAAAGTTAGGTTAAGTTTGTTCAGCAAGATTTCAGACTAGGGTTTCTAGTTCTGATTTCTGGGATCGGTTGAGTGAGAACTCTTTAAATATCATGGGATTTGTAATGTGTTGGACTAACACAATAAACTAAGTCCAAGTCGGTTAAGTTGGTGCCCTCTTGTGATAGGGAAGAGTGGACGTGGGGACCGGTTTGTCCCAACCACTATAAATCTTGTGTGCATTTATCTGCTTAATAATTTTTTTTACTATCGCATTACCTAACTTTGCTTAAAATCTCATACATATTCTCGAAAGTTAGGATCGGTTCAAGATCAAGCAACCGATCCGATCGATTGACTCCTTGGTTACCGATTGATAACGCACTTCGAGAATCGATTTGTTAAAACCCGTTTTTCACACGGGTATAAACTAGCTTCCGCTTAATCGCTTAAACCGATAGACACCGAACCGATCGGCCATCGAGCGATCGAGAAGTTGATATCGATTCATCTTACTTCACTCGCACTCTGATCGAGAAACCCCTTTCACACCGATCCAAGACGAAAAAGTTTTTTCGTAAGTCTATTCACCCCTCCCCTCTAGACTTCTGCCCTCATGAAACCCGTTCGGGACCTACACACTCAATTATGTCTTACTTCACTAATTATAGAATTTGATTGTAAATTAAATTTTTTTCATGTATGAAAATTTTCATACTAGACTTTGTCTTTTGAAAAATGTGAAAAGTTATGGAATAATTTTGGATTAAATTCAGACCTTTATCCACTTCGGACACATATAGAGACAAGGATATAAATTTGAAAAAATACAATTGAAAGACTGTATGCAACTTTTGGTTCAATAATGAATTTTGCTGAATGAGGATATATTTATCATACCATTTAATGCATTGTAGGTGAGGCTTAACTCGCGAAGAGCTGTCATATTCCCAATTTCTTTTGGCAATGCTCCATTTAATTTATTTGATTCCAAGATCAACATCTCCAAATTGTTCAGATCACCAATCTCCTTTGGAATACTACCTGTTTAATATAATGATAAAACTATTTATTGTACTGAGCAATAATAGATTAGCAGGTAACATGTATATATAAAATAAAATAAAAGTAGACAAGTTGAGCTTTTCAATTCCAAAGTACACGTTTCAAAGTCATACCAAAAGAATTTAAAATTGTACCGGTGGGAAACAAAGAGGGAGAAGACCTTGTTAAAAAACTTACAGTATCCTGAAATTCAAGTTCATCCCCAAAATTCTTAGTTATATTATTATACATATCATTCACTCCAAACCCAAAATATACTAACGCAAAGCTAAATAAAATATTCTTTCTGTTCATTTTAATTAGATTGCTCAAAATTTCAAAATAAACATATATTTTTTTAATTTTCTCATTATTTAAACGGTAAAAGAACAATTTTACTCTTTCAAATTGGTCACTTACAAATATCTTTTATTTATGTCTCATGCGTTTACATTATTCAATACACCCCTAAGTAATAAAGTAGCTTCTCTTTCTTATAGAAAGAACCAACACACCCTTAATAAAAAGCAAATTTACACATTTTAATACTAAATAAATAATTCTCAAATTTAAACTCATGTCAATTTGGCTTGAGCAATCTAAAATGGGACGACCTGGTAAACAAAAATGAAAGAAAACTAGTTAGTTAAGATTAAAACAGAGAAAATATCATACCACTGAAATTGTTGTAATGGAGGTATAACTCCCGAAGCCTACTCATGTTCCCAAATTCCCTAGGCACGTGCCCACCAAACTTGTTGAAAGAAAACGACACTACTTCAAGCTTCGAACATCGCCCCAAACTCCTCGGTATTTCTCCAGACAAATTGTTATAAGATACACGAATCTCTCTAACTTTATGCAAACCGTATAAGCACAAATCAACCGGTAACCCACTCGATAAACTATTGTTTCGTAACACAATAATTTCGAGTGACGAAATGTTGAAAATGGACGAAGGAATATGACCATGGAAAAAGTTCCCGTCCAAGTCTAGAGAAACAAGGGAAGAAAGATGTCCCAATTCGGGCGGGATAGTGCCCACAAGTTCCATGTTTGAAAGATTCAATTGGATCACCCTTTTGAAATTGGAGTCACAACTAACTCCGATCCAATTACAAACGGAGTTTTTGGTTGTCCAATTGTTGGTCAACGTGTTGTGAGGATCTAAAGTGACACGGGATTTTAAGAGGAGTAGTGGAAGTTGATCATTGATCATCCCTGAGGTATTACCTATCAAACATTCGAATGATAAGAGAAGTACAAGTGGAAGAAATTGGGAAAAAGTGAGCTCCATATGGTTTGATTCCTTTTAGTGATATTGTGAGGGCAAACAAGAAGTGAGAAACCATGCATACTCTATATTATACTATGAAGTATGATAAGATAATCAGCAAAATCTTGTATGCATTATGTGCACCGCGTAATTTATTGAAATTTTTTAAACATGTAACTTATTTCACTAAAACATACAATTTATTGTGCTAAAATAAATAGCATGTTTTATTTTAAATAATTAAGTCACATATTTTTTTACAACAAATTGCATGTTTAAAAAATATATTTAAGTTACATGCATGTATAAAAAGTCTTCTCTATGATAATTTAATTATGTAGCTAAATTAAGGGGGAACGTTGATTGAATACGCAATTAGTCAAGTCAATCCAAGGGGGCAGGTATAATATTAGGACTTGTTAAATAAAAATTGACATGTGAAAGCCGCATCTCTTGGCGTCATATTCGCTAGCTGTCTAGTTTGTAATCAACTAATTAGTTTTCTATTTTGGGATAATTGCACTTAAATAAAAATTTTAAGACCCCATCATTAATAGGCTGAATTTATTTATAACTAAAAGATACAATTATTATTGTGATTTACCCATTTTTAATCTTATTAACCCCCTATTCATTTCAACAATTTTTGGGGAGAATCTTTTTAATTTATTTCAAATATTCCATCCCTTCCAAAAAAAAAAAATTCATCCCTTTCCTCAAGAATTATTTCAGTTATTGAGAGGTTCGGCGATTTCAATTATTGAAATCTTTCATCGATGATCACATCATTCTTAGTGTGCAAAATATTTAATATTGTGGGAAAATAATTAGTTTTGCACATGTTCAAAAATATTTATACTATGTGCAATTTATTTATTATGTGTGAAAAATATTTAGTTTTGTGTGCAATCGTTTTTGCACATATTTACAATCACAATGCACATATTCACAATCACAGGTTAGATTATTTTTTTATAATTAAAAAATTATGGATATATTATTTTATTGAATTTGTTAGAGGAATTATAAATTTTTAATACTGTATAATTATCTCGTCCATATCATTCAGAATATTCAAAGCCTTTTTTCCAATCAATTTGAACACGTCGATCGAATAGAATCAAAGACGTTGCTCTAGTTTGGTCAACAACATGCATTGTGATCTTGAACCTAAAAGAAGTATTTTATGATTGGTACACTTCTTGCAAGTCCATTGCCCATTTTCAAGGGAAACTTTTTTTGGTACACTTTTGACACGCGTGATAGAATCAATTGTATGAATGATGTATGTTGTGGCAGGTCGCTATTACAACGTAATAAGACTCCTTGAAACAAACATAAATTTTAAAATTATTATTTGTTCTTGTGTGTATTTTTGTAAATTTTAGATGAACTTTCATCTTGAGTAAAATTTAGGAAATACCGTTTTTATCTCATAAATGTCTGCACAATATTTAATCTCAACATCCTCGTCGAACTCATCGTAAGCAGATGATCGAATGTGTGGGGTCTTACGTGCAGTTATTGGGGCAGGAATCTTAATAAGGATGATTTCAAGCTGGATCAATTGATAATTCTAACAAAATCATGAATCGAAAAGTATTAATTTATTGTAATGTTACAAGTGAATGATAAAATATTTTGTCGTCATCTATTCCCAACCAAATCATGTTGAGGTAAATTAATTTAGTTCTTCTTCATACATAATTGATCCATTCACTTGTAACATTACAATAAATTCTTCATCGTTTAATGATAAAAAATACAAAGGAACTTAACTTACTTGGTAAAGACATTGAGTGCATTAAATTGGAATATGAAATTTCGATGATGTGTGAAACTTCGATGAATCATAAGGTACGTAGTATGATAGATAGACCTTGTTGCTTTGGTAATTTGATGCCAAGAAGAGCTACATAACTTTATTCGTTGATTAACTATAGATCGTAGCGATGTGTATTGAAACAAGAGTAGGTATGCTGTGAAACTTGTTCACCGTGAAATTGATTTTTTTTTTTACAGGCATACTCTTTAATAATATAAGTCACATCCTTCAATTATCACTACGATACCATCTGCTATAATATAAATCACACTCTTCACTTTTATGAATAATACTCTTTATAGTAAAAAAAAGTTATCCTTTATAGTAAAAAGCCACTCTTTAGTAATATAAGTCATACTCCTTAACCAGTTTCACCGTGAAACTTGTTCACACTATACTTTGCCTTGAAACAATCGACAATATGGCGTGTTGAATGCAGGAGTATTATATATAGGAATTTTATTATATTATTTGTAAGATATTATATTATATTGTTTCTAAGATATTAAAGGAAAAATAAAAGATATATGCAACGAAAAAATAAAGGGAGTGGGTCTCATGTACATTCAGATGTACCGTGCACTTATAGTGCATTTTAGAATCGTGCGACTTGTTATACTGAAAAGTGCAACTTATTTATACTTAACTTTGCAATTATTTTTCCATATTAATATATAGTTGCATTATTCCGTGTAAATAAGTTGCACTTTTCCGTATAACAAGTCATTCAATCCTAAAATGCACTATGAGTGCTACAAGACTTAGCCAAATAAAAGATATGAAGTATGATATCTTTTTAAAAATTGTTATATCTTAAAATACTTTAGATGTACGGTGGATATTAAATTTAAAATTAGAGTTATTGAGATTAGAGTGATTTTGCAATAGAGTGATTTGACTTTACCTAAAAGTTTGTCTTGATATATAGTGGAGATAGATGAAACCGGCCTACATTTAGAAATCGTAGAATTTTCCCGCCAAAATTATTGTCAAATTGAGAAACGAATCTATAAAATAAATATTAGCAAATTATAACAGATTGGAAAAAAAATCTTTGAAAAAAATATGTAATATATTTTCACAAACTCTAATATTAAATTGGGAAACAAATCTTTGGAA
This sequence comes from Stenogyne calaminthoides, assembly GCA_037126765.1. Taxonomy (NCBI): domain Eukaryota; kingdom Viridiplantae; phylum Streptophyta; class Magnoliopsida; order Lamiales; family Lamiaceae; genus Stenogyne; species Stenogyne calaminthoides. The sequence goes on along the minus strand of JBBCBC010000009.1, from coordinate 25,227,029 downwards.
TATGAGAAAAAAAAATCTTTGGAATAGATATATATACAATAAATATTAACAAATTATAATGCATTGGGAAAAATCTTTGAAAAAAATATAGAATATTTCATCTTAAATTTAATCTCAACCCTACATCTAAATATTTTATTTTTTATTTTTGAAAAAAGAATCTCAATTTGGGAAAATTCTTTGAAAAAATAAAGTAGAATATTTCATCTTAAATTTAATCTCAACCCTAAATCTAAATATTTAAAAAAAAAATCTCAACCTTATATGTTAAATTCTAAGTTCCATAAATTTCAATTTTACCCGTCAAGATTATTGCTAAATTGAAAAACGAATCTATGGAATAAATATTAGCAAATTATAACCGATTGAAAAAAAATCTTTGAACAAAATATGTAATATATTTTCAAAACTCTAATAGTATTAAATTGGGAAACAAATCTTTGGAATATGGGAAAAATCTTTGAAATAGATATATATGGAATAAATATTAACAAATTATAACGGATTCATCTTTATTTTTTTTTCAACCCTACATCTAAATATATATTTTTTTATAAAGAATCTCGGTTTGGGAAAAATCTTTGAAAAAAAAATGTAGAATATTTCATCTTAAATTTAATCTCAACCCTACATCGAAATATTTAAAAAAAAAATCATAACCTTATATGTTAAAGTCTATGTTCCATAAATTTCAATTTTATAAGCATTATTACGTTCTCTACCGAATCTAACGAATCTTTGGAATAGATGTTGTTGGAATTTACTAGCACGTAAAACAGTTAAACATGCGCAGCGGAATAAACAAATTCACCAACAACGAATTATAGATTGCATAATTAAATAACGAAATACGTAAAGGAATTCTTACAGTTCTTCGTAAGCAATCTCCTCAACTATGGTATCCACGTAATTCTCATTCACAGATCCGCACAGATTTGCCAGCGTTGGACCCCATATGAATTTGCTAGGAAAATTATACACTAAAATTTTATGGAGAGATTTAATTCTTGTGTGTTTTTAATGAATTCCCAAGAACTCGTATATATATAGGAGAAACTCAACTTAAATCTTAAGTCATCTTTATTAGAAAAATAAATCCCTAATCTTGCAAATGAAATCCCATAGATTTGATTTCCCTATATATAATTTCCTACAATAATATTCCATGTATTATTTTGGAACTCTTATTTAATTTAATCCAATTAAATAAATAGTAATAATAATTAATTCCAAATATAATTATTATTAATTCTCCATAAATTAAATATTAAATCCAATTTAATATTTAATCAACTAACTATAATCTGTAAAGGGATTACTTGTTGTGTGACCCAAAAAGCCCTTTATATATCGAAAGTGATTAGTCAAACTAACTGGTCTTAATTGAACCATAGACAATAAATCAGACATTCTCAATATATAGGGTACGTTGCGAGGTATTTTCAACAACATGTAACATTACATGGGCTATTGTGATAATATTTTTTCATTCGCGGATGCCCGATTAAATCTTGAACATGATGAAGTGTCTATTCAAATAATTTAATCATATTTTCTCATTACGCTAATTGATCACGTTTATCACATTTGGACACAAAGTCCAAACGTGGCGCGGCATTGGTCAATGACTAACGATCCAATTAGTATGAGAAGGCAAGCATTCTCTCTAAATCCACATTGAGGAATGAATCATTTTCTTGGCTCAACTACCATGTAGATGCATTTAAGTGATGAACTCAATCCACGCTATATCTACCCATTAAGGGCGCAAAGTGTCGGTCATGGTCAAAGTTCACCACTCCATACATGTCGTCTGCGATTGACCTCAAGTCGGAGGAATATCACATTGCTCCCCATTAACCGAGACAATCTTTAGACACTTAAGTGGAGTAACATCAAACGGTTTACTGGATGGGTATACCAATACCTCTAAGATATCAAGCATCTGTAGATCCCTAACGGGTTTCATTGAGATGTAAGTCTAGAGGGGGTGAATAGACTTAAAAAGCCCATATTTTTTTTACAACAAATTGCATGTTTAAAAAATATATTTAAGTTCCATGCATGTATAAAAAGTCTTCTCTATGATAATTTAATTATGTAGCTAAATTAAGGGGGAACGTTGATTGAATACGCAATTAGTCAAGTCAATCCAAGGGGGCAGGTATAATATTAGGACTTGTTAAATAAAAATTGACATGTGAAAGCCGCGTCTCTTAGCGTCATATTCGCTAGCTGTCTAGTTTGTAATCAACTGATTAGTTTTCTATTTTGGGATAATTGCACTTAAATAAAAATTTTAAGACCCCATCATTAATAGGCTGAATTTATTTATAACTAAAAGATACAATTATTATTGTGATTTACCCATTTTAATCTTATTAACCCCTATTCATTTCAACAATTTTTTGGGAGAATCTTTTAATTTATTTCAAATATTCCATCCCTTCCAAAAAAAAAAAAAAAAAAAAATCCCTTTCCTCAAGAATTATTTCAGTTATTGAGAGGTTCTAGATTTCAATTATTGAAATCTTTCATCGATGAACACATCATTCTTAGTGTGCAAAATATTTAATATTGTGGGAAAATAATTAGTTTTGCACATGTTCAAAAATATTTATACTATGTGCAATTTATTTATTATGTGTGAAAAATATTTAGTTTTGTAATCGTTTTTTTTTCACATATTTACAATCACAATGCACATATTCACAATCACAGGTTAGATTATTTTGTCTTCATCTATTCCCAACCAAATCATGTTGAGGTAAATTAATTTAGTTCTTCTTCGTACATAATTGATCCATTCACTTGTAACATTACAATAAATTCTTCATCGTTTAATGATAAAAAATACAAAGGAACTTAACTTACTTGGTAAAGACATTGAGTGCATTAAATTGGAATATGAAATTTCGATGATGTGTGAAACTTCGATGAATCATAAGGTACGTAGTATGATAGATAGACCTTGTTGCTTTGGTAATTTGATGCCAAGAAGAGCTACAGAACTTTATTCGTTGATTAACTATAGATCGTAGCGATGTGTATTGAAACAAGAGTAGGTATCTTTGTTCAAACGCGAATTGATTTTTTTTTTTTTTTTTTTACAGGCATACTCTTTAATAATATAAGTCACATCCTTCAATTATCACTAAGATACCATCTGCTATAATATAAATCACACTCTTCACTTTTATGAGTAATACTCTTTATAGTAAAAAAAAATCATCCTTTATAATATAAGTATACTCCTTAACCAGTTTCACTGTGAAACTTGTTCACACTATACTTTGCCTTGAAACAATTGACAATATGGCGTGATGATTGCAGGAGTATTATATATAGGAATTTTATTATATTATTTGTAAGATATTATATTATATTGTTTCTAAGATATTAAAGGAAAAATAAAAGATATATGCAAGAAAAAAAAAAAAGGGAGTGGGTCTCATGTATATTCATATGTACCGTGCACTTATAGTGCATTTTAGAATCGTGCGACTTGTTATACTGAAAAGTGCAACTTATTTATACTTAACTGTGCAATTATTTTTCCATATAAATATATAGTTGCATTATTCCGTGTAAATAAGTTGTATTTTTCAGTATAACAAGTCGTTCAATCCTAAAATGCACTATGAGTGCTACAAGACTTAGACAAATAAAAGATATGAAGTATGATATATTTTTAAAAATTGTTATATCTTAAAATACTTTAGATGTACGGTGGATATTAAATTTAAAATTAGATTTATTGAGATTAGAGTGATTTTGCAATAGAGTGATTTGACTTTACCTAAAAGTTTGTCTTGATATATAGTGGAGATAGATGAAATCGGCCTACATTTAGAAATCGTAGAATTTTCCCACCAAAATTATTGTCAAATTGAGAAACGACTCTATAAAATAAATATTAGCAAATTATAACAGATTGGAAAAAAAATCTTTGAAAAAAATATGTAATATATTTTCACAAACTCTAATATTAAATTGGGAAACAAATCTTTGGAATATGAGAAAAAAAAATCTTTGGAATAGATATATATACAATAAATATTAACAAATTATAATGCATTGGGAAAAATATTTGAAAAAAATATAGAATATTTCATCTTAAATTTAATCTCAACCCTACATCTAAATATTTTATTTTTTATTTTTGAAAAAAGAATCTCAATTTGGGAAAATTCTTTGAAAAAATAAAGTAGAATATTTCATCTTAAATTTAATCTCAACCCTAAATCTAAATATTTAAAAAAAAAATCTCAACCTTATATGTTAAATTCTAAGTTCCATAAATTTCAATTTTACCCGTCAAGATTATTGCTAAATTGAAAAACGAATCTATGGAATAAATATTAGCAAATTATAACCGATTGAAAAAAAATCTTTGAACAAAATATGTAATATATTTTCAAAACTCTAATAGTATTAAATTGGGAAACAAATCTTTGGAATATGGGAAAAATCTTTGAAATAGATATATATGGAATAAATATTAACAAATTATAACGGATTCATCTTTATTTTTTTTTCAACCCTACATCTAAATATATATTTTTTTATAAAGAATCTCGGTTTGGGAAAAATCTTTGAAAAAAAAATGTAGAATATTTCATCTTAAATTTAATCTCAACCCTACATCGAAATATTTTTAAAAAAAATCATAACCTTATATGTTAAAGTCTATGTTCCATAAATTTCAATTTTATAAGCATTATTACGTTCTCTCACCTAATCTAAATCTAATCTTTGGAATAGATGTTGTTGGAATTTACTAGCACGTAAAAAAAGCTTAAACATGCGCAAAATGAATAAACAAATTCACCAACAACGAATTATAGATTGCATAATTAAATAACGAAATACGTAAAGGAATTCTTACAGTGCTTCGTAAGCAATCTCCTCAACTATGGTATCCACGTAATTCTCATTCACAGATCCGCACAGATTTGCCAGCGTTGGACCCCATATGAATTTGCTAGGAAAATTATACACTAAAATTTTATGGAGAGATTTAATTCTTGTGTGTTTTTAATGAATTCCCAAGAACTCGTATATATATAGGAGAAACTCAACTTAAATCTTAAGTCATCTTTATTAGAAAAATAAATCCCTAATCTTGCAAATGAAATCCCATAGATTTGATTTCCCTATATATAATTTCCTACAATAATATTCCATGTATTATTTTGGAACTCTTATTTAATTTAATCCAATTAAATAAATAGTAATAATAATTAATTCCAAATATAATTATTATTAATTCTCCATAAATTAAATATTAAATCCAATTTAATATTTAATCAACTAACTATAATCTGTAAAGGGGAATTACTTGTTGTGTGACCCAAAAGCCGTTATATATCGAGTGATTAGTCAAACTAACGGTCTTAATTGAACCATAGACAATAAATCAGACATTCTCAATATATAGGGTACGTTGCGAGGTATTTTCAACAACATGTAACATTACATGGGCTATTGTGATAATATTTTTTCATTCGCGGATGCCCGATTAAATCTTGAACATGATGAAGTGTCTATTCAAATAATTTAATCATATTTTCTCATTACGCTAATTGATCACGTTTATCACATTTGGACACAAAGTCCAAACGTGACGTGCATTGGTCAATGACTAACGATCCAATTAGTATGAGAAGACGAGCATTCTCTCTAAATCCACATTGAGGAATGAATCATTTTCTTGGCTCAACTACCATGTAGATGCATTTCGTGATGAACTCAATCCATGTCATATCTACCCATTAAGGGCGCAAGTGTCGGTCATGGTCAAAGTTCACCACTCCATACATGTCGTGCGCATTGACCTCAAGTCAGAGGAATATCACATCGCTCCCATTAACCGAGACACCCGTAGACACTTAAGTGGAGTAACATCAAACGGTTTCTCGGATGGGTATACCAATACCCTCTAAGGTATCTGTGCATCTGTAGATCCCGAACGGGTTTCAGTGAGACATAAGTCTAGAGGGGGGTGAATAGACTTCTGAAACAAGCCATATTTTTTTACAACAAATTGCATGTTTAAAAAATATATTTAAGTTCCATGCATGTATAAAAAGTCTTCTCTATGATAATTTAATTATGTAGCTAAATTAAGGGGGAACGTTGATTGAATACGCAATTAGTCAAGTCAATCCAAGGGGGCAGGTATAATATTAGGACTTGTTAAATAAAAATTGACATGTGAAAGCCGCGTCTCTTGGCGTCATATTCGCTAGCTGTCTAGTTTGTAATCAACTGATTAGTTTTCTATTTTGGGATAATTGCACTTAAATAAAAATTTTAAGACCCCATCATTAATAGGCTGAATTTATTTATAACTAAAAGATACAATTATTATTGTGATTTACCCATTTTTAATCTTATTAACCCCCTATTCATTTCAACAATTTTTGGGGAGAATCTTTTTAATTTATTTCAAATATTCCATCCCTTCCAAAAAAAAAAAAAAATTCATCCCTTTCCTCAAGAATTATTTCAGTTATTGAGAGGTTCGGCGATTTCAATTATTGAAATCTTTCATCGATGAACACATCATTCTTAGTGTGCAAAATATTTAATATTGTGGGAAAATAATTAGTTTTGCACATGTTCAAAAATATTTATACTATGTGCAATTTATTTATTATGTGTGAAAAATATTTAGTTTTGTGTGCAATCGTTTTTTCACATATTTACAATCACAATGCACATATTCACAATCACAGGTTAGATTATTTTGTCTTCATCTATTCCCAACCAAATCATGTTGAGGTAAATTAATTTAGTTCTTCTTCGTACATAATTGATCCATTCACTTGTAACATTACAATAAATTCTTCATCGTTTAATGATAAAAAATACAAAGGAACTTAACTTACTTGGTAAAGACATTGAGTGCATTAAATTGGAATATGAAATTTCGATGATGTGTGAAACTTCGATGAATCATAAGGTACGTAGTATGATAGATAGACCTTGTTGCTTTGGTAATTTGATGCCAAGAAGAGCTACAGAACTTTATTCGTTGATTAACTATAGATCGTAGCGATGTGTATTGAAACAAGAGTAGGTATCTTTGTGAAAACTTGTTTCACCGTGAAATTGATTTTTTTTTTTTTTTTTTGGGCATACTTTTTTAATAATATAAGTCACATCCTTCAATTATCACTAAGATACCATCTGCTATAATATAAATCACACTCTTCACTTTTATGAGTAATACTCTTTATAGTAAAAAAAAATCATCCTTTATAATATAAGTATACTTCATAACTTAGGTTTAATCATGAAACTTGTTCACACTATACTTTCTTTCTTGAAACAATTGACAATATGGCGTGATGATTGCAGGAGTATTATATATAGGAATTTTATTATATTATTTGTAAGATATTATATTATATTGTTTCTAAGATATTAAAGGAAAAATAAAAGATATATGCAAGGAAAAAAATAAAGGGAGTGGGTCTCATGTATATTCATATGTACCGTGCACTTATAGTGCATTTTAGAATCGTCTTGACTTGTTATCTTTGAAAAGTGCAACTTATTTATACTTAACTGTGCAATTATTTTTCCATATAAATATATAGTTGCATTATTCCGTGTAAATAAGTTGTATTTTTCAGTATAACAAGTCGTTCAATCCTAAAATGCACTATGAGTGCTACAAGACTTAGACAAATAAAAGATATGAAGTATGATATCTTTTTAAAAATTGTTATATCTTAAAATACTTTAGATGTACGGTGGATATTAAATTTAAAATTAGATTTATTGAGATTAGAGTGATTTTGCAATAGAGTGATTTGACTTTACCTAAAAGTTTGTCTTGATATATAGTGGAGATAGATGAAATCGGCCTACATTTAGAAATCGTAGAATTTTCCCGCCAAAATTATTGTCAAATTGAGAAACGACTCTATAAAATAAATATTAGCAAATTATAACAGATTGGAAAAAAAATCTTTGAAAAAAATATGCAATATATTTTCACAAACTCTAATATTAAATTGGGAAACAAATCTTTGGAATATGAGAAAAAAAAATCTTTGGAATAGATATATATACAATAAATATTAACAAATTATAATGCATTGGGAAAAATATTTGAAAAAAATATAGAATATTTCATCTTAAATTTAATCTCAACCCTACATCTAAATATTTTATTTTTTATTTTTGAAAAAAGAATCTCAATTTTGGAAAATTCTTTGAAAAAATAAAGTAGAATATTTCATCTTTTAATCTCAACCCTAAATCTAAATATTTAAAAAAAAAATCTCAACCTTATATGTTAAATTCTAAGTTCCATAAATTTCAATTTTACCCGTCAAGATTATTGCTAATTGAAAAACGAATCTATGGAATAAATATTAGCAAATTATAACCGATTGAAAAAATCTTTGAACAAAATATGTAATATATTTTCAAAACTCTAATAGTATTAAATTGGGAAACAAATCTTTGGAATATGGGAAAAAAATCTTTGAAATAGATATATATGGAATAAATATTAACAAATTATAACAGATTCATCTTTATTTTTTTTTCAACCCTACATCTAAATATATATTTTTTTATAAAGAATCTCGGTTTGGGAAAAATCTTTGAAAAAAAAATGTAGAATATTTCATCTTAAATTTAATCTCAACCCTAGATCGAAATATTTTTTAAAAAAATCGTAACCTTATATGTTAAAGTCTATGTTCCATAAATTTCAATTTTATAAGCATTATTACGTTCTCTACCGAATCTAACGAATCTTTGGAATAGATGTTGTTGGAATTTACTAGCACGTAAAGCAGTTAAACATGCACAGCGGAATAAACAAATTCACCAACAACGAATTATAGATTGCATAATTAAATAACGAAAAACGTAAAGGAATTCTTACAGTGCTTCGTATGCAATCTCCTCAACTATGGTATCCACGTAATTCTCATTCACAGATCCGCACAGATTTGCCAGCGTTGGACCCCATATGAATTTGCTAGGAAAATTATACACTAAAATTTTATGGAGAGATTTAATTCTTGTGTGTTTTTAATGAATTCCCAAGAACTCGTATATATATAGGAGAAGCTCAACTTAAATCTTAAGTCATCTTTATTAGAAAAATAAATCCCTAATCTTGCAAATGAAATCCCATAGATTTGATTTCCCTATATATAATTTCCTACAATAATATTCCATGTATTATTTTGGAACTCTTATTTAATTTAATCCAATTAAATAAATAGTAATAATAATTAATTCCAAATATAATTATTATTAATTCTCCATAAATTAAATATTAAATCCAATTTAATATTTAATCAACTAACTATAATCTGTAAAGGGGAATTACTTGTTGTGTGACCCAAAAGCCGTTATATATCGAGCGATTAGTCAAACTAACGGTCTTAATTGAACCATAGACAATAAATCAGACATTCTCAATATATAGGGTACGTTGCGAGGTATTTGCAACAACATGTAACATTACATGGGCTATTATGATAATATCTTTTCATTCGCGAATGCCCGATTAAATCTTGAACATGATGAAGTGTCTATTCAAATAATTTAATCATATTTTCTCATTACGCTAATTGATCACGTTTATCACATTTGGACACAAAGTCCAAACATGATGTGCATTGGTCAATGACTAACGATCCAATTAGTATGAGAAGACGATCATTCTCTCTAAATCCACATTGAGGAATGAATCATTTTCTTGACTCAACTACCATGTAGATGCATTTCGTGATGGACACAATCCATGTCATATCTACCCATTAAGGGCGCAAGTGTCGGTCATGGTCAAAGTTCACCACTCCATACATGTCGTGCGCATTGACCTCAAGTCAGAGGAATATCACATCGCTCCCATTAACCGAGACACCCATAGACACTTAAGTGGAGTAACATCAAACGGTTTCTCGGATGGGTATACCAATACCCTCTAAGGTATCTGTGCTTCTGTAGGTCCCGAACGAGTTTCAGTGAGGCAGAAGTCTAGAGGGGGGGTGAATAGACTTCTGAAACTTTTTCCTGTGATCAGTGTAATTTGCAAGTTTACTGATATAGAGTGATTTGTGATCAGTACATACTGATATCCAACCTACTGATCGTTGGAAAGCTGATCAATTTGGTGTCTATCAGTTTAACTGATTGTACGAAAGCTTTAAATCAACCCGTGTGAAAAACCAGTTTATCATACAAACAATCCTAAGGTTTTCTGATCAGATCAGTTGACAAAGTGTCCAACTGATCAGATCGACAACTTGGTGCTAGACTGATCTCTACTTAGGATATACATGATAGTTTATCAAATCAGAGCATATATTGTAAAGTAGGTAAACACACAAGATTTATAGTGGTTTGGATAACTGGTCCTACGTCCACTCTTCCCTATCAGCAGGGGCACTTACTACCAAACTGACTTAGTTTAATGTGTTAATAAACACAGTACAAACAGATATTTATGGAGCTCTCACTCAACTGATCCCAGAAATCAAGACTAGAAACCCTAGCTTGAGATCTTGCTAACAAACTTAACCTAACACTTGGTTTGGGGTAAGATTTGTATTGTTTCCAACTGAAATTCTATCCTAGTATTTGAGTAGCCTAAAGCTAAAGGATAAGAACTCTTGCTAAAAAACTATGGGATGAACACTTAGAATATTTGCTTGTTCTTCAGTGTTCTTCGTGCGGAAATGACTTGATGTGTTTAAGATTGTAGATTTTCCGTAACCTTACTCTGAAGAATGATCCCATATTTATAGGCAAGAAATCGAACTAGCCGTTGGAGAGAAATTTAAATTTCGGTCTATTTAAAGTAGGTTTGCAGGTCTGATTTGATGTGCTCAGAGATGACATGGCCAAATGTGTGCTCCGTCGTCTTTTATAGCCGTTTGACTCAGATACACTTTGTCCTGCACTGTCAGCTCCATACATACGTGTCTCACTCTCATTGGTCATCAAGTACATTTTATTCGGCGCATTGATTCACCAACTTAGGTTGACATTCTTCTTGTTTGATCGACTAGTATGTATTAGGTTGACACTTGGTTGTCACCAGATTTAAACTGGCCTGATCAGTTAGGACTGATCAATCTACCTCCTTGAGTCTTCTGATATAAGTTGTCTTAGCCCAACTTATTGACTCTTCTGATGTCATAAGATGTAGGTCTTCCGAAGGTCTTCTGGTCTTGATATCTTCTAGTCTTCTGATCTTCGAGTCTTCTGAGTCTTCTGCATAATGTCTCTTCTAATCTCCTAATCTTATTTAAGACTTTACCTATACATATTGAGTTCCCCCTCAATATGTGACCTATCTATTACATCAGTTGTCTATACAATTCAGCTGGTCATCTTATTCTGATTTCTAAACCATCAATCAGCTAACAGGTCTGACTTGTCTTATTACAACTGTTTTGGAACTTCCATCAAAACTACAAATTTCCCAACAACATCCATCATGAGATACCTAGTATCTCGTAGTAAGTGAGAACTACTACACTCTCTAAGAGTATGATACAAATCGCACACCAATCTCAAATGCATCATCAATATTCCATTCTTGATGATCCTTGATCGGGGCTATTTGAGAACCATGTCTAAGTCATCTGAGGTCTCACATCCTCAATGATAACATTGGTTCATGGGAACACATATAAGAATAAATGCAAACAATCAAACATAATATTCAAACAAGTGTTTGCCATACATTAATATTAAATGGATAATAATATTAAATCAAACTGAATATTATCTAGTATTATATCCTTACAAAAGATTGTCTCTATGACACTTGTTGGGGTTATACTGGAAAGTATGATGATTGAATGTTACATATGTTTACTGCATACATGTTCAATAAATAGTACATGTTACATTGTAGTTAATTTAGTGATACCAGATCACAGAAGATTAAATTAACAGTTCCTTGTAACAAAGTACAGAATTCACAACCCAGATGGAAATGAACAATCCATCGTGAAAGGTTGAAGTGTAAGGCTCTGATTGGCTTGTCTTGACCAAGAGATTGAACTAGTGCATTATGATGCGCTGAATAGGACCTACAGGAGGACAAATTCTTCAGTACTGAATTTAGACTAATTAGACCTCAGTGGTTCGTTATTTCTTAATCCCCGTCCCTTAAATAGGATCGTGTGGAATTAATAATTATTTCTTTGACTTATGATGGGTAGAGAATCAATGTGATTCAATACTTTATATCTTGGGCAACATTATTACTTACATGACGATTGCTAAGATTTAATACGGAGAATCGTGTGCAAGTGCGTCTTACTTGATTTGTCCCTTTGGTGGGCTCAGAAGTTTTACCATACCAAATCTTGCAAGTGGAATTTGTTTCCTGTATGGATAATAATGTTGAGTTGACCTTACTCCAAGGAAAAATATATTAATTAATATGAAGCTGTTCAGTGGCTTAAATTAATTAATGGACTAGATAATCTTAAACAAGGGAAATAATAATCGGGAGTCATATTAAGAGTAATATAGGTTAAGATGGATAGTGCAATATTAATTATGTAGTGGGATTAATTAATATTTATGGGCTTGAGTAATATTGTGGCTCAATATTGATAATTCAAGGTCCATTGGAATGTTCAATCTTAATTCCCCTAAAGGCCCCTCAAGTAGCCCAAAGATAAAATCCAATAACTGAAAAATGTGTTTAAAATAAAATAAATTATTGTTGCCTAATTTTCCTATAAATTTCGAAAATACTAAATATAAAGGGGAGAAAAGATTTTCTTTGAATTTTGTTATGGAATGAAGATAAGTATTCTTGGAATACAAGATTATCTCATTAAATTCAAGAAATCTCTCACTTGGTTATTTATTAAGCAATTTTCGAAAATTTAGATAAAATAAGGAAATGAAAGATTTTCTTGATTTTCTTGAAAAAATATTACGGACGATATGTATTCTTGGAATACAAGAATATCTCATAAATTCAAGAAGATCCAAATCTTGGATTCCTACTCCTTCATTTTTTCGAAACTACCATAAAATAAGGAGGTGGGATTTTGTGGAATATTTTAATTATGGAGAAAAGAATATATGGGATATATTCAAGATTTCTTGGAGATCAAGAAAAATATTTTCCCATCTTATTTTCCACACAATTTTCGTTCAACCCCTTAAGTATAAATAGGGGATGAATTTTTCATCCCCAGTGTAATTCCATGTGTTGGAAAAATTAAAAATCCACAAAGGTGGTGCAACATAATTTTATTTTTCCTTTCGTTAATTGTTCGTGAGCATCCTACCACCGGATTATTGAACAATGATGAGGGAATACTTGAGAAGACTCTTTGGGTTTGTTCGTGTGAACGGGTATCCATCTTCTCAATGGTTGACACTCCAAGAGGTTCGTTCACGTAAACTCCTAGCAATTCCGCATGCGTAGGATTTATGTGGCTTGTTTATATGCATGATTTGTTGTTGGATTATTATTTGAATTAATATAGGATTAATTCATGCTAGTAATAATTGTTAGAATTAAATTTGTATTTAAATATTCACCCCGAATAGATCCGGGTAATTAATTCCCCAACAACACTAACACTAACAATCTCCCACTTGAACTAGAGCCAATCACCTACATGCCTAACCCCTAGACCATCGAAATGTCTAGTGTGTACATGAACACTCAATGCCTTGGTGAAAGGATCAACCAAATTATCTTATGTGGGAACACGTTCTAACTCCATTTCTCCTCTAACAATTATCTCTCGAATCAGATGAAAACGCCTAGGTACATGCTTTTATCTGTTATTGGATCTCGGTTCCTTTGCTTGCGCAACCGCACCAGTGTTGTCACAATACAACTTTATTGGACTGCTGGCACTCGGAACTACCCATAGTTCTTTCAAGAACTGATTAATCCAGACAGCTTCTTTCGCAGCTTCTAATGCAGCGATGTACTCAGCTTCGGTTGTTGAATCTGCTGTTGTGCTTTGCTTGGAACTATTTCAACTAATCGCCCCACCGTTGAGTGTGAAGATATAGCCTGACTGTGATTTGTAATCATCACAGTCGGATTGGAAACTTACGTCAGCATAACCAGTTACTACTAGTTCTGACTGCCCACCGTAGACAATAAAACATTATTTAGTTCGTCTAAGATACTTCAGAATGGTCTTGACAGCAATCCAGTGAGGCTCACCCAGATTCTGTTGGTATCTACCAGTGATGCTGACAGCGTAGGCCACATTGGGCCTAGTGCAAGTCATGGTGTACATGATTGACCCAATTGCAGATGCATATGGGACATCCTTCATGTGCTTGATATCAGCTTCACTAGAAGGACAATCCTTCTTTGACAGCTTTATCCCATGATTTGCCGGTAGAGACCCTCTCTTAGAGTTCTCCACCGCAAAACGCTTCATCACCCTGTCTAAATAGGTGGACTGTGACAGCCCCAACATCTTGTTGGATCTATCCCTATGGATCTTGATCTCTAGGATGTAGCAGACTTCACCAAGATCCTTCATCATGAAGGTCTTTGACAACCAATCTTTAACGGACTGCATTAACGGGACATTATTTCCAAAAATCAATATGTCATCGACATATACGATTATGAAAACTGTTAGTGTTAGTGTCCTAGAGACAATCCTGTTGTAAGAACATAATGCTAAGATAATACTCAGTATTGCTTTTAATATTACTGTTTGTTTAATATTAAATGTATGGCATTACACTTATCTGAATATTATGTTTGGTTGTTTGCATTTGTTCTTATTTGTGTTCCCATGAATCATTGTTGTCATTGAGATTGTGAGAACTCTGATGACAGCATGATTCTCAAATATCCCCAATCAAGGATCATCAAGAATGGGATATTGATGATGCAATTGAGATTGGTGTGCGATCTGCATCATACTCTTAGAGAGTGTAGTAAGATCTCACTTACTATGAGATACTAGGTATCTCATGATGGATGCACAAATACCTTAGAGGGTATTGGTATACCCATCTGAGAAACCGTTTGATGTAATTCCACAATATGTGTCTACGGGTGTCTCGGTTAGTGGGAGCGATGCGATACTCCTTTGACTTGAGGTCAATACGCACGACATGTGAGGATTGATGAACTTTGACCATGACCGACGCTTGCACCCTTCATGGGTAGATATGGCTTGGATTGGGTTCATCACGAAGTGCATGTGCATGGTAGTTGAGCCAATAATAGGATTCATTCCTCAAAGTGGATTTAGAGAGAATGTTCATCTTCTCAAACTAATTGGATCGAAGTCATCGACCGATGCACGTCAACTTAGACTTTGTGGCTAAGTGTGACATACATGATCAATTAGTGATTAGAGATAATATGATTAAATTATTTGAATAGAGACTTCATCATGTTCAAGACTTAATCGAGTATTCGCGAATGAAAGGAAATTATTGTAATAGTCCATGTTTCAATTACAGGTAGTTGCACGTTTCTCGCAACGTACCTCATATATTGAGAATGTCTGATTTATTGTCTAGGGTTCAACTAAGACCGTTAGTTTGACTAATCGCTCGATATATGAGGGTCTAGGTGTCACACAACAAGTAATTCCCTAATCAGATTAAAGTTGGTTGATTAAGTATTAAATTGGATTTAATATTTAATTTATGGAGAATTAATAATATATTAATTTAGAATTAATTATTATTATTGTTTAATTAAATTAGATTTAATTAAATAGGAATCCCAAATAATATATGGAATATTATTGTAGGAAAATATATGTAGGGAAAAACATATCTATGGGATTTGTTTTGCAAGATTAGGAAAGATATTCCTAATAAAGATAGCTTAAGATTTAAGTTGGTCTTCCCCTATATATATGAGACCCTAGGGATTCATTATTCACTACAAGAAAACTTAGTTTTTCTCCATAAAATGTATAGTCATAATTTTCTTAGCAAATTCGTCTCGGGATTCAACGCTGGCAAATCTGTGCGGATCTGTGCAAGGGGATTACGTGGATACCATAATAGAGAAATAAGCGTACGATTTACTGTAAGGTTTCTCTTTATTTTTATACGTATTCAATTATGCAATTACGTGTTCGTTGTTGGTGAACTATTTATTTTCGCTGCGCATGTATTACGTGTTTACGTGCCTCTATATTCCAACAAAAATAATATTTTTCCCACTGCATTTATGATAAACGCAAGGATCATCCGAGTTTCTGATGAAGTCAAAAGACTTGATAACTTCATCAAATCGGATATTCCAACTCCTAGAAGCTTGCTTCAATCCATAGGTGGATCTCTTTTTAAACTTGCATCTTAGATTAGAATCCGGCTTAGATATAAAACCTTCTGGTTGAGTCATAAACACTTCCTTATCAATGTTTTCATTGAGGAAAGTTGTTTTGATGTCCATCTGCCAAATCTCATAATTATAGTGTTCTGCTATCGCAAGTAAAATGCGAATGGACTTGATCTTTGCAACTGGTGAGAATGTCTCGTCATAGTCAATGCCTTCGCGTTGACTATAACCCTTTGCCACCAACCTAGCTTTGTAGGTTTGTACTTTGACATTTGCATCAGTCTTACGCTTGAAGACCAAATGCAACCTATGGTCTAACCCTTTTAGGCAACTCAACCAAGTCCCAAACTTGATTGGTGTACATCGAGTACATCTCGGATTTCATGGCTTCATGCCACTTCCCTGAATCAATATCTGATATTGCTTCAGAATGAGTATTAGGATCATTCTTCATGGCTTCGTATTTTACAAGAGTAGGTCTTATGTAAAAAAATTCATGTGTGAAAAAATTATATTTCACGCCAATCCTAATAATAAAAGGCGAGTTTAGGATTTTGTTAATGTCGGCTTGAGTAGCCTAGTGATAGGCGGTGCATCTATCTAATTGTATGTTGCGGGTTCGACTCTTTGTAATGTTGTTTTTTTTGTTTTGTTTTTAATTTATCTAAGTTTGAAGGGTACATGCAACACTAAAGCAGTCTTACAAATAAAACGGAACAGTATTACATGTAAAAATATAAAAGTATTATATCCAAATATAAGCAAATTTAAATTTTTTGAAGTGTATTAAATGCATAGTTGAAGTAGTATTAAAATTCATAATCAACAATTGTTAATGTCTTTAACTTTGATTTCAAATAAGAAATTGAAGCAGTATTACAAGCAAATTTATAACAGTATTACAAACAAAAGATAATAGTATTACATGAAAAAACATAACGGTAATACAAGAAAAAACGTAAAGAAATTACAGTCTAAACATAAGGAAAATTAAGGTAAATTAGGAAGATTATCTAATCAAAACGGAACAATATTACATGCAAAACGTAACAATATTATAATAAAAAAAACAAATATTTTAATGTATTTTACGTACAATTTTTGCAAATAGAAGTAATAATAAATAATGTTTCTTCATATATTTGAATCCACTAGATAACAAGAGTTGATTGTGTTTTTCATTCATCAATCGATTGTGAATTGTAATATATTAATAATAAAATATACTCCCTCCGTCCCGGAAGACTCTGCGCCAACTTTTCAGCGCAAAAATTAAGAAAAGTTGTTTTATGGGGGGTAGTAAGGGTAATAAGTGTCCATTTTTGAATGTGCAAAGTCTTATGGAACAGGCCAAAAAGGAAAATGTGCTAAGTTTTCTGGGACGGAGGGAGTACATATTTAATTAAAATAAATAAATACTATATATTATGTATAAAACATCAATCTTAAACATTAAATTGTATTAATATAATATATAATATTCTTGTATATTATGTTATGGATCTGGGTTCAATTCTCAATATTAACATTATTTTTTTTATAAAAACTCTTGCATATTGGTCAAACTTGATCGGCCCAATAATTATTGAATTGCAGCCTACTACTTAACAAGAATTGCGGCCCATCAATTGCATTGAATCGCGGCCCACTAATGTAAATATGAAAAGTAGCCGAGCAATACAATATCTACATTGTTGTAGCATAGCGGTGAGCGAGGTTGTTTCATGCTGGGGCGAACTTATTTCCAACCCAAGGTAGAGCGATATTTTATTTTTTTTACCAAGTCAAATCAAGGAATTTTCACATAAGACTTTGTTATTTTACAATACTAATTTTTTTTGTCTCTACTTTCTTGTATATCTCTTTTCTTCTTATTCACAGGATAATTTTTATGTCTTTGATGTTCGATTTTTTATTTTACAGGATTTTTATTTTTTGTTTTGCTTTTGATGTTCGATTTTTTTTTTTTTTTTACAAATGAATTTAATTTTTGGAAGTGAAGATTGAAATTAAAGAAAATATAAATAATGATACCTTTTTCTTAAAAAAACGTAAATAAATGATATTTGTAAGATTTGTGGAGGGATAATTTTCTGATACTAATTAATAATAAGCATAATTACTATTGGGCAATTTCTAGAATTTTTGTTATATTTATTAATTGAGTAAAAAGATAAAAAATAATTAGCTATTTTCATAGGACGGAAGAAGGATGAAAATTGAAATAGGGCAACACAAATTTTACATCCAAGCTGCAAGAACTCACAACAAATATTAAAGAATTTGCAAATACAAAATACCTAAATTCAGTAAACAATTTGAACATTGATCTATCAAAGATCTAGAATCAACCATCCACAATTGGATCCATTATCATGACAAAAATATTCAACAAGTAAAATGGCACTTGGTTGACCAGAATTCAAGGAAGAGAGTTTTTGATTTCAGATGTGAAATTGCGGGATTGTAGTGGATCATTGGTGCCAGAAAGACCGTGAGTTTTTGAACAGGCCCACTCGACTCCCCCAGTGCAGCAGCTGCTATCGCCCTAGGCAGTATCAATTTATTTACTCCCGCTAAACTCTGAATTTTATTGTGACCGAATTTCCCCAAGTAATCTTGGGTTTCTTGGACGGCTAAACTCATTTGACTATTCAGCAAGTAAAATGGCTACTTATTTACACTTGGTTGACCAGAATTCAAAAAAAGTGAGTAAGAGAGTGTTCGATTTCAGACGTCAAAATGTGGGATGATAGTGGATGATCGGTGCCAAAAAGACCGTGAGTTTTTGAACATGCCCACTCGACTCCCCCAGTGCAGCAGCTACTGTCACACTAGGCAGTATCAATTTATATACTCTCGCTAAATTCCGAATTATTGTGACTAAATTTCCCCAAGTAATCTTGGTTTCTTGGACGCTAAACTCATTTGACTGGCTGGAGTGTCATTATCAATTTTACGTCGCTAGATTGAATGACACTTATCCAAAACTCAACAACATGAGTTGCTTCAATTTGATTTAAGTCCACCTCATTTTCAACTCTAGGCTGCAAAAGTTTCTCTGAAATTTATGGCGCTCTTCCCCAATAATTAGAGGGGCTTCCACTAACGCTACACTATCATGGTTACCATGTACTTCGTTATACACACCTTCTAAATTGGCGTTCACAATAATACCATTTACGTTGAGATTTTCGTGGTTCATCATCGAATGTTGAGAATAATTTTGGTGAATTGCTCTCTCATGTATTATGTAACTGTTTATTATAACTATATTTGAAACTATATACTATGTAACTTTATTATGTACCTATATATTATAACGGATTACTGAAAGACTGAATGATGAAATTAATGGAAACAGACCGCAAAAGAAAAATGTGAGGATAGAAAATTGAAAAGTTTCGACAAATATTGTCAGGTAGTAGCCAAATCGGTGATAGTCTCATTATGAACAATTAGTTCTCCTATGAATTTTAATAATTATTTTATTATTCAGTTAGCTCAGATTTTGCTTTTTTTTTTCTCTCTCTTTCTAATTTTTATTATTTTACTAGTGGAATAAAAAATATGTCGGGCCAAATGTGCTCTTATTATTATTTTTCTTTTTTTTAATCATTACTTTCTCATTTCTTAATTTTTTATTAAGTTTTTTTTTCAACATCTACATTTATCAAGTGATTTTAAGTTTTTTTTTTCAACATCTACATTTATCAAGCGATTTTTTATTATTCATTTATTTAAGTGGTGTTCATTTAGCTCAGGCTTTGCCATTTTTTTTTTTTCTAATTTTTAATATTCTACTTATGGAATAAAAAAATATATCGTGCCAAATGTGCTCTCAATTTCGAAACCTATATTAGCATATTGATACGTCGTGCCAAATGTGAGGATCCAAGAGGTTTAGTACATTTCTCTTGGATCAAAGATGTGTGTCAAATGAGAAGAATGAGACCCCTTTTTTATAGATGTAGAATATGGTCTTGCCCTAGGTTAGACGGGTTTAATTTGACGGACCGGGAAGATCTAGAATTTTCTAAAAAGATTTGATTGATTCCACAGTTTCAAGTGAGCTTAACTTAATTTATTTGGACTTTAAAGACCCAATTTTAATTTATTGGACTTTAAAGACCCAATTTAATTTATAGAACTTTAGAGACCCAATTTGATTTATTGTACAACACAATTTAATTTATCGGACTTTGTAGTCCCAATTTGATTTATTAGACTTTTATAGGCATAATTTAATTTATCGGACTTTCGAGGCCCAATTTAATTTATCGGACTTTAGAGGCTCAATTATGCTATTAATTAATTATTTATTTATTTTAGAAATTAACTTTATATTCCATATAAATAAAAAATGCAATTGATATTTAAAAAGTCATTTCCAAGTGTCTTAATTTAATTCACGATTAAATTTATTCACTTACAAACAATTTAATAGGACGGTGGAAAAAGTTCCCATCGAAGGTTAGAGAAACAAGGGAAGAAAGATGTCCCAATTCCGGCGGGATAGAGCCCACAAGTTCCATGTTTGAAAGATTCTATTTGATCACCCTTTCGAAATCGGAGTCACAAATAACTCCAATCCAATTACAAACGGAGGTTTTAGTTGTCCAATTGTTGATTAACATGTTGTGAGGATCTGAAGTGATGTAGGATTTCAAGAGGAGTAGTGGAATTTGATCATTGATAATAAGAGAAGTGCAAGTAGAAGAAATTGGGAAAAAGTGATCTACATATGGTTTGATTCCTTTTAGTGATACTAGTTTAAGGCCAGTGCAATGCACCGGCCTGTTAATATTGTTCTTTTTTCTAGTTTGTTAAAAGAAAATTCTAATGCTTCACCATTTCTTTATTTTTATTTACTACTACCTCCATCCCAATCTTAATCGGTGGGTTACTATGTGCTCGAGTTTTAAGATAAAGTGATAAAGTGTTGGGGGTAGAAAGAGTTGTTTATTAGTATTTTATGTGATAAAATGATAAAGTGATGAATAGTTGGGGGTAGAAAGAGTTATTTATTAGTATTTTATGTGATAAAGTGAGTATTTCCATTTAAGAAAGTTTGCAGTTAAGATTGGGACGCCCAAAATGAAAAGAATGCAGTTAAGATTGGTACGTGTTGGGAAAATTGTAGTTTTGATGGAAGTTCCAAAACAAATTGTAATAGGACCAGTCAGACCTGTTAGCTGATTGATGATCTAGAATCAGGATAGGATGACTAGCTGAAATGTATAGACAACTGATGTAATAGATAGGTCACATATTGAGGGGGAACTCAATATGTATAGATTAAGTCTTGAAGAAGATCAGACAAGTCAGAAGATCAGACGAGTCAGAAGATCAGACGAGTCAGAAGGTCAGATGATCAGGAGAGAACTTGAAGCTGAAGACCAGAAGACCTACATCAGAAAAATGAAGAAGAGTCTGCTAGTTGTGCTAAGACAACTTGCATCAGAAGACTCTATCAGGTAAACCAATCAGTTTTATCTGATCAGGTCAGCTCACATCAGGTGACAACTGGAGGTTCACTAGATCATACGAGTTAATCAGACAAGAAGAATGTCAACCTTAGTTGGTAAACCAAACACTGAACAAGTGTACTTGTTAACCAATGAGAACGAGACACGTATGTACGGAGCTGACAATGCGGGATTCGGCGCTGCACAGTCAAACGGCTAGAAAGGACAAACTTACATGCTTTCGGCCATGCCATCCCCTCAAGAAACCGCGTTACATCAAGCCTGCAAGCTACCTAAAATAGCCTGAATTTCGAATTGCTCTCCAACGGCTAGTTCGAATTCATGTCTATAAATATGGGATCAATCTTCATAGTAAGGTTACAGAAATTATCATCAAGCTCAAGCTATCCGCAATTTCCGCACGAAGAACACAAAATCAAAAATATTTTCTAAGTGTTCATCCCATAGTTCTTAGCACAAAAATCTTATCCTTTAGCCTTAGGCTACCCATATGCTATGATAGATTTCGAGTTGGAACACAACAAATCTTATACCCAAACCAAAAGTTAGGTTAAGTTTGTTCAGCAAGATTTCAGACTAGGGTTTCTAGTTTCTGATTTTTGGGATCGATTGAGTGAGAACTCTTGAAACATCTGATTGTACTGTGTTGGACTAACACATTAAACTAAGTCCAAGTTGGTTAAGTTGGTGCCCCTACTGATAGGGAAGAGTGGACGTAGGACAGGTTGTCCGAACCACTATAAAAATCTGGTGTGCATTACTGCTTTACAATTTGCACACACTACCGATTCATTACACGATATATTCTCGAAGTCCGATCAGATTTGCATCAAGCAACTGATCTGATCAGTTTGACACTTTGTCATCTGATTTAAAACAGATCACTCAGAATCTGATTTGAGCAAACTGGTTTTTCACACGGGTTAACTTATCTTCCGCACCAACAGTTGAATTGATAGACGCCGAACTGATCTGCTTATAAGCGATCAGTAAGTCGGATATCAGTTCGTACTGCTTCACTCGCACTCTGATCAGAATTACTTGCTACTTGCTCTACTTCACACCCGATCTCTCAAAAAAAAAGTTTTTGAAGTCTATTCACCCCTCCCCTCTAGACTTCAATCCTCACGAAAACCCATTCGCGACCTACAAGTGGTATCAGAGTCGTGGTTCTACGGACCACTGGCTTTGAGTATCATCGGTTCTTGAGGAAGAACCATTGTGGTCACTTGAACTGATCTTGAAAAACCTGTTTTAAAACTTGTTTCCAAAACTCACATTCAGCATGGATAATACCTCGGATATGTATCATGATGTGCCTAAGTTCTCTATTGATGAGTACGCTGACTGGACCATACTCATGAGCAACCATCTGGGTGCGATAAGCAGCAGAATGATAGAAGTTCTTGAACAAGGACCCATCATCGTCTATCACAACAACCTAGCTGAAGGAGGTGATCCAGAATATCCAACTGGAGCCAGAATCAGAAAGAGTCCTTCACTAATGGATGCCGAGGAAAGAAAATTGTCCAATCTGATATCAGAGTGGCGGACACATCATCTTGAAGACGATGGACAAGATAACACGTGAGAAGATCAAGTATCTCAAGACCGCCAAGCAGATGTGGGATACTCTTGCTGAGATGTGCGAAGGAAATGATTTGATAAAGGATAGCAGTTGCAAAATTTGGTCGGTGAAGTTTGAGAAACTAAAGATGCTACCAAATGAAACGATGGACGAATCACCATGTCAGTCAACAAGCTTCGGGAACTGGGACGATAAATGTCAGACAAAGATATCAACTACAAGATCTTGAGATCTCTGACTAAGAAATGGAATATGAAAGTAACAGTGATAAAGGATTGTCAAGACATTGCTAAGATGAAGCCAAGCAACCTATTTCTCAGTTTAAAGGCTCACGAATTCGACCTGATTGAAAGAGGCCAAGAAGAAGAAGACGAGTCACCTGCTGAAGCCACACCTGCCACATCAAAAACAGTTGCATTCAAAAGCGATATGCCGGTTCAAAAGTCTCATCGAACCTATTGGAAATATCATTAGTCAGACTGAATAGATTGTCTTGCTGACCAAAAAGCTTGAAAGATCCAACATTCAACTAGGAAAATATCGGAAATTTTATAGAGACTATCAGAACAACATAGGAAGAGTGACTTGGTCGTAAAATGATATATTCTTAACTAGCAGTTACCTCACAAGAGTATGGGATCACTGTAGCAAGGGTAAGTATTTGGACCAAGTAGTATCGAACCCAAAAGAAGTTTCGTATGCGTGTAAATCCCTGAAAATGTATGCTTCGTAACTAATATGGATGCGATTTGAGAGTTCTATTTTACTACTATGGAATTAACGAAAGTAAACAGATAACAACTATAATTCTAACTTCAGATGAAGTGCAAATATTGGAGAATGTTGCTTTGGACAGGAATTCCTATGTATACTATCGGAATTGGTTTGGCGACGAGGACTATCATGGTGTACAAAAGAGTAATCCTAAGTGTACTGAAACTAGGAAATCAACTTCCCTAATCCCGCACTAAATAAGGTACAACAAAAGCTCGGTTTTTATCCCCGATTACTCAACTAATACCCTCTTTACCTCACAGATCAAATAACCAAGTTATTTAGATTGTGTTTAATTACTATATCCCTTATTCAAGATGGGTGATTCAGTCGACCTCCCTAACTGAACTGGTATATTACCAACCCCGTCACAACCCTCTCCTCAAGCCTATTCGCTGGAAAAGAGTGATTCGGTCGTCCTCTCTCTAACAACTTTCGCACTCAATTCAATAGCTTTTATTGGATTGGTTATTCAAATTAACAATTTAAGAAGATTATCCAATTTACACCTCGAATCATCCTAATCGCCTAACCAATTCACTATTTCTACGCGATCATCCTATCCAAAGGAATCAAGGGTTTAACCTACCATCATGATAATCTACTCACAAATAATCAATTTAACAATAGACACCATTATGCAAGATTATGTAAAACAAGTCAAAGATCAATCACTTGAATAAAAAATTGCAAT
Organism: Stenogyne calaminthoides; assembly: GCA_037126765.1. Lineage (NCBI taxonomy): Eukaryota > Viridiplantae > Streptophyta > Magnoliopsida > Lamiales > Lamiaceae > Stenogyne > Stenogyne calaminthoides. The sequence continues at coordinate 25,202,178 of JBBCBC010000009.1, read as the reverse complement.
AATAGTATGAATGAAATAATCACATTAAACCCTAAAATTATTCTTCAAGAAATAAGAAAACTGAGAAATTCTTTAAGATAAATTCAGGAAATTGTAATATCAACCGTAAATTGTGATAAGCGAATCGTGTTTCTCGTGGTGGAATTTCTCTCCTTCTTCACAGATCCCTAGGATGCTTTTCCTCTTGTTTCTATCTAATTTTCGTCTCCCCATTTTCAATTGTGTCCCCCACTTTCTTTTTTTCCCGTCTGACTTTATATATGCCTCATTTCGCATGACTCGAAAGCACACGACACTTGGTCGAGCATTTCTGCTCGACCTAACCTGGTCGAGCGCTTATTGATCGCTGGACTCGGTTTCGCTCGACTACATTCCTTGGTCGAGCGATTTCGCTCGACCACACTTCGAGCACCTCCTCATGCCTGTATTTCCACCCGCTCGACCGCATTGGTCGAGCTCCAGGTGCTCGACCTCTTTCTTCTATCACCTTTCTTCACTCCAACTAATATTTTTCAGTATTTCTTTCATATCTTTTCAACCGGGAGTCCGATTCATGCACTGCAAAGTCTCACGAGCTCCATTTTCAGCCCTCTTTCTTGTTATACAAACCAAAGAAGCAACTTAGTGATTTTATACAAAATATGCTGAATCACCACAAGAATATCACCAAAAACACTCAAAACATGGTTAAAACTCGCTCGTAACTCACTCAATTTCACCTCTAATCAACTCCCCCAAACTTACAATGTTGCTTGTCCCCAAGCAATGAAAGTATAAGTTGAGTGAAACTGACAAAATAAATCGAGATATCAAATCATGCATGCAATTGCTTTCAACTTTCAATGATCGGTCACCCGAACACAAACTTATCTTCTTTTCTCCTACTCATGGACAATCAACATAACTCACTAAATCAAATATGGATGTGCTCTCGACGGTGTGTTTCACTCCCTCACAAGTGTTTTTGCAATAAGTAGGGACTCTCAAACTATCAATCACACAAATCAGTGACCATATGCTTGTAAATACTCTCAACATCGATCACGTTCAATGTATTCATACCGGATCAACAAGGACTTGCACTAGGTTGTAACGGAAGGCTCTTTGGACAGTTGGGATAAGTATATCGGAAACTGACTCAAGTGAGCTGAGAATAAGAAAACCGTAGTCAAATTATTTCAATCTAAGGGATGAAAGTGTTGTTATCATATGCAATGTTATTTGCATTTTTTTTCTTTTCAATTCTCCCTCCCCCAAACTAAAACACTTCAACCTTTCCTTTCTTTCCCCCCCCCCCCCCCCTTTTTTTTCCCCGAGCAAGAATGTATCTTTTCTATTGCTCAACTCAGTCTTATTTCTTTCCCATCCTTCCACAAACTTCCCATTCAGCTGTTCATGAATACACTCAACCCATCAATTATTTACATCAACCAATTTCACCCCCTCATTTAAGACTTTTCCTATTCTCCACTCAATTTCGGACAAAAGAGTTTTAAAACGGATTGGACTTAAATCTGCTAACAAACGATTAGGCCTCAGGCTCAAACGGGCTAGCAAGGGAAAAATGTCATCGGTTGGGAAATTTGGGCTAAAGTTACTTACAAATTGAAACATGGCCTATGATCACTTCCGGCATGCAATACAAGACATAATCAAGAAGAGAGAATATCCACAAGTTCTAGCACCTCAAAGGTGATGATCCACACACAGTGAATGAGATGAATGTAATGAATTTCAATCTTGTTTAAGACTCAAATCTCACGATTATTCACATCCATGCCTAGACCTAGCAACTTATGCCTCATGCCACACAAATATTCAAAAAGAAAAATCGCAAGTGCACGACTTTCCTTTCAAATCCACCTTACTCACAACTACACACATTCTCAAGCACTCAACCATTCCACAATTACTCAACTCAGCATTCACACTCAACGTAGAGCAACATATAAGCAAGTAGAACATCAATCATCAATGAAATTAAGCAAATTCACACCCATTTTCATGAATACCACGAGATAGCCAATTAAGTACATGCCCAAATAGAAGAAATGAAAAAGAAAAGAAAAGAAAAGGCAAGAGTTAGAAATTTGGGGAGTTCCCCATCTACTGTCATTGCTCTGGAGGTGGTGGAGGGCAATACATTGGGTGATCCTCTCCTCTTTGAGATATAAACAACTCCTGGAACCACCGTCTCATCTCCTCGTTCCCCTCACGGATCATTCGGATGTCATTCTGCATTGCAGTCATGTCAGTCCGCATTCCTTGCAAATTTCCCTCCATAACGCCCATTTGATGAACCATTCCCGTCCACTCCTGCTGTGAGGGCATCCATCTTCCATGATAAACCGGGCTCTCCACCGGTGCCTCTGGCACATCTTCCTCCATCTCCTCTTCGTCTTTATCCTCCTCTTCATCTTCCTCTGCAGCTTCCTCTGATTGTTCACCCCTTTCCCTCTTGCTCGTTTGACCCCTCCAAACACCCTTACTTTCTAGCTTCTTCTGGAATTTCTCAATAATCGAGTGCACTGAGGTAGCCATCCCCCAATTGGGGTGCTTCTTCCCTTTTATCGTCACTAGATCATGATTGGGCAAAGGAAAGAAGGTCCCATCGTTAAACCTCAAGCAGAGTTTTCCCAATTTTTGATCGAGCATCAGAGATTTGGCTAAATGCCCGAAATTGAGATCGTTCCCTATCAAGGCTCCAGATTTAGGGTCGTGATCATACCCCAAGTGACGCATCACTATGGTTATCAGACCTCCGCTTCGTATCCTTGTCGACTTGCCCGAGGCAATGTATGAGGTGTCCAACTGATGGTCGAGGAATGCTGCACCAAAATCAAAGGGCTTTGTGTAGAGGAGGCACCACAAGCTGTAGAGCTCATCCGCTATCACTGAACCCCCTTCCGAGCGGGCGAATATTGTGTTCCCCAGGATCCTCTCCACATACCGGATTACGGGATTGCGGATGAAAGATACTTTGGCTTTTTGAGACCTGTACCTTTCACCCAATCCCCCAGTGATTTCATTCTAGATCACTTCCTGATTATAATCCTTGTTCTTCTTCCTTGTCAACCCACTTGCATCACTTCCATCTGCTTCAACTCTTCACTATGGAGTGTGTCATCAACACAAAGATCGATGATATCAACGAAATGATAACTCTCATCCCCCATTGGATATTTCATTGCCTCATAAATAGTAATTTTTATCTCTTGATCATCCACCTTCACCGTGATTTTTCCATTCGCCACATCTAAGACCATGCCAGTCGTAGCTAAGAAAGGTCTTCCCAAGATTAAGGGCACATGCTCATCCTCCTCCATTTCAAGGACTACAAAGTCAGCTGGAAAGACATGACCATCCACTGTCACGAGACCGTCTTCCACTATGCCTTGAGGTCGAGTGATAGACCTATCGGCTAGTTGAAGAGTCGTCATAGTCGATTCCAGTTCTCCACAGTTCAGCTTCTTGAATAATGATAAGGGCATAAGGTTGATGCTAGCCCCCAGATCACACAAAGCTCCCTTCTTGATTCCATTCCCAATGTCACAAAGAATCGTAAAGTTGCCCAGATCCTTCGACTTTGGAGGAAGAGCTTTGTGCACCATTGCACTCACTTTGTGGTTCAACTGAACGAGCTCAGGTTCATCAACTCTCCTCCTTTTAGCAATTAGATCTTTCAAGAACTTTGCATAATTCGGCATCTGTTCCAATGCATCATAAAAAGGTATGTTTATGTGCATTTTCTTGAATACCTCCAAAAACTTAGCAAACTTCTCGTCTAACTTCTTCTTCATAAACTTTTGAGGATAAGAAACAGGAACCACAGATTTAGACACCCCCCATTCATCTCGTTCAGTTTCTTTCACCTTGAGCCTTTTTTCTCTCGATGCCTTCCACTTTGGTACACGTTCTTCATCAACACACCCTTCTTCCACTTTTTCTTTCTCTTTCTCTAGCTTTCCACTGTCTACCTCTTCAACTGGATCATCATCTTCCACCTCTTTACCCTCACTATCTTCCTCAACTTGCCTATGATTTTCCTCCACCTCAGCCGGTAATGAAGGTCCATCATACTTCTTCCCACTTCTAAGCTCAATAGTTTTGCAATTTTCTTTCGGATTCACCTCGGGCATAGATGGGAATTGCCCGTCTCTCTACCTTGTGACTTCGCTATCTGTCCCATTTGATATTCAAGCGCATTAAATCGCCTATTGTTTTCTTGCTGCATCCTCTGGAAATCTTGCTCTCTTCTCTCGTTCTTCTTAGTCGCCTCTTTCTGATCAAATTCAAGAGAAGATAATCTCTTCTTCACCTCCTCACCTTGTTGCACAAGAGTTTGCAACATCTCAGCAACTGATGTTCCGCCTTCTCCACCAGGAGGCTTTGAACCCGGATCAACACCTGGTGAAACAGTTATTCCAGCCTTCAGATTTCCATAGGAAAAATTCTTGTTCTTTCTCCACTGATTCGGATAAGATGTAGAACCCCCTTGATAGTTTGAATTGTTTTGCCATTGGTCCTTTGAAGGTGGTGGACCCTGAGGTATAAAAGGTTGACCAGAGGTAGGTCGCCCTTGCTGATAATTTCCCTGCTGGTTGTAATTCGGCCTCCCCATATAGTTGGCCTCTTCCTGCTGAAATACCGACTGGTCCATAAACTCATTCGCCTCGTTGCTTCCTCCCCCAAACTGTTGGCTAACCTGAATATTACTGATTTTCTCCATCATAGCCATCAACAGCTTCTGAGTTCCAATGCTGTCTTCCATCTGATTCACACTCTGACGTGATTGATCAGCATTCCATTCCCCAGCATTTTTAACTCCTTCCACAATTTCTCTGCACTCTCGGGCACTTTTATTCAAAAAACCACCACCTGCACAAGAATCGAGGTGCTTTTGCTCATTGTAATGGATTCCACAGTAAAAGTAGGCCACTGTATCTTGCTCACTGAACCCATGCTGCGGACACTCAATCAACAAATTATAGTATAGCTCCCATGCTTGACTGAGACCCTCATTCGGTTTTTGACGAAATGTAGATATCTCGGTTCTTGCCTTCATTGTTCTGGATGGAGGATAAAAATGCTACAAAAATGCTCGCTCCATTTGAGCCCAAGTGGTGATACTACCTCGGGGAATTATATTATCGAACCAATCCTTAGCTATCCCGGTCAGTGAAAATGGAAACAATCTGATCTTCTTTGCATCCTCCGACATCCCATTGTAGTCAAATGTCGAAGCAATCATCAAAAAATTCCGTAGATGCGTGTTTGGATTGTCTCTCCCGACCTCTCCTCGAAACTGAGAATCAAGGAGCATCTTAAGGATCCCCGGAGAAATTGAAAAGTTGTTAGTTTCCACCCTTGGCAAAGCCACTCCATCATAGTGTCTTTGAGGTTGAGCCTCAAACATCCCTCGGATAGCCATCTCAGGATTCCCTCCCCTCGGGTGGTTTGGTTGGTTGTGGTAGAGAGGGTTGTAGTGTGGATTATAGTGTGGGTTTGGTTGGTGGTTTTGGTTCGGTTGATTTTGGTAAGGTGGATTTTGGTAAGGTGGGTTGTTGTACGGATGATTAAGGTTTTGGATGTTTGGATTTTGGTTAGGGAATTGGTTTTGTTGGTTTGGTTGGTTGGGATATTGCGGTTGGTTTTGGGGGTATGGTTGGTTTGGCTGTGGGTTTGGGTTATTAATCCCTTCTGGTGGCAACTGATTCTCTCCGTTCCCTCCATTTCCATCAACATTCAACCCTTCATTACCTACTGCAGCCATTCTCCTCTGGAAAGCTCGATTCCTTCTTGCTATAGTTTTAGGGTATAGTTCAGTTCGATCAACGCTCTTTTAACCTTTTGAGCGTGTTCTCATAAACCTGAAAACTCAAACAAAGAAATCAAATGCAACTAGCACAAGAATATAGTAAAAACAGAAAAGAAAACACCCACTACTAGCTACAAATCTATTTCCAAGTTTTACCCAAGGCGCATACGTCACTTCCCCGGCAACGGCGCTATTGACTTGGTCGTGAAATGCTATATTCTTAACTAGCAGTTACCCCACAAGAGTATGGGATCACTGTAGCAAGGGTAAGTATTTGGACCAAGTAGTATCGAACCCAAAGGAAGTTTTGTATGCGTGTAAATCCCTGGAAATGTATGCTTCGTAACTAATATGGATGCGATTTGAGAGTTCTATTTTACTACTATGGAATTAACAAAAGTAAACAGATAACAACTATAATTCTAACTTCAGATGAAGTGCCAATATTGGAGAATGTTGCTTTGGACAGGAATCCCTATGTATACTATCGGAATTGTTTTGGCGATGAGGACTATCATGGTGTACAAAAGAGTAATCCTAAGTGTACTGAAACTAGGCAATCAACTTCCCTAATCCCGCACTAAATAAGGTACATCAAAAGCTCGATTTTTATCCCCGATTACTCAACTAATACCCTCTTTACCTAACAGATCAAATAACCAAGTTATTTAGATTGTGCTTAATTACTATATCCCTTATTCAAGATGGGTGATTCGATTAGTCCTCCCTAAGCGAACCCGATATATTACCAACCCCGAAATCACAAACCCTCTCCTCAAGCCTATTAGATTTGGAAAAAAAAGTGATTCGGTTAGTCCTCTCTCTAATAACTTTAATTACTCAATTCAATAGCTTTTATTGGATTGGTTATTCAAATTAGCAATTTAAGAAGATTATCCAATTTACACCTCGAATCATCCTAATCGCCTAACCAATTCACTATTTCTACGCGATCATCCTATCCAAAGTAATCAAGGGTTTAACCTACCATCATGATAATCAACTCACAAATAATCAGACACCATTATGCAAGATTATGTAAAACAAGTCAAAGATAAATAACTTGAATAAAAAATTGCAATAATAGTATGAATGAAATAATCACATTAAACCCTAAAATTATTCTTCAAGAAATAAGAAAACTGAGAAATTCTTTAAGATAAATTCAGGAAATTGTAATATCAACCGTAAATTGTGATAAGCGAATCGTATTTCTCGTGGTGGAATTTCTCTCCTTCTTCACAGATCTCTAGGATGTTTTTCCTCTTGTTTCTATCTAATTTTCGTCTCCCCATTTTCAATTGTGTCCCCTACTTTCTCTTTTTCCCGTCTGACTTTATATATGCCTCATTTCAGAACGCTCAAGCACGGCACTTGGTCGAGCATTTCTGCTCGACCTAACCTAGTCGAGCACTTATTGATCGCTGGACTCGGTTTCGCTCGACTATATTCCTTGGTCGAGCAGTTTCGCTCGACCACACTTGATCGAGCGCCTCCTCATGCCTGTATTTCCACCCGCTCGACCAAATTGGTCGAGCTCCAGCTGCTCGACCTCTTTTTTCTATCACCTTTCTTCACTCCAACTAATACTTTTCAGTATTTCTTTCATATCTTTTCAACCGGGAGTCCGATTCATGCACCGCGAAGTCTCACGAGCTCCATTTTCAGCCCTATTTCCTGTTATACAAACCAAAGAAGCAACTTAGTGATTTTATACAGATTATGCTCAATCACCACAAGAATATCACTAAAAACACTCAAAACATGGTTAAAACTCGCTTGTAACTCATCAATTTCACCTCTAATCAAAGAGAAAGAAGATCTCTTGACGGATCACAAGAAAGGAATCGATCGATGTGAGAAGAGATGATCGCCCGAGAAAGATAAGAAGAGATGATCGTTATTATGATAGAAGAGACAACAAATCGAAAAAAGAAATTACGATTCTGACCAAATTAAGAAGTCACTTTGACGGATCCTATAGAAGAAATGATTCACTGGCGGAAGAAATTCCGTGGAACACGGAGCATGTTTCAAGCTATCGAAACCGTGTCACTATAGTGCGGTACCTTGGACGACTCCAAAAGAAAGAGAAGATAAGCGGAACGAAGAGAGCAAATCTGAAGACGGAAAAGCCCATGGTTGTTGATACATCTGGGATAGATGACTCTTATATGCCTTCAGATGATTCTTGTTACTCATCAGTAGAAAACTTTTGCCTGATGACCACTGCTGATGATTTTAACAATCTCGACGATCTGATGTTCTTATCTGATGAAGACATTTGCCTCATGGCCAAGGATGCTGATCAATTTGAGGTAACTTCTAAACCTACGTGTTTTTCGTTTTCCAAACTGTTGTCTTTGAGCACCCTCTTTGGAAGATTGACTGCTGACTCTACAATGAGCAATTGCTTGATGATCTCTCTAATGCAGTAGACACTTATACAATAGTGGAATCTGAGAACGATAAGCTAAGAAGGCGGAGAAAAAACTTTTCAAGGATATGGGAAAAATTTCTTGGCGAAATCGATTGAGGCTGTTTCGGAAAGATAGACTGTAGAACTGGAGTTTCTGAAAGTCAGTTCTTCTGATCAGGGTGAACTGGTTAAAGAACAACAAGCTATTAACAAGCAGCAAGATGATGATCTCAAAATCCTCCAAGCTAAGTTCGATGAACTCTTCCGACTGCATGAGAGTCTAAAACAAAGTGAGGACAGTTTGCGAAAGAAAGTAGAGATTTTTGGAAAAGCTTCTAAAAATATTGATGAAATAACAAGCTACTTTCGGAAGCCAACTGATAAGAAGGGTATTGGGTTTAATATCCCTTCTGGATCCTCATATGTTCAACCTGATTCATAGTCCAAAAGTGAATTTAGGAAGATTTCTGGACAAGATACACAATATGCCAAATTTGTATCGAAGAAGGCCCGATCAGAAAGGGAACCGAAATGGACCTCAACTGATCAAGCATCAGCCGAGGAATGAACAGAAGAACCCTGTTCTTCTTAAGAGACCTCAACCTGGTTAGCAGATTAGAAATCAGAAAGGACAATCTCATAAGGGAAAGTCGATCGAATCTGTCAGTCAAGTTGTCTAACCAAAGATGCGAGGGGTAAACTGCGAAAACCATTTGTGCAAAAAAAGATATGAATCTTTTGATGGTAGCGATCGTTTTATCCTTTCAACGAAAATCCGGGACATCTGCTTTTGAACCACCTTTGGATTAATAGAAGACAAACTACTCAGAAAAATCCCAAGTCTTCTGATTCATCCAAGGTTCACACTCATAATCATACTGACCAGAAAGCACATGAAGAGATGTATGATTATGTAGATGTTTATGGGAGACAAATCAGGCCTTCTGATCTCAATGATTACCATAGAAGTGCCATGTTTGTTTGGATCCCGAAAGGTAACTAACCTCTCAGGACCCAAACCTACAGGGGTACCTAAAGCCTGATTTGATTGCAGGAACACGCGGGTTTGGCCAATAAAGGAGGTGTACAAGCAACTATCTAGTACATCGATAGTGGATTCTCAAGACACATGACTAGAAACAAACATCTCCTCAGTTCATACACAGAACAAGAAGGCCCACGTGTACTCTTTGGTGATGATAACTTTGGTTTTACCAGAGGATTCTAAACCTTAGAGAATGATGATGTACAGGTTACTGGAGTCTCGTATATCGATGGTTTGAAGCACAACCTGTTATCGATTTCACAATTCTGCGACAACGGATTCAGTGTTGAGTTCTCGACTGATCAATGCACTATCAAGAATCGAGCTACTCAACAGATTTTGCTAACTGGTTCCATAAAAGGAATAATCTACACTGCAGATTGGAACAGTTGTTCAAGAAATACATGCCTGATTGTTAAGGGTTCCAAAAGCAGCAGTTGGCTCTGGCACAAGAGAATGAGTCATTTGAACTTTAAAACTCTTAACAAGATAGCAAGGATGTCCCTGGTTGAGGGTCTCCCAAATGAGGTATTCTCTAAGGATCAGACATGTGTCGCATGTCAGAAGGGAAAACAGGTTAAAGCCTTATTTAAGGGGATCCCAGGACCAGCATCCATCAAAGTGCTGCAACTGCTCCACATGGATTTATTTGGACCAGTTACACCACCTAGTCTCAGCGGACGCAAATATACTCTGGTAATCGTGGATGATTATTCCAAGCTTACATGGGTTGCGTTCTTGTATAAGAAGAACGAGACTACAACAAAGATACATGAGCTGCTCAAAAGATTGCAGAATGAGAAGGGTGTCAGTATTGTGAAAATCAGATCAGATAAAGGTACAGAGTTTCTGAACTCTTTTATAACTGACTTTTGCACTAAGTTTGGTATACAACATGAAACATCAACTGCCAGAACACCACAACAAAATGGCGTAGCAGAATGGAGAAACAGAACACTCAAAGAAGTTGCTCGCACAATGTTGGCTGAACATGCAACACCAAACCGTTTTTGGGCAGAAGCTATCAACACAGCATGTCACACTCAGAACAGATGCTCTTTGACTAAGATTCACTTCAAAACACCTTATGAACTGTGGAAGGGGAGAAAACCTCGTGTTTCTTACTTCCATGTTTTTGGGTGCAAGTGTTTCATTCACAACAATGGGAAGAGTCAGTTGAAAACCTTTTAAGCCAAGTCAATTGAGGGTATATTCTTAGGATATTCCTCAACCAGCAAAGCTTTCAGGGTGTTCAACAGGCGAACCCTAGTTGTGGAAGAAACACCTTATGTGGTCTTTGATGAGACATCTTCTGAAGAAGAGAAATCTGCCTCAGAACAAGCAGTACCAGATCAACCAGTACCTAATGCGCAGAAAATGGATCAGTTAAGTATCAAAGAAAAGGGATCAGATCACGTAATAGTGTATGTTCCTAATCTTGATCTTAATGATTCACCAGGACAATCAGACCCTAAGGTACGTACAACTTTCAATGAAGAAGCTGGTACAGCTGAGACAGTTACAACTGAACCATCTGGTTCAGGGGGAACATCTGATGTTCCGGCGGACAGACATCAGCATATGATGATTCCAACATCAGCTGAGACTTGTCCATGCCAAGTGGATCCTATTACTGTACCACTCCCAACCTCTAGTGACTCAATATCAGAAGATGATGACTATGTCCAAACTGATATACATCAGAAAAGAAGGACTTGGTTGAAAAACCATCCGATTGATAAGATAATCGGCAATCATAATGCCCGACTCCAAACTAGACATCAGGTTGGTGAAAGTGTCATGTATTGTTTCTATCTGCCTTTGAAGAAACCTACCACAATAGAAGAAGCTCTACAAGATGTCAGCTGGATTCTAGCCATGCAAGAAGAATTAGAGCAGTTCGAGAGGAATCAAGTTTAGAAACTGGTAGACAGACCAACTCATCAAGATAATAGGCACCAAGTGGGTATTCAAGAACAAGAGGGATGGGAACAATGTCATCACCAGAAATAAGGCAAGACTTGTTGCTAAGGGGTATTCACAATCAGAAGGGATTGATTATGATGACACATTTGCACCAGTCGCTCGCCTGGAAGCCATTCGGCTGTTTCTGGCATATGCTGCCCACAGAGGGTTTACTGTGTATCAAATGGATGTAAAGAGTGTATTCTTAAACGAGGTAATAGCGGAGGAAGTTTATGTTGAACAACCTCCTGGCTTTGAAGTAAGCAACCAGGTGTACCGTTTAAGAAAAGCTCTTTATGGCCTGAAATAAGCTCCTAGAGCCTGGTATGATACACTATCTCAGTTCTTGATAGAAAGTGGATCACTAAAGGAACAGTGGATAGAACCTTATTCAGAATAGAAGAAGGTGAAGATATTTTGATGGTTCAGATTTATGTGGACGATATCATATTCGGATCTCCCAACAAAAGCTTATGTGATAGATTCAACAAACTGATGCAAGGGAAGTTCGAGATGTTTATGATAGGTCAGATGAATTACTTTCTAGGTCTTCAAGTTAAACAAAGTACAGAAGGTATATTCATCAGTCAGGCAAAATACACTAGGAATTTGTTGGCCAAGTTTGGAGTTCAAAACAGTAAGGAAGCCAAAATTCCTATGATGACTGGATTCAAGATGGATCCAGATGAGAATGGTCAGAAAACTAATCAGAAAGAATATAGGGCTCTCATTGGATTTTTACTATATCATTTGCCAAAGCAGACCCGGATATAACATTTCTTGATAGGTGTATGTGCGGTTTCGAGCAAATCGATGCAAAAGCCACACAGAAGCGACTAAGTGGATTCTTAAGTAGGACAGTAAATCTTGGTTTATTCTACCCATCAGATGATAATCTAGAGCTTAGTGGGTATTCTGATTCTGATTATGGAGGTTGCAGAATTAATAGAAAGTCGACCTCAGGAACATGTCAGTTCTTAGGAAGTAAACTGATCTCTTGGTTTTCAAAGAAACAGACATCTGTTGCCACATCTACTACTGAAGCAGAATATATGGTTGCAGGAAGTTGTTGTTCCCAACTGCTCTGGCTTAGTCAGCAGCTGAGGGATTATAACATTCTAGCTACAAACGTGCCCATATTCTGTGACAGTAATAGTGATATTGCAATTACTCAGAATCCTATTTTACATACAAGATGCAAGCATGTGGACGTCTGACATCACTTCATAAGAGATCATGTGGAAAAGAAGAATATCATAATGGAAAAGATCCACACTGATAAGCAGAGAGCTGATATCTTAACCAAGCCACAAGCTGAAGTCAGATTCAGAGAACTATATAATGAGCTAGGACTTCTGGATTTAGGAGAAAGTGCACCAAAAATCTTTGGTGGACTGGTCTCCAAGACCAGTTGGTTAAGAGACTGGTCAGAAAAGAAGGATCAGTTGAGAAATGGAACCTCAACTGATCAGGGAGGATCAGTCTGGAACTGATCAGAAAAGGATAACAGTTGAAGGGGGAACTTCAACTAATCAGATAGGGTCAGAAGGAACCTGGCCAGATAAGTGGGACATTGTTGGGAAATACTAAGGATTAGGCTACAATCAGTAAGGTCAACAGTAATCAGGCAAGCCATAACAGAACATCGTGGTAACTGACTGATTACAATATCAGTCAGTCAGATAAGTTTTCTGATTTATCATTCTACAAGCCTATGCTAATCTATGCTAGTTATTATTGTGTCCATTACTTTGTGAAGTCATGTCTGCAAGCATTTAATGCGGATGTGGGGTTTTTATATTAAATGCATTTATTCCGAGTTTTTAAGTCCAAAAGTCTGTTGTTTTAAATCCTTGACCGCACGATGTTATTACTTTTCAACCGTTTAATCTTGACCATCCAATTCAATCAAGGACACTCAAGTGCTTTCAAAAAATTTTGTGCAAAACTTTCCCTCCCACCTATTTAAAACCCCTAATATCTCATTTTCTAAAACCTTCAACATTTCTAACACTAAAAAACACAATCGTTCCCAGAAAATTTCATATAACTCTACATTCAGCGATTATTCTTCTATTTCAAAATCATACATCGCTTTTCTGGTAATTTGCGTATTTTATATTTGTTGTTCATAACTATTATCTTGCTAGGGTTCTGATTATATATGCATATAATATTTTGTTCATCTATTAAAATCATGTCTATGATTAATCTCTGAAATCTATGAACAAAATGCATATTTTGGGGATTTTACTTAAGAAAATATTCAACATACTGTCTAATGCTCCTTGCACGATTTAACACTTAATAGGGTTTGGATAACCTAACTTAACTTGTATCGTATTTGCGAAATGACAACTTCAAGAAACAACCCCAAAAGTATGTGACTATGCCTCCATGGTTAAAGATATTGTTGGCCGAAATATGTTGACTTCACCACAACAACAGACCCTGAATCCATGGAAATTTTGGATTTGTCTTCGTCGCAGTGGATTTATATGATTCGATTCTGAGCATCTGGACTCTTTTGCTATAATCGAATCCCTCGAAATTTTTTAGGAAACTAAAGGAGAAAGAAAACAAGGAACTTTATTCATTTGTTGGAGGTACACGGATTGATGTACCAATGCTGATCTGCAGAGGATATTTGCCCTACCAGCAGGCAGGAACGCACCGGATGAGTTCATGGCTGGGATGACGGACAAAGAGTATCTTCAGCAAGTACTCCTGAGACCAGCAAACAGACACAACATCACGAACGTTAAAACACCTTTCTTGAAGAGGAAGTACAGATTGCTCTTTGAAATCGTTTCAAAGGTAATCTTGGGGATTGCCTTCAATCCTGACGCCGTAACCCAGCAGAAGATCAATGTTATGGCTGCCATCATCGAGAAGGCACAAGACATGAACTGGATTGGTTTATTCAAGCACAGGCTATTGCAGGAGACAGATAAGTTCATGATTGATGAGCACAATCAGGTGGTGCTATCAAAGAAAATCAGCAACATACACAAGGTGTCCCTAATTCTAGCCGACAAGATTCCTTTCTGAGATGGCGGATCAAGGAAGGAAGGCTTACACCACTAAGTTCAAAGTCATTTTGTGTAAGAATGAAGAGTTGCCCGGCCAACGAGATGATGATCCTACTCCCTACGTGCCTAAGTCCAAAAAGGCCAAAGCACAGGCCTCATCTGTGCAATCTGAGGCACAGGATCTGCCTCAGAAAAGGGTCATCAAGAGGAAGCAGATGGCCACAAAGCCCCCCTAACAAGCAGAACCCAGAAAAAAGCAAAGGAAGGCGACTTCAATGCTTCCAAAGAAGGAAGGAATGTCGTCTGCGGAGGTCTTCAAGATGAAAGACAAAATGATGTGGAGTTTTTTAGAGTGCGAAGAAACGGTCTGCTGAACAGATGGTTGAGATTGCTGGTGGAGAGACTATTGTGAGTTCTGAGCACACAGTCAGTACAGGTAGGGACTTGACGATCAAAGAAGGTGAAGGTGGAGAGGAGGAGGAGCAGATGGAAGAGGCCCAAGATGAGTCAGAACCATCCGACTCTGCTCATCCGAGTTCTCTTTTCAAGGGAAGAGAGGCCACCCATTTACCCAGATCACCTACCCCCATATCCAAATCACCTTCACCAATAGCCCAGAAAACACCCTCACCTGAACCTCAGCACCCACAACCCATGCCAAAGAAACCCAAAAACTCCCTGCCACTCCCGGATCTTACGAAACCCTTCTGCTCAAGAACGTCGAAACTGCACAAGAGGAGCAAGCAGAAGAAGAGAGCGAGGACATGTTTGTCTCTGTCTCTCACAACCCATTCAACAAGAAGACCCTCCTTGAATCTTTGAACAAGAACAACACTCCACAATGTATTTTCTACGAAGACAAGTGAATGCTTTTCTGGACAGAAACTTCCCGGAGTTAATCAATCATCCTGGAATCAGAAAGTAGATGGAGGAAACTGTCTTCTGGAGGGACATCAGACTCAAACATATTGAAGATTTTCTGATATTGATGGAAGCCTTGGAGTCTGACTACTTCATTGACTTGGAGAAGAGGGCTAAGCAGAATGCCGGTGTGTCCAGTGCAGCGGAATTAACATCAGATGATGACATCAGATGGCTGGTACATAAGAAGCTCGGCATTTCTGAGAAAGAAGAAGACCTTGCTCAAGATTACTTTGAGTATGAGCAAGCTGCCGATGAACCAGTCCAGGGTGTTGCAGATGAGACCCTGACTGGCGAGGCTTCAACATCTGGTCAGGTTGCCACCTTCTCTACCGAAACCATAGATCTGATTTCGAAGACTATTCAAGATGGGGTGAAGGCATCTGTTGATCTACAATTCAATAATCTGGCTCAGAACCTGATGGACAGATTCAGAGAGGAGCAACAAGCTTTGGTTGAAGCTGAAAGAAAGTTGACTATTGAGAAGCTGCTACATATGCACGATCAAATATCTGAGAGAGATGAAACACATCGATCCACTATCAGATAAACTTACAGCAGAAGTTTCCATTCTATCCGACATTGGAGTCCTTCTGGGAAGCATTTACTCTTCTTTGGAGAAGACTGGCACAAGCCTTGATGCTGTCTGGAGAAGGTTTGAAGGCTCCATCAGCAAAGCTCAGAAGGCTCTCGAGTCTGTTCTAAATCGAATAATGGGACCTCAACCCATGGCTTCAACTGTTCAAATCACTCCCCTTACCGTCGAAGAGATGAAAGATGAGGTGATGAAGGAATTCAAAACCTTGAACATCAGATTGACAAACCTTTTTTTATGCAACCAAAAAGGGGAAGAGGGCAATAAAAAACGAAGAGGACCAAAAAAACATGCGAATCATCATGGGTAATCTAACACTTGCGAGTAGAGAAAACAAGCGATGAGGCTCTAGATCACGGACTAGCGAAATGTTTTAATCGATTGAAGAACCTGAAGAGGTTGTTAGATAGTCAAGACAAGGCCATTCTTTGAGCGAAGTCCTCCCTTGGTGAACTGATTACAAGGGTTGACAAGATTGAAGATTTCTCGTCAATTGTTCAGAAAAGATTTAACTCTGAAGACCAGGCCAAGAGTCTTGAGCTACCAAGAAAACTGCAGGAAGAAGATACTGCTGAGACAGAAGCTGAAGAAAGAAAGCTGCAGGAAGCAAAACAAGTTAAGAGGCAAATCAAGAAGCCAATCATGACTCGCTTCTCAATTGCAAATGGCAAAATGCAGAGAAAGAAGAACAGCATATGAGACAAGGAGTCATTGAAGCCGCCATTAAGAAAAAGAAGCTTGTTGATGCTGCTGGACTGAGCAAAACATATGTCAAAAGACAAAACAAGAAGGCAAAGCGGCAGCGAAGAGACAATTTGGGAAGAACGGGCGTTTCCTGAAGAAGTTGAGGGGATTCTGGTAGCTCGACAAGACTTGATTCCAGAATGGACAAGAATCAAGGTTGATTGGCTTAGTGATGTATATATTCTGCAAAAGATACCAGAACAATCAGATCAAGGAACTTTTGATCACGGAGTTTTAAATTTGGAGGCCAAGTATAAAAGATTCGCGCGGGTTGTCTTTGCATGAAGGGAAGATAATGTCTTTGATACCTTCTGCACGCAGGTTCAAAATAATGATTCCGCCGCTCAGAGCTGATAAATCCCTCGACCCAGTCGGCTTCAAGAGGCTTTTCTATGATTTTTCTAGAAGAGGAGATATCATCGAGAAAGACAGACTGGAAGCTTTGCTATAAAGGATGTACAAGTTTTTTAGCAATTCGGTGATCTCGGAGATTCTCTTTTAAGAAGTCGAAGATGATGTCTTAGACCAGATGATAGGTAACTCTTTTTTTGTCTTATCATTTCTTGTACGATGTAAACTGTAAATTATATCAATGAAATGAGTTACTTTTCTAATTTTAAGACAACGTCTCATTGTCTTATGATTTTTGTTGATTCTGTCTTTACATTCTATGTGGTTATCTGTTTTTCTGATTCAATGTTTTGGTTCCATCAAAAAGGGGGAAATTCTTGGGAAAATTGTAGTTTTGATGGAAGTTCCAAAACAGATTGTAATAGGACTAGTCAGACCCGTTAGCTGACTGATGATCTAGAATCAGGATAGGATGACTAGCTGAAATATATAGACAGCTGATGTAATAGATATGTCACATATTGAGGGAACTCAATATGTATAGGTTAAGTCTTGAAGAAGATCAGACAAGTCAGAAGATCGGAAAGATTAGACAAAGTCGGAAGATCGGAAGATCGGGGAAAGTCGAGAAGGTCGGATGATCGGGGAGAGAACTTTAAAGTTTGAAGACCGGAAGACCTACATCGGAAGAATGAAGAAGAATCTTCTAGTTGTCTTAAGACAACTTGCATCGGAAGATTCTATCGAATAAAAGCGATCGGTTTTTATCGATCGGTCGAAAATTTCACATCGGTGACAAATTGGAGGTTCACCAGATCATCTGAGTTAATCGAGATAAGAAGAATGTCAACCTTAGTTGGTAAAGCAAACCGAACAAGTGTACTTGTTAACCAATGAGAACAGAGACACGTATGTACGGGGAGCCGACAATGCGGGATTATTATTTTGCATTCAAAACGGCTAGAAAGGACAAACATACATGCTTTTCGGTCATGTCGTCCACTGAAACCACGTCACATCAAGCACCGCAAGCTACCTAAAATGGCCTAAATTTCAAATTGCTCTCCAATGGCTAGTTAATTCATGTCTATAAATATGAGATCAATCTTCATAGTAAGGTTCTCGAAAATTATCATCAAGCTCAAGCTATCCATGAATTTTACGCATACGAAGAACACAAAATCAAGAATATTTTCTAAGTGTTCATCCCACAGTTCTTAGCACGTGATCAAGAAAAGGATCTTACGCCACCAAGATTGCTTTCATCTTAGAAACTTGCGAGAGAAGAGGAAGATATCTTTTCAGATTCAAGAGCTTTTCCTACATCCAAAATAATGTTGAGATCAACCAAGAAAGGGATGAAAGGCAAAAAAAAAAAAGCCGGTGAGTCTCGGGGAGGAGATTCTTTGAAGAATAAGCCGAGGAAGAGGCCCGGTGGTTTGAGTCGATGAAACTAGAAAAGGCGGTTCGACAAGCCCTTTGAGTCAAGCTTGGAGGAGGATAAACAAGCTAGGGGAAGACCCTCTTTGAAAGCAAAGAGGAGGCCGAGAGAAATTGAAAACAAAAGCCTTAGCCCCTTAGAAAAGGAAAAGGCTTCCGACAATTGCTAAAAAAAGGCCCGATTAAACCCAGAAGCGGCCCCCAAACTTCGGCAAGATGCAAATCACCACTCGGTGTTAGCACAATTGGTGAAGAATATTGAAGAAAAAGAGGTTCTTTGAGGAGGAGAATGTGTTTTTTACGAGTAATGGAAACCTCCATTGCCAAAGATAAGATCTCTCGGAAATCTTTCGGGGTTCCCAACAACTTTGCTAAAAGATAGTCAAATCTGATCCCACCCTCACACCCTCGAGCCAAATGAATCCCCGGATATTACGAATCTTGATGCTTTACTCTGAACCATTCCTTGATCCATTTGCCTACAAATTATCGACCATTTGAAAAACTATGCCTCCACCACTACTGAAAAGGGAAGGAAGGAAGGTGAGTGGAGAAGCAAAAGTGAAAAGATTTGTCTGGATAGATATCACGAACTCATTTGAATTCCACGACCTTGGGATCTATTCATCAGTTGAGGACAACGATCTACATCTGAATCGGACCTTGCGGAGATCTTTGAATATTCTTTGCATTCGGAGGAGAAGAATGGTGGTGCGAGGAAATAACAATTCTTCTTGAATTTTTGAGTTCGGGAAGACAAAACTTCGGGATGAAGGTCTCGATTTGGATGACTGGTTAAAAAAAGAAGATTGTTGAAAGGAAACCAAGTGGGACGAGAGAAGAAGGTAGTGGGAAAGTTGAACTGAAAAGGACAAGGATAGAGATCTTTGAGAAAGGTCCTGAACACGAAAAGGATACTCAAGGTGAAAGGACTGAACACGAAAAAGATGGAAACACAAAGTGAAAAGTCTTGCCCGGTGATATTACTGAAATTCCTCAGACTGAAGATAGACCCCTTCAGGTACCTTTTGGCACTTCTATTCATTATGCCAAAATTACTGAAGAACCTATCATTAAGTTTGTTGATTTTGATATGCACTCTGAGGTTCAATCAAGCTATACATCTCATGCTCAGATGATTGATCTGACTCCTATATTGGATGAACTGAAGAAGGTTGAGCCAATGACGGTCAAGCTCACACGGATGGAATTGATGATGGTGATCAATTCAAGAAGATGGATGCTACTTTGCATGAACAAGCTCAACACATGGCTAAAATTTGAGCACATCTCTTGAAATTCAAAAGCGGTTAGGGAAGTGGCTAAGATTTCTGATCTGGATACTAAGATGAGTGAAATGTCCAAGACCATATCTGAAGAGTTCACTGCTAAGTACAATGAGAGGACAACCTATCTGGAGAAGAAGTTGGCTGAGAAAAATGAAGAGATGATCAAGTCAGCTGTTGAGAACATGAGCTCATTACTCATGAACAAGATATGAATCGATCTGAGGAGTTCTTGCCCAAAAATTTGCTCCACTTTACGAAGAAGTTTAAGTTGGCAAGAATGTCTGGAGGTATGGATGATGAGTTGGATGTTCTAGTTGGAGAAATTAGAGCCATTAACAAAGAACAATTCCACATGGATGCTACTCTTTCCCAGATCCTTCCAATTTATGATGCCAAAAAGGGGGAAAGGACTTCTCATTCAAAACAGGGTAAGCTAGATGAGCATTTAAAGAAAACCTTTGAGAAGAAAGCTCAGCATGAACTCAAAGTTAAACATGTGCTGAAGACTCTACAAGAAATCGAAGCAACTGACAAGTTAAAAATCGATTGAGCTGAAGACCTTGAGTTCTTCCATCTTGTGAGAGAGCGGCTCGGGGAGGCAATGATCTTGAGAGATCGAGAGAAGAAAAGATTGAAACAAGTCCGGCAATTTCTTTGCTCATGTTGTTGTTAAGCTAACGATCCAAAAAGAGTTGAGAAGAGGAAGTCGGTGCATTCGTTGAAAATTTGAGAAAAGAAAAAAGTCTCTCTCTACCAAACCAATTCAAAGAAGACTGATTGTTGATTTCTCTGAACCTGAAGAATTCGAAGTTCAGAAAGAGACAGAAACTGAATCAGAAAGACTGCTCCAGGAAGGTTTTGGAACCTATGGTACAAGTTCTCAAGTCAAGGATTTTGATTGGCACAACAAGCTCATTGCCTGCGTCTTTGAAAAAGAAAAAAGGCAAGCAATATGCGTATCGGGAAGCGAGCTAACCGGGAAGAAAAGAAAGAAAAGAAAGAGCGAAGAAGAGAAGCTTGGGAACTTTATGGGAAAAAAGATGGGGCAAGTCGAAAGAACAAACATGAGTGCGAAAATGGCCACACATTGATAAATGGATGCCGCCGGATCAATGATGCTTGGGAAGAGGTTAAAAGAACTATACGGTTCAATCACGATGTTCTGCGGGGAATGGAAGGAGGATGCCACGACCGCAATGAAGCCTTCCTAGAATATATCTTGACTTTTTATCACGAATATCTACAAAAGTGGATAAATCTTGGCGATGAAGCGAATGTATCTCTGAAAGCACACAGTCGATCAAGTACCCGGCACCTAGATTGACACATGAGTTATCAATGAAGGCTGCTTTATTGCTAAAGAAGTTGTTGAGTATCTTTGTTAGGTTGGGGTGACGAGGAAGCAATCTGAAATCATCAAGAAGAGGGTGAATTGAAGAAGAGATATTATGAGATGTTCAATCTTGAAGTCACGATGATGAGGTGGAAGAAGATTGAAGACTTTTTATTCTATTTTTATGTCTTTTGTTTTTTAAAGTTTCATTGTAAGTTGTAATGACTATCTACTGATCAATGAAAAGTTTATTTTTTATGCTCAAAGATAATATCTCATTATCTTCTTACATGTCTTTAATTATTCGATATGCCATTGTGTTTGAAATTATTGGGTTATGCCATTTTGGATTGTAATAGATAACTGAAACCTGAGTATAGGTTAGGTTTTCTTAAATGTAACAAGATGGTTTTGGCATCAAAAGGGGGAAATTGTTGGGAGATAAATTTAATAAAGAGTTTTGATTAGATCCCAAAACCCCTGAGTATGACATGTTCATGATAATCTTGATAGTGCGAGTCGGGTTTTTCGATTATAGAATAGTTAAGGAAGATATCTGCGCAATGTATAGTCGTGAGATATGTCGGGGTTTTGATAGTGAAGACTCAGGTAGACCTGAATGTTGAGAAGATACTTGAAGAACCGAAGACTCAGAAGTTACTGAAGACTCAGTATTTACTGAAGATTCAGGAAGACCTGAATGTTCAGAGGCACTGAAGAAATATCTATCTGAATACATACAAAACTGAGGAAAATACACATTTTCAGAAGAATAGATATTGCCCAAAACATTCAAGTGCAGACAAAAGGAACTAAAACTAAGTGTTGTTTAAGGTTGTCTCATTCGGAGATTGACCTAAAAAGAACCATTTTGTATATTGCCTACATGGTTTGCATATTGCCTACATGGTTGCATCTTTGCAAAAATTGGTGATTGGCTACATGGTTGCATATTGCCTAAAACATGCGAGGGTGTTCAAACCCTAAAATAGTGGTTCATCAATAACCCGGAAGAGGAAACTCTTGATCTTATCTCTTCCAGCGGATAGTTTTTCAAAGTGACCTTGGAGAAGTTGCCTATAAATACCCGGTGACCTTCACCATTAAGAGTTTCACGGAAAATTGAAACAACTTCAAAAGCTCATTAAATATTCTTGCAAATTGAAGCACTTTCGAAAACCTAGAACTTACCAAGTGTTTCACATTGGAAGAGCTCATTCACTAAGCCTAGATTTGATAGATATATTCAAAGCTTAGTAGAGATATCCTAGCCTTTGCATTTGTTCTTATTGTAAAGGATATCTCACCCTAGTTGAAACCAACCAAAACCCAAACACTTTGATAAGGTAGTTTGTGTGTGTGTATTGTTGGTGACTTAGAGTTGTTGTAAAAAGTGAGTAAGCTACGAGGTTAGTCGACGAGAAAACTCTAGAAGGAGAAGTGTTGGTCCCGAAAAACCCGATTTAAAACTTCGTAAAATCTCAATGGGAGGTGACTTAATTTTTTTTAATGAGTTATCTTGTTGCTAAAGTATGTATAGCCCCGAGTTAATATGAAAGCAAATAAGAACACACGTATTTTTATAGTGGTTGGGATAACTCAAATCCTACATCCGCTCTTCCTTCATGGGGCACCAACAACCAGCAGATGTTTACCGAGTTCTCACTCAAGCAGGACTTATCACCCTCTAAGGGATCGCCTACCCTCCTTTTAGGGATTGCTTAGATGTTTGGGGGTTCTCACTCAAGCGGGACTTATCACCCTCTCGGGATCGCCTACCCTCCCTTTTCGGGATTGCTAGATGTTTGGGGTTCACACTCACCTACAAACTTAACCGAGGCCGTTTGGGTAAGGTTTGTGTGGTTTCAACTAGGTTGAGATTTTCCCTTACATTTGTTTAGCCTCAATGCTTGGGATGAAAAAATCTCTAAACTAGGATATAGCATTTGTCTTAGATCTAAGGTAGAACACTTTTTGAATATATGTGTGTATTTCTTGCTCTGTGTTCTATGAATGGAGTTGCTTGAATATTTGGCTTTAATTTCACTTTGCGGATCCTCCATTATCTTCTTTTGAAGATAGTGCAATGTATTTATAGTGTGGATTTAAATATTCTGGTTTGGAAAGTTGTAGGTCGAGCGGGTTTTGTGAGGCAAGTCTAGAGGGGAGGGGTGAATAGACTTACGAAAACTTTTAATACCGTCAGGTGTGAGGCGTTAACTTTGATCGAGTGTGAAGAGTGAATCGGTTTGGGATGATAACCAACTTCTTGTCCTTTGAAGGCGGTCGATTCGGTATATCGGTTTAAGCGATGTGTCTGGAAGCTTAAGTTTTACCGTGTGAAAAACCGGTTTTGATCATCGATTCAAAGTTAATCTTTTAATCCCGGTTGGTTGAAGTGTCAAGTTTGATCGGATCGAAGCTTGGTGCTAAGCGATCTCAATTTGGAATATGTATGCGCTTTAAAAGGTTGTGTGCGATTGTGTGTCGAGTTAATCAAAAGCGGTAAAAAGGCACACGGATTTATAGTGGTTGGACAAACCGATCCTACGTCCGCTCTTCCCTATCACAAAAGGGCACCTACTTAACCAATGGACTTTGTTTTATGTGTAAGTCAACACATTACCCCAACTAGATGTTTAAGGAGTTCACACTCAACCGATCCAGGAGATCGAACTAGAAACCTGATGCGAAATCTTGCTAAACAACAACCTAACTTGGGGGTTTGGGTAAGATTGTTTTTAGTTCCAACTATGAAATCTTTTCTTGCGTATATATAACCCTAATTTAGATGAAAAGATTTCTATGCTAAGAAACTTATGAGATGAACACTTAATAAAATTAATCTTCTTGTTACGTGTTCTTGTCTGAAATCGATATTAAGCTTGAGCTTCTTGATTGTTATTTTTTAGTTGTTTCACTCTGAAGTGTGATCCCATATTTATAGACCTTGAAATCAAAAGAGCCGTTGGAAAGCTATTTGAATTTGGGCCTATATTTATAACTTCGCGAGCTTGATGTGGCGTCTTACAGGCAGTATGGCCAAAAGCGTGAATCGTATTTTGTAGCCGTTATAGAGAGGTAGCATCAAATCCCATGATTTAAACTCCGATCATACGTGTCTTGTTCTTATTGGATAAGCGGACTCACTTTTTGGTGTTGTTCTTCCAACTAAGGTTGACATTCTTCTTGTTCGGATCATAGGCGTATGATTAGGTGAAGCATGATTTCACTGTGTGGTGACGTCGATCGGAAGCGATCGATCTACGATGGAGTCTTACGTGCTTGGTTGACTTAACTTCAACTAGCGGATTTCGGTGATGTAGGTCTTCTGGTGCGATCTTGGAAGTCATCGATCTTCAAGTATTGAGTTTGAGCTTTATGGCCGGTGAGATATCGACTAGATCGGATCGATTTGATCTTCTTTCTTGTCTTGCATTACGGCTGTCGGATATCGGTATCCTTTGAGTCTTGAATCGACCTATACATATTGAGTTTCCCCCTCAATATGTGACCTATCTATTCGTGATTTGTCTATCTGATCATTATCAAGCCCGGTCTCCTATAGCGAGTAATATAAACATCGATCGGTAGCAGTCTGATTGGTCCTATTACATGTGTTTTGGAACTTTCATCAAAACTATAAATTTCCCAACAATTTCCCCTTTTTGATGAAACCAAAACACTTTGAGAAACCAAATCTGATTGATAAAAAAATAGAGCGATTAAGAAGCATATAATCGGAAAGACAATGAGACTTTGTCTTAGGATTAGAAAATAAACTTTTCTCATTAAAAATGTTGATTACATGTTACATCGAAAAAGTTTGTAAATAAACTTTTGATCTGAGTAGTCTTACGATTCTTCACTCTTTTAGGCTTGTATCATACGGCATCTCTCTTTGATCTTGAGGTATGTTGAAAATCTGATAAAGTTTCCATTTGGCATCATTAGTCTGCTGAGGATCAGTTATATGCGTTTTGCTCAGGATGTCAAAATAGAATCTTTGAAATGCCAGTCTGTCAAATGAGCCATCTGCCTTCTTCAAGTAATCCATCAGATCATACTCTTGGCGAGATATTTTTACATTGATAAGTTTGGCCTCATTTTCCAGATACTTCAGAAAATTTGGGTATTTATTTTCTAACCAGTTGAGGAATTCTTCATCAGGAGATTCTTCTTGTGGAACAAAGATTAAGAACAAAGGCATCCGAAGCCATTCACTCTGATCTTATTCCATTCCTCAAATTTCTTAGCATCTTGTAATTTTTTTTTATGATCTCATCAACTCTTGCTAGCGACTTAGGTTACGTGCGGATTTTCGGCCCTTCCTTTCTTAAGCTCTCAATCTGAATTTCTTCTTGATTTTCTGCCTCTGCCATTTTTACGCCTTCTTTCTTCTTGGCTTTTTAGGGCTTCTTCAACGCCTTTCACTCTTTGGACATCTTTTTCGGCGATCCGAGTTTGTGATGTCCTGCACTGTTATTATGTCGATTGGTTTCTCATTTTGTCCTTCCCCCTTTTTGGTTTGATCAAAAAAGTAGTGAGTGGGAGGTCGAAGAACCAAATTGGCTATGATCGCCTGTTGAGATCTGCAACCGATATGCCTTGAAGTTTGGCGTTAGATTTTGAATCTTTGATATCGGCTTCGATCTTGTGATTCCATGGCGATAGAAGTGTTTTAATCGGTTTGTCAAGTTTCTCTTCTGTCCAAATCTAGCTTGTCGATTGAGCATCATAAAAACTTGTTGTTGATCCACAGTCGGTTTGGCATCAATACTCTTTTATCGATTCGGTATGCCGATGAACCTGATTTAGGAAGGCGATCTTTGATTGCCCAATAAGGGAAATAGCCAATTCCCTTTGATCTTATTTCTTTGATGGCAATCTGCCTTTGATCGACTATCGATCCCTCAACTTCTTCTTCGGGAGAGATCTTTGAGACAAGATTTGATCTCACGAAGTTGATCGATAGTGGCGTGTGATGTTGGAATGTTGGGTGTCACTTGATCGATTGATTGTTTTGTGCCTCGGTGGTTGGTCATGAAGCTATGGCACAGCTCCTTATCATCGGCGACTCTGTATCCTTCATGATGGCATCGCCTTGGGAGCTTTGTCGTGATCTCGGTTAAATCTGTTAAATTCCCCCAACCTAGCTTGTGGATCGAGCTTTGTGGTTAGCGATTATCAGCTCATTTGGTGATCCCTTTAGCGATTTTCTCATGTCGATCGAAATGCAAACTCATCACTTTTATACATTCAATAATTATTATAAAAAATTAAAAGCTTTTAATCGAAAGATCTCTCGGTGAGGATCTCCGCCTTACTTCTCTTATGGCAAGATGGGCGACGATTAAAGATCTAACTCATCAATTTCTCTTTTCGATTAAAATTACGATCAATTTCCCGTTTATGATCTTTGTTGATCTGGGACTCGAGGGTTATCTGTCGGTTCAGTTTGATGAGATGTGGAAGGTTACGTTTATTAGCGAGTAAGCGGAAGTTGGGTTAGTGATCGGTTCGACTGCGAGAGGGATTCTAACGTAGGCGAATGTACGGTTCCCATCGGGTAAGCTTTACGGTTGTGGTGTGCCGGTTCGAGGACCATGGGCGGTGGAAGAATAGGAGACATGCTTTCGGCCCATTAGTCACGAGTGGTGAATCGTTTCGAGCTTGAGGAGAAGAGATCGATCGAACATGCTTCTTCCTCGAATGATCTGGCGAGCTCTCGGCTTGAGAAGCTTTGCCCGTCGATTTTTCACGATTTTTGTGTTCCAACAGACCGATCTGGCGCTCTTTCTTCATCGACTCATCTTCAAGCATCGAGTCATGGAGGCTTGCCCGCGCCTTGACCTCTTCTCTGGGCCTTCACGATTTTCTTTTTCTTCTTACAGGGGCATCTGGTGTAGAGCGAAGTTAACTTCCTTTTTCCTTTCTTTGACTTTGGGGGGTTGGCGCATATCATCGTCTGGTGGCCCAAAGATGGTGAAGTGGGCGTGAGAAAGGCCTTATAGGACTTGGTCAATCTGTTCCCATTGACATTAGGCGGTTTATCTTTGAGAATAAACGCAACCTTGTTGAGATTGCTGATCTTTTTCTTCGGATATACCCTCGGTTCATTTACTCCAATTTCTCATGTTCTTGGAAGCGAAATGGCCTTGAGAATCCGTGCGATTGATGTTCTTAGCCATCAATTATTGCGACCATCTTTGTATATTTTTAACGGATGTAAGAGCATCTGGGCTGAATCTGATACCCATAATTATTTTTGACAATATGTCAAACAACAATCGTCGATTTTCCTCTTGAGCATTGGCTGACAAAACTGACGTATGATGTTTATCGGCCTCTCTGAAAAACTCTTTTTCGTCGGCTCATCTTCGTTCTCCTGTAATGGCGAAGAGATCATCCTTTTGGTAGGCTGAACGGGCGGGTTATATCATCATTCGTCGATCGATTTCTTCTCCGTTGTTTGTCGAGAGTAGTTCATTTCCGGAACGTCCATATCCACTCTTAAATTCCTTAGGAATTCTAGTGCTTCATCTTTGCATCCTTTGGATTGCGATTGAAGCGTATAAAAATTTCTCGAGGCACCTTTTTAGCGAAATTTGCTCGACCTCCATGGATTCGGATCTGAAAGATATTGAGCTGTCTGAACTTATCATCCACAATCTTTGTTGCGATTCCATAATTGCACATTATCTTTCCCATTCAGTGGGTGGCCATCTACAAAGGATGGACCCGATTAAAGTTGTGCATATATATATAAAGAACATCACATATCGAAACCAAAAACAATAAAAGCATAACATGGATAAAAGCATTTAAGATCAATGGATTTAAAAAATACATCAAATAAACATAAATTACGGATTCTTGTTTCACGGAAGGATGATTTTGAAACTTAGGAAAAACACTTTGAATCGAGAGAAATGTCTGGAGTTTTTCGGAGAATAAATAAATAAGTTTGTGAAAATGGAAAACTTCTGGTATGGTTTTGATGATCTTTATAAAGGCGAGGAGGAGGAAAAAAAGACAAGATTTGGAAGATCAACCGCTTTGAAAAGATTAAACGCTCCAAATTAAAGCGGTTTTGATCTTAGGGTCGGGGAAAACGCGTCTGAAAAACCTTTTGGATTTAAAAGCACATTTAATAGCGGTTAATACATATTTCCCCCACGTCGCATTAAATGATTTGCGGGAATATCGTCACAAGGATAATGGAGTGCAGTAAAATGAAATAATATCGGATAAGATCAGATAAATAAGCAAAAACAAGAAAAAGAAAGGCGTATCTGGTTGGTGATATTATGTCGATCAATACCACTTGTCCATGTTGATTTCCACTTGTTGATCTTAGTGATACTGCTAAGCCTTAAAATTTCCCAATGATCCTTTTAAGCGATCTTCTTCACTTGCATCGATTTGTTGAAGTTTCAAGCTCAATGATCTTCCTTGAATCGTCGATTTCCTTGATCCTCCTTGATGGGTTGAAGTTCCCCTTCAAGCGATATTTCTATTTCCCATAGGCGATATATCGATTTGTTGAAGTTTCAAGCTCGGTTTGATCTTCCTCATCGATCGACCGTATGTAATCGATTTTAGTTGACCCTAATCGATTCTTCTCGAATCAAGCCAATTCTTGGGATAAGTGTTTCCGCCAAAACATAGTCTAGAATAGTAGCTTCTATTCCTAAGTTGGCCTTGATTTGACATCGTAATTATAAATGCAGATCTTTCGATATGTCAATCCGTAGTAAATTTATCGATTATCGGTCGTGATTTCTACGTTGTCCTTTTGGTCTTGATTTCTCTAAAAGGTTTTGAGAACTTCAATTTGTATTTGCACCCTTGCTTGGCCTCTATAAATTGGACTAATGTTTTACACAACATAACCCATTCACCATACTTATCTTCTTTGTAGAATCATGTATCTGGTGAACCCTTATTTCGATGAAAACTTAAAAGAAACACATTTACCCTTTTTCATTGATTTCACTTCTCAAATCATCCTGTGTGTCCTTATCCTTTGTCTTAAATGGAAGTCATCAAAAGATTTCACATACATCGTTGCTTAAGCTTCTCTACCGAGGCGGCGGTTACTGCTATCATAATGAAGAACACTTCTCCCAACCCGTATGCACCTTATGTGTCTATCGAGATAGCGTAACCGCATCAACAGACTCGATCGAAAATGAACATGAGTTTGATGTGCGATGCGCATCGAACAACGGTGTGCCAAGCATATCAACTCACCATTTAACGGTTGGAGAGCCCATCGACTCTTTCTTAGGGCTCTGGCAAAAAATCCTATCAAAGGCATTTATCGCTCCCTTTGGTTTAACCCGACTAAGCGGCTTTAAGTTTTCTTTAAAGCCTCTCTCCACTTGTTAAGTGGGGGAAAATGAGAGCATCGATTAAAATCTCTCTCTCACTTGCACTTGTTGGGTTAGAATGAGGGTTTAGGGTTTTTAGATTTATGACTTATGTCTTGACCTCACGGTCCTTTGTATTTGTAACTTGTAATGTAATCGACCTTGGGTCTTTATCAATGAAAAGTTCTATTATTTCATTGTTGTGTAAAATTCACATATCCTTATGCGATTTTAAGCTTTAATCTTGTGAATGCCACTTGTGAATCTTGTTGAATTTGACAATCGACTTACAAAGTATAAGCGAGCAGATTTAATGAGATAATCCTTTAAGCGATCAGTTCATTTAATCGATAAACTTTAAATCTAATCGGTACCTTCTCATATCGGTTCCTTGGTGATCTTGATCGATTGAGATACCAAATTCAAGCGATTTCACTTGGCTGATTAGTTTCTTAACCGGTAGTTACGGAGATCATTCCATCAAACATTTTAGGTGCATTTTCTCCAAGATCCGAAGCCACTAGCTCATTGCATAATTCTCTGAATCGATCTCGACTAGTGGCTTGGTTAGAATATCGACTTTACGTATATCGGTATGAATCTTTTCCATTCGATATTCTTCTTTCAACATGATCTCTTATAAAATGGTGCACGACATCCACATGCTTGCATCTTGTATGTAGAACGGGATTACGAGTGATTGCAATAGCCTTTATTCTTTATCACGAAAAATAGTTACATTCTTAGTTTCAATGTTATAATCCCTCATTTCCGACTAAGCGGAAGCGATTAGGAGCAATGACTTCTCTGCTGACCATATATTACCTTGATAGTAGATGTTGCAACCGATGTCTAACTTTTTGAAAACCACGAGATCGGTTTACTTCCTAAGCCCGCGAGTTCTGAGGTGGATTTTACGTCAATCTTGCAACCTCCATAATCGAAATCGAATACCCACTAAGCTCTAGATTATCATCGATGGGTAAAATAAACCAAGGTTTCTTGTCCTTGAGATAAAAATCGAATAATTTTAACTTCTAGGTGACTTATCATTGGATTTGCACGAAATCGCACATACACCCTCTGCGAAGGTTATATCACAGTCTGGCTGGCGATCGGGTATAGTAGAGATCAATGAAAGCCATATATTCCTTACGATTTGTTTTTTCGACCATCCTCATCTGGATCCATCTTGAATCCGATCATCATAGGAATTTTGGCTTCCTTACAATTTTGAACTCCAAAATTAGCCAATAAATTCTAGTGTACTTTGCTTGGCGAATGAATATCCCTTACGTACTTTGCTTTACTTAAGACCCAAAAAGTAATTCATCGACCCATCATGGACATCTCGAATTTCCCTTGCATCGGTTCTTTGAATCTTTCACATAGACTTTTGTTGGGAGATCCGAAGATGATGTAGATCACGTAAATGAACCATCGAATATCTTTTCCATCTTCTATACGAATAAGGTTCTCCATTTATTCCTTTAGTGAACCCACTTTTCGATCAAGAACTGAGAGAGTGTATCATACCAAGCTCGAGGAGCTGTTTTGAACCCATAGAGAGCTTTTCTTAAACAGTACACTGGTTGCCCTTTTCAAAGCTTGGAGGTTGTTCGACATAAACTTCTCTGCTAGTACCCCATTTAAGAAAAGCGCTCTTTCGTCCATCGATACCGATGAACCCTCGTGGAAGCATATGCGGCTTGACCCGAATGACTTCTGGCGGCGGCGGTGCAAAGTCTCATCATAATCAATTCATTACGATTGTGAATACCCTTTAGCAACAAGTCTTGCCTTATTTACGGTGATGACATTTTTCTCATCTCTTGTTCTTGAATACCCCTTCGTTACTTAATAACGTCTTGATGACTTAGTCATCTGCCAGTTCCCAAACTTGATTTCTCCGAACTGTTCAAGCTCCCTCCTGCATTAGAATCGACTTGCGTCTTGTAGAAACTTCCTCTCTTGTTGTTGGTTCCTTCATAGGCGGATATCATGACAATACATGGCACTTTCACCAATCGATGTCTAGTTTTAACTTTATCGAGATGGGTCTCTGATTATCGAATCGGTTGGATGACCGGTTATCGGTCCTTCTCTGCTTACGATTTAAGTCGGTTTTGGAGAACATCGTCCAGATTTACGATAAAATTTCATTACTAGCGATTGGGAGTGGTGCGAGTTATGATCCACTTGATAAGAACAAGTCTCGGTGATGTTGGACTCATCATGTCTTTGATGTACGTTAGGTAGAACCAGATGTTCCCACCAAGACCGGATGGTTCGGTTGATCTTATCTCATTTGTGTCGACTTCTTCATAAACGTTTTTATTACCTTAGGATCTGAATGATCTGGTGAATCGACTAGATCTCGGAATGTATCTTTGTTATGGTTTACGATTCTTTTCCTTGATCATTAGGTGATCCATTTTCCCCGCATCATGTACTTGTTGATCGGTACATCTTTGTTACGAGATTTTTCTCTTGATCGAAGATGCTTCAATCAAAAATTACATGGGGTGTTTCTTCCACAAGTAGGGTTCATCTGTTGTAGACCACACGAAAGCCTTGCTAGATGAGGAATATCCTAGAATATACCCTCATCGACTTGGCCTCAAAGGTTTTCAATGACTCTTCCCATTGTTGTGTATGAAACAAGCACACCCAAAAACATGGAAGTAAGAGACACGGGTTTCTGTCCTTCCCAGTTCATAGGGTGTTTGTAGTGAGCCTTAGTCGGAAGACATCTGATTACGAGTATGGCATCACGGTGTTGATTATACGCGAAAAGCGGCTTGGTATTGCATGTTCATTAACATCGTCTTGCGAAACTTCTTTGAGAG
Organism: Stenogyne calaminthoides; assembly: GCA_037126765.1. Lineage (NCBI taxonomy): Eukaryota > Viridiplantae > Streptophyta > Magnoliopsida > Lamiales > Lamiaceae > Stenogyne > Stenogyne calaminthoides. Next base: position 25,170,002 of record JBBCBC010000009.1, on the reverse strand, counting down.
ATTCTGTTCCTCAGATTCGGCTTTCTCCATTTTGTTGTGGCGTCCTTAGCGGTTGATGTTCATCTTTGTATACCAAACTTAGAGCAAAATCGACAATAAAGAGTTCGAAATACGTACCTTTATACGATCGATTTTTTACTACTGTTTGCCCTTCTCATTTGTAATCTTTTTTTAGCGACTCGGGTATCTTCGTTTGTCGTCTCATTCTTCTTATGTAAGAATATAACCCGGGTAAACTTGGAATAGTCATCCACGATTACGAGTGTATTTGCGTCCGTTGAGGTATTGGGTGTAACGGTCCCGAATAGATCCATATAGGCGGTGCGGTACTCCTTCTTGGATGCCGTCCAAAATTCCCTTGAATGAAACCTTGACTGTTTTCCCTACGACATCGCGGACATATATCACGATCCTTTGAAAAATACTTCATTCGGAAGTCCTTCCTTTAGAGACATCCATGCTATCTTATTAAGAGTTTTAAAGTTCGGATGGCTCATTCTTTTGTGCGAGCCCATTTCTTACTTTTGGAACTCTTGACAATCGAACATCGTTTCTTGGGCGGTTGTTCCAATCACCGTGTAGATCGTCCCTTTCCTTGAACGATTAGCAAAATACATTTGAGTGGCTCGATTCTTGATAGTGCATTGATCGTTCGAGAACTCAACATTTGAATCCGTTATCGCAGAGGTGTGAAACCGATAGTAGGTTGTGCTTAGGACCTTCGACATCTGAGACTCGGTTCACTTGTACATCATCATTCTCTAAGGTTAGAATCCTTTGGTATAACCAAAGTTATCATCACCGAAGAGTACCGTGGGCCTTTTCATTCTATGTTCTATGTAAGGAGGTCTTTGCTTCTGTCATGTGCCTTGAACATCCACTGTCGATGTGCGGATAGTTGCTTGCACCTCGCTTTGTTGGCGGACCAGCGATCCTATGCCAATCGGGGCTTTTTAGGTACCCGCTTTTGGATTGGGTCTGAGGGGTTAGGATTAGTTTTGGGGATCCATACAAATAAAACACTTCTATTGTGATCGATTAGATCGAGAAGGCTGATTTGTCTCCCATACCTATCAACATAATCATCGTCTCTTTATATCTTTTCTGATTTTTATGATTATTAGTGTGAACCTTGGATGACTTAGAAGACTTGGGATTTATCTTTTTATGTTTGTCTTCTTTTTATCGATTAATGTGTTCGGTCTGTGACCCTAGATTTCTGATTATAGGGGTAGATACATTGCTACCATCAAAAGATTCATATCTTTTCGGCATAGGTGGTTTTTGCGGTTTATCGAGCGTCTTTATTAAGCGGTGACCTTGATTGGGTCTCGATTGGACTTCCCTTTTACGGGTTGTCTTTTTCGATTCACGATCGTTGATCGAGGTTGAGGTCTCTTCGAAAAAGCGGGTTCTTGTTGATTCCTCGATGATGCTTTACGATTAGGGGTCCATTCATTCCCTACGGTTAGGTACTGCCTTTACTTTTCAACCGGTCTTTTTTCCCTTATTAGACACAT